>MU006782.1:975963-1022095 GCA_010093635.1 Massarina eburnea CBS 473.64
ATGGCTCAATCCTGGCCATCCGATAGGCCCTCAGATAAACGGAATCCAAACTCCTCTGGGCCTAGTCGAGACCAGTTGCAAGAGACTATGCGGTACCTGTTCAGCTAGTCGATTTAGGATCGCCGATGAGGGAACGATGGTGGCCATTGTGGTGCAAAGTGGCGGTTTCTCTACACTACATAAACCCGCCCCACTCCTCGTCCTACTCTGCGTAACCCCGCCGTATTTTCAACCCACAATATAGACCTAATACTAGACTCACAAGCTCTCTTCATGGTGTCTAAGACTTTCGACAAATTGAACCTCTTGTCCCTAGCCTTTGTCGATAAGCACTTCTGCAGTACTGGAACGTCGTCTCGGCATCGAAACGTAGTACATCGAACAGTTCAGACCTGTTCTCTCTACTAAAAATCCTCGAGTCTACAGAGTCCAAGATAGAAGACTTAATTCCAACACTTCTATATGTGCGAGCCCAGTCTTCTTAGACCCCTACAAGCTCACTCCAAATTCTTTCTAGACCGAGGAACTTCGAGATCCCGAAGCTGCTGAGCACAATTAACATCAATAATGCCAACAAATAGTAAAGACAACACCGTACTACTCTTCTCTCTATGTAAAAGCGGGGTGAAGACGAAAGCCAGCATATGCTCGTTACCCAAGACATGGGTATCCCCCCAACGATGATTTACCCCAACCTTTCCCCCAAACATGTATGTGGGGGAGCCGATCCAGTTCACCCACGGCACCACAATCCCGGACATTTCCCACTTTTGCAGCGCGTCTACAGCATGCGGGCTCGTTTAGTACACCGTCTTTTGCAGAAAGGCAAAGTATCAGTTCGAGATAGTGGGGAGAGCGGCAAGATGCCTGGCTCGACATTGTGGGGAAGGGAAGGAAGGAAGTAGCATCATGACTCGCTATTCTCTTCGCGAAGCTCGTACAGTGATAAGTACCGATGTCCTCATATGCTTATAGTAGTTCCCAGAGGTTTGAACATTATTAGCTCCGCTGTAGTGCAGGTGCCGAAACCAAGCACCATGCCCAAGTCAGCAACTACCTCATAGTCTTCCTAGTAACCTTCGGATCTCTGACCTACGGCTACAACAGCGCCATCATCGGCGCGGTCATCGGTTTACCGTCCTTCTTTGCATACTTCAACATTTCCCTCACAGGTCCCAATGCCGCAGAGGGCTCGCGAATCACTGGCGCAACCAACGGCCTGTTCGCTGGAGGTGGGTTGCTTGGATGTTTCATTATTACCTATTTAGCAGACTCTGTGGGTAGGAAGAGGAGCATTCAGATGACGGCGGTGCTTTGCGTTGTGGCTGCTGCTATTCAAGCCGGGAGCGTGCACATCGCCATGTTTTTGGCTGGGCGGTTTCTCGTGGGTGAGTCCGTTCCGAGCATCAAGAACAGCCCGTTTTCATGTATGTAGAGTCGGATCTGACGAAATATAGGCGTCGGTGTTGGAATGGTGAATGTCATAACTCCCGTCTACCAAAGCAAAATCTCTCCCGCCGCATCCCGTGGTCGCATGGTAGGCTCCCACGGCTTCATCCTCTGCGTGGGATACGCGCTCGCGGGCTGGACCGGCTTCGGCTGCTACTACGTTGCCTCGCAAACCGCCCAGTGGCGTATCTGTCTCGCGCTGCAGGTCGTGCCTCCGCTGTGCCTGTTCATTGGGTCTCCATGGCTTCCAGAACCCCCCCGTCATTTCATGGCGAAGGATCGTCTCGACGAGGGTCTCAGGATCTTGAGAGATTTGCACCGGCTGCCGGGTGAAAACGACGATTCACTTGCGAAAGAGGAGTTTTACCAGATTTGCAAACAGCTTGACCTCGAGAGGGAGGAAGGATGGCGGCAAGGATGGGTCCAGGGGTGGATTTTGTTGCTCAGAAAGAAGTCGTATCGGAAGAGGTTGTTGTTTGGCTTCTTGACGCTGTAAGTTCTTCCTCATCCTTCCATTCCATCTGCCCACGAAGCGTAGCTGATTGTGGATAGGGGCCTCGTCCAATCTACCGGCTGTCTCGTCATCAACAACTACCAAGTCCTTCTCTACAATGGCCTCGGACTGAACGGCTCCCTCCCATTAATGCTCTATGCCCTCTGGGATACCTGGTCCGCAGTCATGAACTACTTGAACTCGCTCTGGCTCGATAAAATTGGACGCATCCCCATTATGGTCATCGGGCAGCTTGGATTTTACCCCGAAACGAAGGGGTTGAGCTTGGAAGAGATTGGTGCCAAGTTTGGAGATGACGTTGCGGTGGATTACTCGCGCATGTCAGAGGAAGAAAGAAGACGATTGGACAAGACTTTTGAAATGGGCGGAGAGGCGGAAATAATTGAAGAGGCGGCGCGCAATGGTGAGAAGACCGAAGCTTAATCATAACCTTGGACACGCTCCTAGGCACCTACTTTTCCCAATAATAACTCCACATGTCCAACCCCATAAACTCGTCCGCGTAGGCTTTCGCCTTTCCCCCTCCAGCACCCGCACATACTATAAGCGGCAAGAAGTGTTCGGCTCCACCTCGCGGGTGCATGTCATACGCGCCAGGCCATTGCCTCCATCCTTCAAACTTCTTGCCTCTCTCCTCTACATCCTTGGTCTGTACAGCATCCAAGATGCTCTCGCTCCATTCCTCGTTCAACTTCTTAAACGTCGGAATCTTCGTCTGCCCAGTGAACATGGCACGCATGTTGTGTAAGGAAGCGAAGCCGGAGCCAATAATAGCAATGTTCTCAGAACGAAGAGTAGCGAGGGCGCGGCCGATTGCGTAATGCGCGGAGGGTGACTCGGAGTTCAGGACGGAAAGTTGTATGATGGCTACATCCAGTCAGTCAGTGCCCCGTCCTGCCACAATTTTGACGCCAACTTACGGATATCAGCTTTAGGATTGATCAGCGTCATGGGAACAAAGACACCATGATCCCAACCCCTCTTTTCATCCTTTGCACTCTTGATCCCCTCCTTCTCCAAAACTCCCCGAACCAATTCCGCAACCTCCCCACTCCCCGGCGCATCGTACTTCAGCGAATACGCCTCATTCGGAAAGCCCCCATAATCATAGTACAGCTCATGTTTCTCAGCACTCGAGATGGTGACCTCGTTCGTACTCCAATGCGCTGTCACCAGCACGATAGCGCGGGGCTGTTCCTTCGTGCCCAGCTTCAGTATCTTCGGCACGCGAGTCTTGAGACTCTTCGTAATAGCAGCATGCCCCGGGTCGCCAAGGATGGGCATCGGACCACCGCCATGTGCGATGGAGATAACTGGCGCAAGGCGCGTCATATTCAGCGTTTCCGAGCTCGCGTTTGTTGTCAAACCAGCTAGGGCGGAGTACAACGAGAGAGGAAACTGTTGGAGGCCAAGTAGGGGATTGGATGTGAAGTTCTTAAATGGAAAGTCTGCGGATGTCGGACGTAGGAGGCTGAGAAAAGCGGGAGAAAACAGGGCGAAATAGCGGTTGGGTCTCATGATCCATCGTAAAGCGAGGCGGGAGAGGATATAAAGGTATCCATCTGGAACTGAGACACTGTCGGTGGTTCGTAAATCCGGGTGCGAGGGAAAGTTTGTAAGATGCTGGAGAGTGCGGAATTGTGCCGTTTTGTCATCCGATTACGTGATTACGTGATTACGTGATGACGCGTTTAGTTCGTCCGAATTGACGCGAGACATCTCTTTCTCTACTTCTAGCTTTCTAACACGGCAATAGCGCGATTTCACGTTATCTTTCAGTGGCATGAAGGGAAGTATTGATCGAACATGTATTGATTAAAGACGACAGATGAATGTCGCCTGCACTAGACCATACCTGAATGTCAGCAATGCCATCGAGAAAGCATGCTGGGCCGTAGGCATCATGTCATACTCACCGTATCGTTAAACCGCCCGCCCACGTTGAATAAAACCGGGATATCTTTGATGAAAACGCCCAAATGAGGACCCCATGCTGAACACCAAAAACCCCGTGCCCTGGTGCATGCCAAGCGTAGAGAAACAAGTTTAGACCACCTCGTCTTCCGCTGCCAAATGGTCAGTTACAGTCCCTTGTACGCAGGATTCAAGGGGTTCTCACCGGCGTTGTCGTCCTTGTTGTCGTCGCCTTTGTCGGACTTGACCTTCTTGGGGCGACCACGACCTTTGGCTGGAGCCTTCTTCTTGTCATCGTCAGCGTCGCCCTTCGTCTCGGGTACCTTCTTGGACCGGCCGCGACCCTTCTTGGTGCCCTCGGCAGCCCCAGACTCGGCGTCCTTTGCATCGGCATCGTCGTCTCCAGTCTCGGGTACTTTCTTGGAACGACCCTTCTTGGTGCCCTCGGCAGCTCCAGACTCGGCGTCCTTTACCTCTTCAGCGTCGCCATCCGTCTCGGGTACCTTCTTGGAACGGCCGCGACTCTTCTTCGCGCCCTCGGCAGCCCCAGACTCGGCGTCCTTTACATCGGCATCGTCATCTCCAGTCTCCGACACCGCCTTGCGCTTCTTGGAGGCAGGAACCTTGGTCGTCTCTCCAGCGCCGAGAAAGGTACCAAAAGTCTCGTGAGCGTCAACTGCCTTGCGCTTCACGGGAGGCCACATCTTGCGGAGAGATCCAGCCGTATTGCCCGTGAGGGTGGCGAACAGCTCGTAGTCATACTAGAAGACCGTTAGAAAATGTTATAAACATCACAAATTAGCGAGTTCTCGGTACCTTGTCGACGCCCACAGAGGAGACGAAGGCGGCAGCGAGCAGCTTGATCTCACGCGGCTCGAAGCCAACAAGGGAGTCGGTGGTACCACCACCAGCTTCGGTCTTCTTCGGGGCCATGGCGATGGGGGTGTCGGGCTGTTGGGCAGATTTGCTTTGAAGATTCTGTGAGTGAGGTGGGGTGGGCAGAGGGAAAGAGCAGCGAGTGCGGGGTGGACTTTGTTTGTACGTGCTGTGCGAAGTCCAGAAGTCGGTGTTTGTTAGTGGCGTCGCGTCTAGGCAACGAAAGCAGGTGACGGTGGATTTCCCAGCGAAATTAGCAGAGCATGTTGGGTGAGCGCAAGGTGAGAATCGAGGGCTATCTCCATGAAGAGGGTTTATCTTGAGATGTGTAGAGCCATGGATTCTTCGGGCTCGTTATGGTAGATTGTGGTAGCGCTCGTTTGCAAGGACTGAAGGGTAGATGAAGATGGGCCATATCCCATTCATACTGCTGCAGATCTACCATGCAGGCAGCGCAGGCAGTGTCTGATGATGTTCTGGTTCGAGACGGAAGACGTGTGGGCTCTAGAAGTTGCTTCTTCGAAGAAGGCCAAAAGCGAAGGGCATCGCACATCAGGCCCAGGATTGGTGACGGCAAGTTAGCCGGCGCCGCACCCATCCCCAGGATCGGCTCCAGAATGGTGGAATCCAATGGCGGCGTCTGGGAGCGTCTGGGAGCGTCTGGGAGCGCCCAGGTCCAGACCGCGCTGCAGCGATGCTTGCCGCAGAAAGCAATAATATTGATGAAGAGTTGTTTGATGTGCCGCGCATCACCGCGCATCACGGTACATCACAGCTGGGCGCCAATAATGGGCGAGCTTGGGCACATGCCTTTGGGGCAAGCTGGTGGGCACTCCGTCGCGCAGATGGCGAGGCGATGTGATGAGACCGAGTGTTCACGGCGTGAGGCGTGAGGCGTGAGGCGTGAGAGAGAAGGGCTGGTCGCCCGATGACTATATGTGGAGACTGGCGATGATTCAGGTCCTTGGGAGTCACCGAGTGTTGACAGGTGTGCTTCCCTCTAACTCCACCGGGCCTGATCAATTTTCGACGGGAATTTCACGCCCATCCTGCCGTCCTTGGGGCTGCGCTGTCACTTTTTACCACCGCTCCCCCGTCCTCGACACTGTTGCTCCTTCTCTACCACTTCGCTCTACCACTTCGCTCGCGCGCCCTCCTTCTTCCCCCCTTCCCCCCAGTACATCCTCGTCCCATCGTAGCCGCGTGACATCGTGGGGGTAAAGGTCGTTCTGCTACCCCTCGTCCAGCTGCCCCTCCTGCTCGCGTGTGCCTATTTCTACACCACCCACCCGAGCACCGACACCGACACCACCAACATTATCTCATTGTCCCGTCGCACATCTTGAGAACCGCCGTCCGAATGGTCGGCCACTCCATCATGGCTGCCCACCCCGCCACCACCAGCACCTACCGCATGCGCGCCGGACACGCCTCGACGGGCTCGCTAGCCTCGTATCTGCTGCGCCTGATGTCCATCAAGCAGACGAATCTCTGCCTGTCCGCCGACGTCGAGACCTCCGCCGAGCTGCTCGAGCTTGCCGAAGAGGTGGGCGACTCGATATGCGTGCTCAAGACACATTGCGACATCGTCACGGACTGGAGCGACCGCACGGCTCGCGCCCTCAAGGAGATCGCCCGGAGAAAGTGCTTCGTCATCTTCGAGGACCGCAAATTTGCCGACATTGGCGGTATGCTGCCCGCCCCTTCTCCACGACTCCTATTAACATCAGGCAGAAACCGTGCAGAAGCAATACACCTCGGGCTACCACCGTATCGCCGGCTGGGCCGAGATCACCAACGCCCACGTCCTCCCTGGCCCCGCCATTGTCACGGCCCTGCACCAGGCCGCCAATACCACCATTGTAAAGTACAACACCGGCGTATACACCGACATCTTCGCCAACCCTCCCCCGAAGAAAGTCAAAGGCACAGAGGACGACGACGACGACGACGATGAAGACGATGACGACTTCGACACAAATGGATATGTAGCTGTGGAGACGCCCCCAGCAACAGATGATGACGACAGGAGACTCAGCACCAGGGACTGCGACCGCAAACAGAGCGTAGTCAGCATCTCCACCACCATCTCGCACCGCACCGAAAGCATATCGCCGCGCCCCGATCCCAACTTCCACCCCGACGAAGCCTTCAACGTCAGCAAGGAGGCCCTACTCGCACGCCTTGGCGAAGCGCCCTTTGTCCGCTCACTCCTGCTGCTCGCTGAGATGAGCTCGGAAGGCCACCTCATGACCCCCGAGTACCGACAGCAATCCGTGGAGATTGCACGCGACAACAAGGACTTTGTCATGGGTTTCATTGCACAGCGAAGCCTGAACACGGAGCCCGAGGATAACTTCATCACCATGACTCCAGGCTGCCAGCTCCCTCCGCCAGGCCAGGAAGGAAAGAAGCTGGGCGATGGACTTGGCCAGCAGTACAACACGCCTCGCAAGCTCGTCCTCGAGCAGGGCTGCGACGTCATTATCGTCGGGCGCGGCATCGTGCGTGCACAAGACCGGCCAGCTGAGGCAGAGCGATATCGAGCAGAGGGATGGAAAGCCTACGAGGAGCGAGTAGGAACACATGACAGGTAAAGAATATGCACACCGATATTCTTGCCTGAGATACCCATCATTCATGCTCAGACGCATAGTTAGCTCGAAGCTAACAAGGTATAGTTTCTACCAGACAGACTATGGATTTCTCACCAGCGTCGCCTTCAACGCTGGTCTCGCCGCGCCGACGCTAGACAGCCGGTCTTTCCAGCTCCGGCGCCTCGCTAGCCCCACGTTGTTGGCGTAGAGTAATTCAGCGAGATATCAGGTGTGACATGGAGATGGTGCATTGCATGGCGTTTTATGGAAAGGAAGTTCGGGAGGGTCGGATCCAACAGAGGTCCTATGAGCGTTTTTTTTTCAGGAGGCTTTCGAAAAGAAACATGTCGGGTCTCTAAATCAACATGCATAGCATAGGGCATTATTAGGAGTCGTGTAGTCAACCTTCCTTACTCGGCTGCGTAGTCTTGTCATCAAGATGCGAGCTTTCATGAAAACTTTCTACCCCCTTTTCAGAAGATCATCAAGTCACGCCACCCACCAACTGTCAACATTGAATCTTTACAATCGCTCACTACTCTGATATCTCCCTCACAGCAGTCGTTCCTACCACGCCACCATCCTTCTTCTCTCCCATGGAGGCTTCATCGCTAGCCTCACTCTCCGCACCGCGCTCCACCTCTGCCTCAGGCTTCGCCTTCATGAACGGCCACCTTCCGTTCTTCTCTTTAAAGCCGAGGGCTAAGAATCCAATGATAACGAAGATCCAGTATAGATTGTATGAAATGACGGAGCCGTAGGTCGCGCTATTCTGCCATCCAAAGAGGGAGTTGAAAATACCCCAACCGCCGGAACCGTTTTCCAGGGGGCTGCAGCACTGTAGTCTCGTCAGCATTTCATGCCACAACCATACTCTCGCAGAATAAAGTGCTGATGAAAACTCACATTGACATGCCAAACAGACTTGCGGATGTCGTAAGACCCAGGTCCATCACCCGCTTCCGCAGCACCCTCCCCCGCAAGCTTGACCCACGCATTCTGTTCGAGATCCCACACCCCCTTCGAAAACAGCCCCGCAGCGACAAGGTACAGGAAACATGTCGATAGAACAAGGAAGAGCTGCAGGGACGTCGTGTTTCCACCGCGATAGATGAGATATCCAACCAGCACACCCGCACCAAGCCCACAAATAACGGCCAGAGGGAAGGATGTCGCAGGGAGCCCCACACCCACACCAGCGATAAACAGCACAGCCTCGATGCCTTCTCTCAAAACGGTAACGAACGGCAGGATAAACATGGAGTACTTTTCACACCAGATTTTGACCCTGCCTTTCCCGATGACGTTGGAGTCCTTGGTCTCGAGAACGCGAGTGATCTTGGCTTTCCATTTGTCTTGCAGTTTGCTAACACGGAGGAGCGCGGCTCCCATGAGTGTTATGATGACGGATGCAAGGAGTGCGAATGCGCCTTCCCAGATGTTTTCGGCGGACTCAAAGGCGTTGGCACCGACAGCTGGAAGTAGGAAGTCAGTACATTATTGCAAATATCGAGCCAATTAGGATACGGGAGGATTACTGTAGAATGTGCCGATGACGCCGGCGCCGATGATCAGACAAATAAGAATGCCTAGGGCGATACCGACCCATATCTGTGTATGTATCAGTATGCAGGAGTGTGAATCAAGGGAGGTGAAAAATGGGTTAGTACCTGTCGAACGAGTTTCTTACGGATTTTGGCATCGGTTTCAGGACCGAGAGTCTGCTTGAGGAAGGCGAGGAGGACGGAGACGATGATGCTGCATTCGAGGCATTCTCGGAAGCAGATGAAGAAGACTGAGGTGTATTAGCCTAATTCGACATGACCTTTCTCTAGCCACGTGCATACCTGGGACAGCAAAAACGTTGACCATTTTGCAAGCTCCTCTCAAGAAACAAATCACTTGATTTCGAGTTCCAATTCCAGAAGAGGCACGGTTGGGAATATCTAAAGGAAAGAGGAGAAGAATTAGGGATTAGGTATCAGATGCGGGCGACAGCGACCATCTAATCAGATAGAACGAACGCGCAGCGCCTCCGTTCCGAAGGTCGGCCCTTGCCGCTGCAGGAGAACCATGCCATGGGCACAATAATCAAGCCGAAGGAACAGTCTAGGATTAATTCTCTCACGCAAAAAGGGCAAGTGTAGCAAGAACCCCACGGTCATCTGTTCCCAACCCTTGACCTCCTCCAATCCACATGTCGATACGGTCCCTAGCCTCTCCACGAACACTAGTCAATGCATCTGATAAGCAACCACCTTTCACGCCACCAACTAAGTGGTACCACTGTGGTGTGCTGCCTCCAGTAAGTGAGAGCGGAGAGAAAGGAGAGACCCTGTGCCGATCCGTGAATCAAGACTTATCGCGCATGATCAAGCATCTCCAGACCGACGATCAGGTCCAGAAGCGGGGTCTTGATGCACACCCCAGATCTTAGCCAGCTTATCAGATGCAACCATAGAACGACAGCTGCAGCAGTAGTAGGCTAGATAATCGCCACATCTTGCCCTGTCCAGAGTACGCCCGGCCTTTGTTGTATCCGCGCCCAGAGAGAAATTCCCTGCGTCGAGGGAGGCGTGCCCGTCGCACGGGTTTGGAGTCCCGCGTTTCTGCCCAGATTGGGTGCGGAGATGGTTCGATGATGTGGCCGAAGCTCGGAGCTGCTGTGGGCTGTGGCCAATGAGAGTGGGGAATGGGGGCGTTTTATCAGATCTGCTTGTTTGAGTAGCACTTGTGCCGACGGTTATCAATCCAATCTCCCCGTTGCTCTCTATTTCTCTGATTATCGTATCTTCGGCGACCATCGACTGAGCAGTGAGAGTGAGGTCTCTCATGTTCTACGCAATGCTTCCACTCTCAACGTTCCTCTTTCCCGTATCCCTTCTCTCTACCCTTGCCTTTTGTGCAACCGTCACATATGACTTCGACGTATCGTGGGTATACGCGAATCCTGACGGTCTTCAAACACGACCAGTCATTGGTATCAATGGCCAATGGCCTGTTCCTACCATAAGAGTAACGAAGGGCGATCAACTCGTCGTCAATGTGAAGAATTCACTAGGAAACCAAACGACCAGTATCCATTTCCATGGCCTATATCAGAATGGGACGACACACATGGATGGTCCAACGCAAGTCAGCCAATGTGCAATTCAGCCGGGTGAATCATTCACATACAATACTACAGTGGGACTCGCAATCCTCGACATGCCACTAAACCAGTACTGACTCTTACCAGGTCGACCAACCTGGAACATACTGGTACCACAGTCACGTCCGAGGCCAATACCCCGACGGTCTTCGAGGCCCCCTCATCGTCACCGACCCCGAAGATCCCCACAAATCCCTCTACGACGAGGAACTGGTTCTCAGTTTCTCCGACTGGTACCACGACTCTATGACCGATCTCCTGGCCAGCTTCATCAACATTGCTAATCCTTCCGGCGCCGAACCTGTCCCTGATTCCGCACTCGTCAATGAGACTCAGAATCTTGGGGTCAAGGTTCAGCCAGGCAAGACGTACATGATCCGGATGGTGAATGTTGGTGCTTTTGCGGCGCAGTATGTGTGGTTTGAGGACCATACGATGAGGGTTGTTGAGGTTGATGGGATATATACGGAACCGACGGATGCGGATATGATTTACTTGGCTGCTGCGCAGAGGTACAGTGTGCTTATTACGGCTAAGAACAGTACGGAGCAGAATTTCGCTTTTGTGGGGAGTATGGATCAGGTACGTGAGACACACACATCATATGATATCGAGCACATCTGCGGAAGTTATGAGATTGGACGACTAAACAAGCTTCGACATCGAAGGCTTGGTTATGCCTAGCATTGCTTGGCACTATAGTAGGACAGTGGCGCTGACTATCATGTACAGGACCTCTTCGACACTGTTCCTGCTACTTTGAATCCGAATGTCACGGGGTGGCTCGTTTATGATGACAACAAAGACAAGCCTGCACCTAAGACGTTAGATAGCTTCGAGCCATTCGATGACTTTAGTCTCGTACCACAAGATAAGGAGGATTTGTATGATCATGTTGATCACACGATCCAGCTTGATATGAAGATGGACAATCTTGATGATGGAGCAAACTAGTGAGTTCTACTTCCCTTTCTGGTCCAGTGAGAGAATGATCAGATAGCAAAAGACATGCCTAACACCATCATCACAGCGCCTTCTTCAACGACGTAACATGGATAGCCCCCAAAGTACCCACCCTCTACACCGTCCTATCCACGGGCGCCAACGCCACAAACCCCCTAATATACGGCAGCAACACAAACCAATTCGTCCTCCAAGCCAACGAAGTCGTCGAAATCATCCTCAACAACGACGACCCCGGAAAGTGCGTCCCACTCCCCTCTACCCCACCCAAGTAATGCCATCTAAGCCTTCCACAGACACCCCTTCCACCTCCACGGCCACGCCTTCCAAGTCATCCACCGCAGCGACGAAGATTCCGGCTTCTACAACCCCACCAACACACCCCCCTTCCCCCGCACCCCCATGCGCCGCGACACCGTCCTCGTCCACCCCAACGCCAACATGGTCCTCCGTTTCCGCTCCGACAACCCCGGCGTCTGGCTCTTCCACTGCCACATCGAGTGGCACGTAGCCTCTGGACTCATCGCCACTATCATCGAGTCCCCGCTCGATATCCAGCGCCAGTTGGTCGGTAGCATCCCTCGGGACCATTTAGACGCCTGTAGAACCGCGCGTGTTCCTATCGCGGGGAATGCTGCGGGGAATACGAGGGATTTACTCGATTTGACCGGCGAGAATAGCGCGCCGGGGTATCTTCCTGGTGGGTTTACGGCGAGGGGGGTTGTTGCGCTGGTGTTTTCGTGCGGGGTGGCGGTTTTGGGGATGGGCGTTATTGGGGGGTATGGGATGGCGCCTATTAAAGCTAAGACTGGTTGAATAAGGTTTGAGATGGATGGGTGGGGTTGGTTTGGTTTGGTTTGGGGAGAGGGTGGGGTGGTTGTATGGCCGAGGGAGTTTGTTAGGTTTTTTGGGTGGACTGATATATCCCGATTGGTTTTGGTGGTGACGAATTTATAACGGCTCTTCTTTTTGAACGCGGGGAATATAGCATTGCTGGTATGATTGGGTTAAAGTAATAGAAAAAGGTTTCAGTACATATGTGCTCGTTACCATTTTTGGGAATCGTTGAAGAGACTATACTCCCTGCTCATGGATCAAAACATCACGTCTAAGCCAGGATAAAGAATAGTCAAGTTAGATGCATGCCAATTTGTAAATGCTCCCAAACAAGTACCCAAACGCCGTTGCTATGCTGACCAACACATACTATACAAAAAGGGTCGCCTGGACTAGGCGAGATCATCTCAATCCCATAGATACCCAAAGCCACACACCCGCATCATTTTCCGCAATCAACCTCGACATATAAAAGACAAAAAACAACAACAACATCCACCTACTCCACATCCTCAAGTTCACTATCCCCAGCCAGATCAGGCCGACAAACACTACAATTCCCATACACAGCCGCGCAAAACTCCCTCACCGTAAGATCCGCACCCCCATCAATCCCAATACAATGACCCTGAAGACACCACCAAGCCCACTTCCCCCCATGCTTCGCGTCTCGCTCGAGGTAATTCTCACCGGGACTCCAAGTATCCAAAGAGAAAGCGATGCGATTGAGTTTCGGACCCGTAGGAGCGCCCTCGTCGTCGCCAACGGCAACGGTGCCCATCATCTTGAGCGACTGCGAAGTGTGGTACCACACCCAAAGCGGGTTCCAGAGCGGGTCCCCGATGGCCTTGACGTGCAGGTTGAGTTCGCGGACGTTCTCGACTTCTTTGAGTTCTTCGCGGATTTGGCGGCCTAGGGCCCAGTCTCCCGGTTGCAGGTTTCGGGGGTCTGCGACGCCGAGCATGGGGGAGGAGGCGACGAGTTTGAGGTCGAATTTTCGGATGCGCTTTAGCACGTTGTGGGATATGTCCCAGATCTTGGTTTGTGATGTTGGTTGGGCCGTGGTAATGGTAGCGGTTATCTTCTTCTGGTTGGGATCCTTGTTTTCAGCTTCTGCAGGCTCGGAAATCGTTTCTTCCCTTGACGGGAGGGCTGTAGTCGCAGGAGTGATGACCCTGCTAGGCATTTTGTAGTTGTAGGGAGAAATGCTGAGGTAGAAAGTCGTCTTCTTGCATAGGATATCCATGTACTCAGCGTAGACCTGCTTGTTGGCCATGAACAACCAGTTGCTTTGGTGTTTTCCATTCAACAACAGCCTTGTCGTTTGAGCTGGCGTACTTTCAGACTGCCAACTCTCGGGAAGCATCCACTCCAATTGCGATCCACGTTGTTTTGCGTAGGGCGGCGGTGGCGGATAGTACGGATCCTCGAGTAAATTCTCGTACACTCTGATTCTCAACTCTGGCGGCAAGTCCATGAAAGCAAACGCCGCTTCATCTCGGTGGTACATTTTTGCTGCTCGTCGGTGTGAGATGTAGAAGCAGAGAGTGGTGATGAAGAACGCCGCAAAGGTGACAAGAACAGATCCGTCGTAGAGGCTCCAGCCAGTGGGCGAAGCCGCCTCTGTCATATACCCATTGCGCAAAGCTAGGCGAGACAAGTCAAGCATTGTGGATGTCGCGAGGCCGCCGGACGTTGGGGTTACGGAGACCGCGCTGGGGTCGCCAACGGACGCACGTACAGGGTCCTGCACTACGTATACCGAGTCGAACTGTGCAGAAGCCAATAGTTGCCTGTAGAGACGTAAAGAGAGGCCAATGGGCGCTGCTTCACCGGACTATTACTGCGACGATGGATATCGCCACTTTGTTGCTGCGGGCAGAAGCGACGAGAAAGCACTCAAGAAAGCACGGGCGTGGGGAGAATATGCGTCGAAGCCGGCGGGAAAGGGGTGAACGATATCTAGCTTACGCGAGGGAATCGTGTCGCTCATGTATTGACTGCTGCCTCGAATCCTCGTAGCCTCAGGCACAAACATTAGTGTCATCTGTTACGTCTATCAGCCCTGCACCGCCACGTTTCGAAATAGGAATACCGTCGGAGCGTAGCGCCGGCGCGAACATTCACCTTGCACGAATCTCCGCTCTCGAGCAACATTGAGGGCGAAGACACGTCTCACGGCCGACGAGATGGTATTAACGCGGGGTGGTGCACAGTGGTGGTAGCAAGGTAGTTACGGAAGAACCCGCAATCTCACGGATTACCGTATACGGTAAGTAGCAAGCCAGGTATGGCATGCAATATTTTTGGTCGGTATTCAAAATGTTGCCTCCAATTGTGTATGAAATCGACTATCTATCTCTTTGCTATACGCTTGAGCGCGAGTATGCGAAAACGCCATGTGATGCATCCAGGTATTATGCAGTTCCATAAGCAAATGCGCCTCCAATGCTTTCCCCCGTCCCCTATGTATCCAACACCCGTCCCAGTACCACTTCTCAATGCCCGCACTTCACTTCATCGATGTAACAGCCAGCAGTGCCAGCAGTGCCGCGATAACCAACAACAAGCAACTCACAATGATCGACGCCACAACCTTCTCAACCGTAAACCTCACATCGTCCGCCTGCACCCTGTCTACGCCCGCCTCTTCATCCATGATCGCATTCGTAGACGCCGAATCCGAGGCTAAATGCTGGATCAGCGTTGCGCGGAACGACTCTCGAACCACAGCATGGTATGATGGCGGCGCCTCAGTCGGGTAGGGATACAGATGTGCGAGCGGAACGTCGTCGGTGTTGCCATAGTTGGGATCGAAGTCTGTGTACGGGACGAAGACTTGGAGCTGTGCGGGAGGCATTACAGAGGCCGAGACATGGCGTTGAGGGGCAGGCGAGGCGGCGAAGGGGACGTGCTCGTCTACGTGCTCGTCTTCATCTTCGTCTTCGGAAGGCTCGTCGCGGTAAGGTTCCATTGGCTGCTCGCCGTAGTTTTCGGGGGCCGCGGAGAAAGGTTTGGGGGCCGATGCGCGGCTGGAAATTGAGGGTGCTGGTGATGAGCTTCGTGAGGGTGTGGGCGAGTCTTGGTAGCGTTCTTGGGCGTGGTTCTGAGCTTCCTGTCAGTCATGGATAGTGCCACTGCTACACTACTTCCAGCCTTACCTCCATGCCTCTGTCCATCTTCGCGCGTCCTGTCTATTGTCCTGCAACACAAAGGAAAGTCTATAAGGAAAGTATAAGTGGAAAGGAGCGTGGTGCGTCAACGCGCAAAAGAGTGCTGGAAGAAGAAAGGCTGGAGCAGCTCAACGATGCTGCTATGAAGTCGATGTTCAGGGGAAGGTGTTAGTAGGCGTGGAGAGGTCAAAGACGCAGCCGCCGCTCGCCCAGCTCCTGAAACTGCGCTGGGGCAGTCATAGCGGAGGCCTTGCGCAATGTGATGCTTGCGGCAGTGTGGCTGGGAGTTGTGCTTTCCCCGTGCACCCGACAACACCAGCAGCCCTGCATCTTGTCGTTTCTTCTCAGTATCTATTCACCACATTGTCTTGCTTCTAGGTAAAAGACATATCTAGCCTCGAATCCGGATGTCTGACAATCCGTGGAACAACTAGTTCGATAATTCGAGACTTGCATACTTGCAACAACCATGCACAGCCACATGGGGGATGCCCGCAGGGGTGTCTGACACTTCGGCCGCACAACCGTTCGCACCGTTCACCAATTTCACGGAGTTATTTCAAGCCAAGATTACCCGAATTTGGGAGTTTTTCCATAACCCGACTATAGTTGTCTAAGCAAGTGTAGCGCGACCGCAGAGGGTCCAGAGATGAATTGCGTTGTCGTAACACGGCAGGGGGTCCAAATATCATAGCACACGCAGGAAGAGTCTCGTTTTATTACACAATTAGCGATTGCACTGTGAGTCTTGCAGGTTTTCAACGAGTGGTGCTGATATTACTACATGTTCTCATTAAGTCGTAGGCAAGCCGGTGCCTTTTCGTAGCCAAGTTCAACTGTCTACCCCAGAACTCCAAACTTGCCGTGGTATCATCGAAACTCCCTTGGGGTGAGTGGTAAAGGCTTCCCCTGACCAGCAGCTACCTGTATGGTCATCACCTGGCCCACGCCGACCTGTGCGTCCTCCATGGATATTCGCTCGTCCCAAGTATCATCAGAAACATCCGAGAACGACCTCTTCGAATACGAATCGGTAGACTTTGTCGTACCCAAGGGAGTCAGACCGATTGCGCTTTCTCGATCGCTGAACGTTGTGGTGTAGGTAAGATCCTTGGTGCTGCCACGGCTAGTCACCTTGCCGCGCCAGTCATTTGCTATCTTGCGGAAGAGAGGGCGTAGGATAGCGACGGATGCAGCGATGATGCCGGTTCCTGGCTCTGCGGTGGCCCAGATGGTGGCTTTGACTGAGTCGGCTAAAGACTTGTTAGTATGGGAATGGAGAAAGGAGTGGGGCCATGAACGTACTCGAGGGTCCATCCCGGAACAGGAGTCCTTTGAGAAACACCATGCGCAAAATGCTCGAGATCGATCCAATGGCAGCGAAAGACATGACAATGCCCACGGAGATTTTAGACCGGCGGTCCATATCGCTTTGGACGAGGATAAGGATTGGGATGAGGGTAAAGATCCAATCGGCAATGACGTTGATGATGCCATAAAGGTATCCAGTTGCCAAGGTAAATCCAGTGGGGAGGCATCTTTTAGAACCAAGCAAAGCCTCTCCCAGATTGGCAGGATTTCCGCATACGAAAATGGTAGTGCAGAAATAAAAGAAGCCATATATTGCCGAGACGGCGAGAATGGTGTTGAATAGGTACTTTTGCCAGGGTCTGGTAAGGAGGCGAAGGAAGAAGAGGCCCAAGGATATCTTCAGGACCGTAGTGGTGAGAATGTAGAAGACTTCGCTTAGTTGAATGTACTGGAACAAGTCAGTGCCATGGCAATGAGGAGGTAGGCAGAAGACTTACCAAAAGGCTTTGCATGAACTCAGCGCCTGTGAATTGCTGATGACTCCGCGATCCCACCGTGATGATGAGTACAAAGGCACAATAGCAGGTAAACAGAAGCAGCGTTAAGATCATTGTTGCATCATCCCACCCAGGCAGCTTCGTGATACCCAGCCTCACCCACATCCGAAGGGCAACGGTCGCCCATGAAAGTATAAGTAGAGTAATGATGAGCCCGAAGACGGCATCCCCCAATTCCTTTATTTCATCCGGGTGCGCCATGTGTAGATTTGAGTCAATGACTTCATACGAAAGGGTCTATAGAGCAGAACATATGTATTATAACTCCAGCCCAGACGAACACCAGAACTACCAAGAAAGAAACTCGGCCGGATCGATTAGAGGCCGCACTTCCAGTGGAAACAGCATAGAACAAATCCGCGAACTTAATTCCTCTGAGGGATGTCCCTGTAGCATACACGATTGGAGCTGTGTGTCTTGGTAGTTTCCGGGAAAGAGAGTTCAGACGTACGTTGTGTGGAACCAACGATAATGCCGGTGGATAGTCCGACAGAGCTGGTTTGCAAGCCATCACAAAGTGACGGGGTCGTGTGCATCCAACTCTGTTCGGAGACAGAACCTTAACATCCACTTTATGGAACGCGCAGGTGAGTGTGTCGCTCTTTTCGATCGAGACCGTTCTCGAGGGAAGTGTGCACTTCAGTGGCAACATGGACATTCAGTGGACATCTTCGGTTGGCAAAAGCTGGACTGTACATCCTATTCTACATCCTATTCTACATGTTCGAGGATGATCGATGAAAGCTACCAGATCTTGATTCTGACGGCCTCTTGGATGAGCACTTGGATACTCGAGGTGGGGTGCTGACTGTTTTCATGAAGGATGAGCTCGATCTTGAGGCCATGAGCTCGAGCTTGAGGCCAGGCTCGGCGCGAAAGGAAAGTTCCCCGCAATAGTCAAGACCTTTCTGAGGGAGGTCTCGTTTCACCGACGCTGCAATCGAGTGTTTCGAGACTCAAGTACTAGTGTCAACCTAGCTGTTCTTTGTTTCGCACGTGTCCTGTTAACATCGGGGATGGAAAGAAACGCCTTGCAAGCCTGATGCTGGTGAGGACTGAGGTTTGGCGAAGTCATGTGGTGGTGGTGCCAGACTAGTCACCATGTGCTAAAGCTTGGATACTGGGAGCTTACGTAATACCGGGGTCTCTGTTTTTCCGCCCGACACTTTAGCGTGAAGAAAATTCAAAGTCCCGAACCATCGTCTACCCATCTACATTTCAACAGCATGAATCCTCTTCCGGCAACCATGCCTTCGTCCTAATGAAAGCTTCTTTCGAATCTTGTGCAGCGTCATGATTGAACAAGACGCGCACTGTTGGTGGCGAGGATGAGGTCTTGTCGTCGAGATTGCGCATCGTTGGACGCGGATCATTATTGAATGCTTGAATTATTCCTATAATTCATTCTACTACATTGCTCTTCACAGCTAACATGCAGAATGCCAGCCTGCTGTTGCCATTGGTATGTTTGTCCATCTTCCTTTATCTTCTCTTTTCCTTGTGATTATATAAGCTATATCACAGACCTGATCTGAAACTATCAACTCATGTAGATTTTATGCTTGGAGACCTTATGAAGGAACCTCTTACAACTCTTCTCGCGATATCTTGTTGCTTAGACTGGATGACTGACTGAGTTAGATGCTATTTCACCATGCCGCAACACCGAAAATAGGCTTGCCGAGTCCGCCAGGTCTCTTTCACAGTTGCCTGTGAACAATGGAGGCTGCTTCAGAATGTTGCTTCTTTGTCAACTTCCTTTCATCGACGCCACATTTTCACTGGCACATTATATTCTTTCATTATATCCTTTATGTCCTAAGAATACATGCGAAGTCATGTACAATGAACTGTATTCCTACATAGATGCTGTTAGTTCTCTACAATACAGTACTACTTTCAACGTTGTGTCTCTTCAAGTCACCATAAAGTTTACCTTCACATTTACTCTACTAGTTTTGATCAGATAACGAATAATAATCCGAGCGCAATCCAGCTCATTCGGCCAAACGAATCGGCAGACAACGAACAAACTGAGCGCAATTCAGCTCATCCCGTCAAACGAATCGGCAATCATGGAGAACCGCGCTCGTTTGAATTCAGCAGCGTCGCCGGTCCGACGCTCGAGCCGAACCACAGCTTCACGTCACAATTCCATCACACCTCGAAAAGGTAGTCAGGGCTCTCGACGTGCTAGTACGCCCAAAGCGACAGCCTCAAATGGTGTCGATCTCAATGCTATTGACCCTCAGTTCTGGGACAGCATCAACATGGCTGACTTCGGTCTGGATGGTAACTATACTGGTTTCGACGATTACCAGTTACCAAATGATAGCACATTTGATCCGCGAGCATCCTTTAATCTCTTACAGAACCCGTATTCTGCTCTCCCTGGTGCTGTTAGCGACCTTGGAAACGCCTATATAGATCCGGCACTGATGTATGACTACGCCCAGCCGAATCAGCCTCAACTCGATTATAGTGGCGTTCAGACTGCATATGCTGTCTCCCCCCGACGGCCATCTTATGACAAGACCCCTGTCCGCGATACTTGTGCTGACTTCCCGATGCCTGAGCATCCAGCTTACAAGTATCCCGACTCCGCTGATCTAGGCAATGCCCCGTACTACGCTGGCCGTAGCTGGGTTGAAGATGCCACTTTGTTCCTGCCTGAGTCTTCTCCTGTACTTCCACCCCGATCTCGTAGCGTTGGTGAGCGTTTACGCAAGTCCGAGTCTTCCGAGCGTCGTTCCCGTAGTAGCTTTACCAGCTCTAGCGGCGATGATGGCCGTAAGGCAAAGCGCAAGTCTGTGTTCGAGGCTCCGTTCAAGTACGAGAAACCCCAGGGCGACGCTGACAAGCCCTGGATCCGTACCAACGGTACTACCCGGGGTTTGACAACCCGCACGGCCAAGCTTAACGGTTACGACCCGGCCCAGCATTATGACTATACGCCCCACCCGCTGGGTACATGGAGCACTAATCGCAACACGTTTGGATATACCCGTAACGGCGAGTTACGAGAGCGAACATACACTGCTGATCAGATCCGCGACTTTATCCTGCACTACCCCGAGGACAAGGCCAAGAAGATCCAGCTGCAACTCTTCATTCAGGTTGGTCCCACTGACTCGGCACGCCGCTACCTGAGCTCTACCTGGTCAAAATGCCGCTTCCGGGAGTGCCCTGTTAATATCCACGAGAAAGGCACTATTCTCCACGGGCACTACCGCGTCGCGTTCGATGAGCGTTCATATGGCACCAACAACCGCTATGATCCTCACCTCGCCGCTAGCGCCTATGTCCACTTGTACTGCATGGAGCGGTTCCTCGACTTTGAATACATCTGCCGCAAGGCTCATGTCAAGGTCGACAACCGCCAGTACTCCACCGAGCCTAAGGGTAAATTCCATGCTACTCTTGGTGGACGTCCCGAATGCGGACTCGCCCAGGATTTTGTCAAGTATGCCGCGCGCGGTACCCTTCGCCAATCTGTCCCCGAGTTTGCGAAATACCCTGTGCACGCCGAGTACGGTGGTAGGGCGAAGCCTCATGAGTATACTCTGACCGCTAATCTGCATCAAGTCAAGGCCGACACGCGCCCTCCTGCACAGATCAAGCAGTTCCAGGACCGTGGTCTCGGCGTCACTCACGTTCTCGTCAACAAAGGTGATCTCGAGATGATTATGAAGGAGAAGTCGCGCAAGAAGGCCAAGTCCCAATCTGAAGCCGCCAAGCGCAAGCAGAAGCGGCGTGTCGAGGTCGACTCTTCAGACGGCTCGGATATAGACGCTGATTACGCCAGCAAACGACGCCGTCTTGTTGCTGAAGCCAAGAAGACGTACACAGCATCTAACCGCAAGGCGCCCACTCGAACTCCTCCCCGCCGTACTGCCCCCACTGCCCGCAAGTCTACCACTCACGATGCTGGCAAATACCCCTGGGATAAGGATGACGACGAGAGTGACAACGAGTACCATGACCGTACCGTCACCGGGTCCCCAGCTCCATCCCGTCGCAGTCCCCGCACGGCCGGTAGAACCGTCAACTATTATTCGTACAAGGGTGGAGCATGAACGGGTTGCCCCCTCCCCCTGTCGCCCTTAGCGTCTTGGCCGAAAAGACGGCCGATTTCTCAACTCTCTGAGAGTCAATTTTGACGGTTTTTGATGGTTTTGAGTTCGATTTTGAAGTTGATAGTAGGAAGGATAGTCAAATTGATCAATAGACTACTCTAAATAGGCCTTTTGGCGCGGATTAATGGTTGTTCCGGAGGTCTTGGCGCACATAAGTGCCTCAGAATTGACTAAAACGCTGCCCGATTCTAGAAAGACGGCATATTTCCCACAACTACCACTTAGTATGGCCTCCTTTGGCGTCAATTACTGCCTGGCACCGTTCCCTCATGTTACTGACGTATTTCTCGAAGTCAGAAACCTGTAGTTTAGCCCATTCTGCCTCTGCTATCGCCCGTACCTCTGCCTCAGTCTTCGGAAAGTGTTTACCAATTCGATACTTCAACAACCGCCAAACGTTCTCGATAGGGTTAAGGTCAGGTGAATTGGCAGGCCATTTCATGCGTACAGTGCCAAGGTGATTGTGAAGAGCGCGTGTATCCTTTGCCGTATGGGATGAAGCTCCATCCTCCATCAGAATCGGTGCTGTTATAGTACCTTTGAAGGCCTCAATAACAGGTACAATCCTTTCCCTGTACAGTTCACCGTTGACGTTACCCCAATCCTTTTGAAAAACAACAACAGGACCTTTAGACGCGCTTGTTATACAACCCCATATCATACACGCTGAATAGCCTCGAAACTTAGGTACGCAACAAGACGGCAAGTACTTCTCCTCTGGCGTACGCGTAACCCAGACCTGCCCAAAGGCTCCACACTTGATAGAGCACTCATCAGTCCATATAACATGAGACCACTGAGCTGGAGTCCAATTCACGTGTTGTTCAGCCCACTCTAATCGATCCTTTTTGTGTTTCTCCGTAAGAAGTGGTTTTTCGGTGGCGACGCGTCGGTGATACTGCTCCTTTTCGAAGGCTGCGTACAAAGTACGCTTACAAGCAGATATGCCCTCCAATTGAGCTATCTCGAGATAGGATAATCGCCGATGGTACGCGTCGATAGTAGCGCGTTGTACAAGGCGGCGTCTTTTCGGTGTATCAAGTATTGGTGGCCTGCCTGGAGGCTTCTTTGGCGTGCCTTCTGTACTGCATATATGGCGTACAGTAGAGCGAGGTATTTGAAATAGTTCGTACAATTGAGTATAAGAGTACCCAGCATATGTGTGTAGAGTTTTGACTTGAAGACGTTGACGATAGGTAAGGCGTCCGTTTTTCTCTGTAGAAGCAATAGCCTTGTCGCGAGGGCGTATTTGGTGTCGGTGTAAGGAAGGCATGATAGTAACAACAAGCTTGTACAATAACTAAACGTGTACAGAGGCAGTGAGGGTACAGAGAGTGTTAAGAAATCACGCGTCTTCTTGGAATCACAACAATCCTACGTCAGCACGGCCGGATCAACAGTTGATCCGAGCTAAAACGCCCATTTCTACGCGTCTATTGATCAATTTGACTATCCTTCCTACTATCAACTTCAAAAATCAGCAGAATTGAGCTCGAAATCGTACAGAAATCGTCAAAATTGACTCTCAGAGAGTTGAGAAATCGGCCGTCTTTTCGGCCAAGACGCTAAGGGCGACAGGGGGAGGGGGCAACCCGTTCATGCTCCACCCTTGTACAGTGTCAGCAACGGCCCAGAGCCGACCGCTCCAGCCGGATATCAGCCAGCCAACAACTATGTTCCCGATCCCAGCGCTAACACTTATACGTACGAGAGCACAGCTGGGCCCTCCACTCAGCGTCGACGTTCTACGCTACAAACATACCTCGACCCCGAGCTCGAGGGCGTAGATTTCGACGCCTTGATGACAGCCGAGGGACTCGATATACTCAACCGCCGCGTCTCGAGCGTACCTAACTTCCAACGCGGACGCTCAAGTTCGATCATGCGTATCCCTGGGTCTCGTACGGGTCGTCGCCATGCGAGCTTCAACAAGCAGCCTGTTACACAGAGCCACACTTTCGACACCGAGGCTCCGCCTAACAATGTTGAAGCGTCTAGCCCGATACGTACTAGGCAACGATCCAAGGCCATCGGCAAGGCTTCCCAGCGCGTGCAGCATGGTAGGGTCAACAAGCGTTATAGTAGGACGCGTTCTACTAAATAGTCAGACACAAAAGTAAGTAGCCACTCTTACGGCGCGAGTGGTTCTTTTGTCTCGTTTTATTAGGTTCCATGGCGTTTGGGAAGACAAATGAGTTCTCTGGAGTTTTGGAAACAAAGTTTTGTATTTTAAGCATTATGTACATACATGTAGCGGGATTCCAGTCACGTTACATGTACCGAGGCCGCGGAAAAGCACGGCACGTAGATTATTCACACTAGCATAAATAAAATGGCATTGCATTGCTGCGCTCCCGAGCCCTATTGAAGTGAAGATATTGTTGCCGTCCGTTATGATAGTCGCGTGGTATTTTAAGAGCGGCGTGGGGTTCAGATCTGACATCTGACAGGGATATCATGGATCTACCCGAGCACCTGGACCGCGGCCTTTCACCACTACGCTCTCCTACTCTCTCTCTCCAACGTGCTGTTTGCCATACAACCCTATCGTAGGCTTGTATCTGCGCACCACACAACACCTTTCCCTACTCCAACCTCCCCTTCCCGCCACTGCTGCAACCCAGCATTCCCGCAGCAGCAACAGCGTCTTGCCCCACTTCTTCCGCACGCCCTTTTGTCTTACACACAACCCCTCCCTTGCTCAATTCCGGCTCAATTTTGCCGTCCACCATGGCCTCGCCAGACACACCACGCTCGCGATCCCGTTCCCACTCCTCGACCGGCAGCAGCGACTCCTCCGACACCACCATGAACGACGCGCCGCCATTGACGCCGGCCCGTCCGCGCCCGTCGCATGGCACGGTTGCGTTGCAGACGCCTGGGACGGACAATCCTGTCTTCTTTCGTCTCATGGCTCTGCCGAGAGAGCTGAGGGATCGGATCTACGTGTTTGCGCTCGTGAGCCCGTTTGTGTTTTGGTGGCCGAGCCCGAGCAGTCCGGTGCATGATGTTGCGCTGGGCCTCGTGAGCGTCTCGCGACAGGTACTTCACTCCCTTCCCTGACCGTAGCCATTACTAAGATAGACGTAGGTCCATGAAGAAGCCACGCCGATCCTCTACACACATAATCGATTCCTCTTCACCCATCCTAGCGACTGCAACATCTTCCGCTTCATATCCTCACCGTTCTCCGCAAACTTAACATCCGTATATTTCCGCATCCGCGAGAAAGACGTCAAGCTATGGAAGACGTACCTCGGCTCAAAACAGGGAGAGCGGAGCATGAAGGCAGATTTGCCGAAACTCAAGACGCTGTGGATCTTCCTGCGAGTTGGGACCATGGGCACGCCGCATATGATCGGTCAGCTCGGTGCTGGTGGCGGAAACGTGCTAGGAGGTGGTGGTAATGGTGTAGTAGGTGGCCTGTTAAACGCCGGTCTGGCCGCGCAGTTCCAGAATATGCAGAACGTGTTAGGAGGTCAGATCAATGCGCAAATGACGGCCCTGCAACAACAAGTCCAGAACCAGATCTCGGCTCTGCAGCAGCAGGTCCACCAAGCTCTAGGCCATCCGGGGCCGCAACCCGGTGCCTACCCAGGCCCTTTCAGTCTGCTCCCTCTCCATACGGCACCTCATCCGCACCAGAACGCTCCTCCCCAAAATCCTTCTCCGCTCGTTCAATTGACCACGCAACAACTTGCAGCCGGCATGCACAACCAGCCTCACCCGCTATACGCCTCTTTCCTGCGTTGGGAGCGCGAGATGGGTCTCGATCAGCTATGCTTAGCTCTACACGAGACGCGACCAGCGGACGCGGATGTCAAGGTTGTGTGCATCGTCAAGTTGCCCAAATTAGAAGTACAGAGGTTACTGCGGGTGTATCCGGAGGAGCTCAGTGTAGATCGCAACGGAGATGTGCGGACGCGGTTCAGAAAGGTGCATGGTGTCGAAGTCAGTTTGGAGGTCAGTGGATACGAAGTCACTGCTTAGAAGGCATAGAATGCACGGGATGCAGAAGATGTGCAGAAGGTGGTGGGCTGGGAAACCGTTAGTGAGATGTTGCTCTCCTGGATCGGGGATAGAGGGAGAAGGTGGGTGGTGAGAGAGTATTTGCGTTTGGTGTTTGGGTATTGAGGAATGGGTCGATGGCATTGACTCTGTTATACCCCCGGTAATGAGCTGTGTTACGAGCTCTGTGTAGGACTTTTTGCTGCGGAAGTGGTGGGGTTTTATTGACACTGCCTACCTATGGTGAAGCAAGCAGATGGATATTGCGTTAGATTAGTGTGATTGAAGTTTATACTGTATAATTCTATATGTGAGATTGCGACCGTGACCTTTTTGAAACTGGAAACTATGACACTCTATCCTTCACTCCCTCTATCATCATTGTGAAGTGTTAGTGTTTATATGTATGTGAAGGTTTGCGGTCACTGGAATGCTTTTGATAGTAAGCCACAAATCCAATTAACGCATGATATTTCCCAAGTTCAATAAGACATCCATCTCAATACCTATCCGCAAAGCCACAAGAAAACAAGCAACCGTCCGTCCAACAACCCAAAACTAAGCCCTTTACTCTACCAGCCCCCCACTCGACACTGACCATGCCCCCATTCTCTTCTTCAAGTTCTCCCACTCTGTCTCAAGCTTAGCCACCTTCTCATAAGCATCCATTACTAAAAAGAAAAGGTCAGTGTTTCCCTCAATCATCACAAAACACATCAGGAGATACTCACAGTCCTTTGTCGTTTTATCCTCTCGCCAACCACCATCGACCTCCAATTCCTGCTCCTCACTCATTCCATTGAACAAGTCCAATCTCTCCACCATATCGATTCTCCATTTGAGTTCTTTCACAGCGAACTTTTCGAGCGGCGAAACAACGGGCCAGTAAGCTGAATACCCCATTTTCTCAACCGCCGTTTTTCCGTCCGCAGACGCAATCGCATACGTGATTCTGCAAAGCAGGCCCTTGGTTTGATCATCAAAAGCCCTCCTCACTGTTCCCCGAAATCAGTCCAAGTCTTCCCAGTATGCTTTATCTATACTCACAACCCAAAGTCACTTCTCTCTCGGAATCCCATCCTCCATCCTGTGTCGAACCAGGCTGGAGAAGGAGCTTCATAGAACCAACTTGTACTGTTTCGACAATTTCAAAGTGTCTCAAGTTCCCGCCTTTATTGTACATGATGCTATCATGGACTGACCAGCTTGTCGTCCATCCATACTTTCCATTGCCATAGCACACTTTCCAACAGGCTCTGTTATCTGCCACCTCGGATACCGTCGTGCTCATGTTGTTGCGTGTTGCGGTCGTCGACGTTTGGTGAAGAAGGTGTGGATGTGAAGAGGAAGTGTTATTGAGGAAGTCTACAAAGACGAAGTCGCGTTGTTTTATACCATACTATGACTCTTCAACAAACCCTGACTCTACATACAAATGACTCTACATACAATAGTTACATACAAATGACTACATACAATAATTACATACAAATGACTACACACAATGACTACACACAATGACTACACACAATGACTACATACAAATGACTACATACAAATGACTACATACAAATAACTAAACACAACAGCATCACACATCACCAAAAAAAAACCCCCCTCTAACCCCAAACGCGACAGCCTTCCCACGACGATGCCACACTCCGCGCCCCTACGCATGACTCAACCAGGGCACATAACCGCCCTCCCTCACTAGGTAGATATCTACAACTCGTACCATACATACATACGTAATACCACATCGCCAAGGCCTCTTTCACGAAACGCTTAATTCTCGCTATCGTAACTACCTACTTACATACTTCGTAATACTCAAGCCACGACCCCCCTAATTCCTCCCCGACCGATCTATCCATCCATCCATCCATCAAACACTCCGACTATCGCCACCTACAATACAATACAATACACTACACTACACACCAAGACATTTTCTTTTGATATCAGAAAATCGAACATAACAATATGTATATTGCGCTAGGCCAACGGCGTCCAATTCGGCCGATCGATCCGATTCCCATGTTCTAAGAACGCCGCAGTAGCGAAAACAATTCAAACTCAACCCGGCCCCAATTCCATATACACCTCCACACACACACACACACACACACACACACACTACGGAAAAGCAGCATATTGATTCGTCATAAAAACCCGCAAACAACCTTTGGACAGACAAAAGGTAAAAAAGAAAAACCCGAAATGCACGCTTCAACGCCCCCAAGACGAGCAGACCGCTCACAAACATGCGGTCAATGCACCGGCCGTCAGGTATTTTTTTTGTAAAACAGTACAGACTCCACTTCACTGAGTTCGCGCCTGTTCCTGTTCCGTTCAGCCATTCAGCCGAGATCCCGACCCACCCATGACAGAGGAGATGATATGCCGAGAGATGGGGTATAGTAGTTAGATAGGTGAGGAAAACCCACAGTGTGAGAGTGAGAGATCAATAATGACTTAACAAAATGAAAAGAGTTACATAGAGGAGTAGGAAAGGTAGTTTTTTTTGGTTTTAATCTCGAGTCCGTCCCCTTCGCGTCGCCGTATCCGCCCTAACTCGGATCCGTGGAGCTTCCTGCGGCGCCGGGGAGTCCCTTATCGCAGCATCGTACGTAGGGATCGGCGGATCGTTCTGTCTTTGCTGGTTCTGCATCAACGGCGTATTCTCTTCCCAATAACCAAACTCGTGACTTGCGGTCCGGCTGAGATTTGGCGAGCCCACAGGGCTCGTGTACTCGGGTGGAAGGTCGCCTGGTTGGAGGAACCCGAGGCCATGTGCTGGACCTTGACGGCGTGCTGCCGATGCATCCGCACTGTTTCCTTCCCCAGCGTCATCATCGTGTGAGTCGACCAAACTAAGAGCGGCTAAGGAGATATCCGTGGGGCTCCGTTGCGGACCGGGACTTGTGGGTTGATTTCGTCCTAGTCGCATTTGTTGGCTGGGAGACCTTCCATGTCCGTATCCTGCAGAGATGTAGTTTCCAGCCATTCCTTCACGAATGCCGTCACGTCCGCTATCGAGAAGAATAGATCCTTGTTCACTTCCATACGGAGGCGGGGGAGCCAGGCTGCCGGTCATCGGTGCCAGTCCCCACTTCTTCACATTGGCTTCAATGAAAACGAAGCCCATCTGTCCGAAATTTACATGTACTTGACACGGACCGTTGGCTCCTACGGTGGGGAAGAAGTTCTGAGTCTTCAAGCCGTGTGCGACATCGTCCAGTTTCTTTCCGTTTCGGGTGTAGAAGACGGTTCCGGTGCGTGGTCGGTATCCGACGCCGATGACGTCGCCTTGAACGTATGCGGGGCCGTAGGGAGTAGGGTTAAAGGGTTGGTTGTGTCGTCGTGATCCATAGGACATGTATGCGATTGAGGATTTATGATAGCCTATTCGTCGTTAGTCTTGCTGGGGTGCTGAATTGGGACTTGACATACCCGTCATCCTAAAGAGCGGATACGGCTTGGTCGATACACCGATAGCAATGTTGGTGGTCTCGGGCTTGTCGTAGATCTTCGCCTCCCAGTAATACACTTCGTTCTGTTTCGGGATCGGCAGGTTGCTCTGCACACTGCACACCGAGTCGAAGAATTCAATCTCTGTCCGGCCTTCCACGAAGCAATTCGCAATCTCGAGCTCCGGCTCAAACTCCCACGCGGAAACGCCCTTCTCCTGGATGGCCAGAAACTGCGATAGGGAAATGTCAGTCTGCATGGATTCGGGCGGGTTCGCCTGGATGAAAGCTGCGACACGTCAGTCAGCTGTCCCGCGATAGCATCGCACAGTCGCACAGAGCGACCAACTTGTGTCCGTACCTTTGGCCCTTAGATACTCTGTTCGCTGCAAGTCGTCCATCTCCTCCAGCGCCTCGGCCTCCTCCTTCGCAAACTGCTGCTCATCATCGTACTCGCCCGGCCGCGTTAACCGGTCCAGGAAGATGCGACCCTGGTGTGTGTAGCGGAAGTAGTAGACGATGGCGGCGATGATAAGCACGAATCCTGCCGCACCCAGCACCGAGAAGATGCCGATCATGATGCCCTTGGCCGTCGAGCCCAGGTCGTAGCTGTTGATCCGCACGGGCGGGCTGTAGGTGCGCTGAGTGCCTTCGGGGGTCTCGAGCACGAACGAGGGCGGCGCCGTGGGCGGGCTGTTTGCGAGATACATCTTAGATAGCGTTGTCGTGGGCGAAGCCACCAGCTGGCCGCCCAGGCGGAACATATAGAAAGGCTGGTGAAGACGGAGGCGCGTGAAGAGCAAAGAGTGCTGAGCGCAGAGCGCAGAGTGTCGGCTGTCTGTCACTCGGTCAGCGACAGGCGCTGCTGCGCTCGTGCAGGTCGGAGTGACCGTATCCCGGTCGTGATTCCAGCGGGGATGGTGACTGGTGACGTACGGCGCGGCGTCGGCAGCGACAGCCGGAGCGTGGGCGAGAGAGTAGCGATGCTGGCGGCGATAATGGGGGGGTGTGAGAGCGGGTGCAGGCGTGGAGAGCGGCGGCGCAGAGTCGGTTGGTTTGTCGAGGAATGCGGTTCAGGAGAAGGGTAGTGGACGATGGAGAAGGAACTGCGACATGCACCGCAGGCGTCGTGCCAAGGCTTGCCACCTCGGCCCGCTTGCGACGTGCTCACACACAACTCACACCTCTGACCATCACGCACCTTGCAGCGATACGGACTCTAGTGCCACCATCTACAAACACGTCCCAGATACGCGCGGTAGAAGCCATCGTGAGGAGAGATCTATCTGCCCGACGGCCCCAGTCACGCTGCACCGACCCAATCAGCCGGCCTCCTCGCAGTAAGCACCCAGTGGCACCGCAGCTCTGAAGCGTTGCGCTGCGACGATGAAACGCCGCTCCGAGCTCGTCCATAATTAGCCGTCCAATTCGCTCTTTGTTTGCATGTTTAATGAGCACCAGCACTTGGGTCTTGAGATGTGCCTGGCAGCGTGTCGCAAGGCAGTTGTTTATCTATTTCACTCAGTGTACACGCTGCGCGGACTGGGCTTGCACGCTTGATATTGCGATAGAACAGTCGAACAGGCAACCAGGCAGCTATTATTATTCATGTCCCTGGTCGATCTGCGGTGTGATCGTGTTCTTGACGTTTGATAATTCGTTCGTGCGTTACAGAGGCATGATGCAGGGCTAAAAGGCGAGATCCTTAATTCCTGTCGTTATGCATCTCATCTTATAATTGGGACGTCGTCGAAATGTCAGCCCTACTCGGTGAAGTGGATCTGCGCGCCTTCGCCGATTTGCCCGTGCACACCATCACCGACGTTGGTGACGTTGAGTGATATGCCCGGCCATCAACTAGGTGCAACCTGGCAGTTGCAAACTCTTCGGCCGCGATGGGTTTTGACGATGAGGACTGCCGAACAGCGGAACGGAGCGCGGTGCAACCATCGACGGCACATTGTTCCAACAAATCGAAGCTTGCACACACGGTCGGCGAGTGCGACTGTGTCGAATGATAGCAGAGGGTCAATGGACATGTTAGCATACTGTAATGTGTGCCCGAAAAGCGGGGACATACGCCGGGCCAACGGGCTTCGACGACGACGTCTGATGTATTGTAGGGTCTAGAAAGCCAGCGCCGCTAACCGGCAGCCTTGGGGAAGCGTGTTGAGGAGGCACCATCACGGTCCGGAGGAAAGGGTCGGATGTGATGGTGCTTGGGGTTGCTCCTGCTGCCAAGTGTGATTCGGCTCCGAGGGCAGGAAGGCGCGGGTGACGATGAGGTAGTCGCACTCGAGGTTAACAATTGCATTCAGAAGGAGCGAAGAACGTCCGGCTCTACATGTAGTAAATACATGAGTGGGCTTAAGAGTTTACCTTGTGTGGGCGCATCTGCGCTCAGGACGGGTGCAAAAGGTGCTGCTCGACGACGACGGGACAGCCGGACGGAATGCTCTGTAGTGAAAAGGACCAAATGCGAGCACCTGGAGAGCATGACTTCCACTGACTATCTCTTTGATGCCTGCCAGCCCTTCTCGTGATTCTTGCCTGGTGTCTGCCTCGAATGTCGCCGACGCCCTTCTCTCACGACTGCTCCCTTATATAGTTATACCCCGTCCACCTCATTCGCGTTCCCTGCATGTCTGCGTCCGGACGGGAAAGAGGTAGGTTCCCTTGCGGCTGATGCGACTCTAGATGTCGGCCTCCCTCCACGACTGTCGTCAGCTGAGCGTCGCACACCAAACTGAAAACCACAACCCACAACCCGCACACGCGAGGCGTGACAGCAGTGAGGCGCTGCTTCTCGAGTTACCCATGTACAGATGTGTCAGAGCCAATTGAGCGGCAAACAAATGTCCGAGAGCAGGTTCAATGGTGAGCAGGTCCCCCCTCCATGACTAACCCGGCCGATTGATTCGGAGCAGTACAGCCCACCTACAATCTTTGCCCTGCACTGCACCGATATTTCTACGACAGCGCCGCAGAGCTTCTGTTTCTCCTACGCCATCATACTGCACAGCGTCTCAAAACGGCCTGCCCCTCCCGTCGTACCGCAGCCCCGTCCCCCCTTTGTGCCGCCGGCTCAGCCCGTGGATTCAGGGCCGTAACCTCGCCTGCATCTAACCGCCGCCCCGCGCGTCACCACCAAGCAAACGCTGGTGCTGCACAAGCCAAAAATTTAGTCAACCGCGCATCTGTAGGACTGGAGAAAATGATTGTGGTCCTGTAGGGCGTACTGAGAACGCGAGCTGGTACGTAGCCTCGCCTCCCCCAATTCATCCTATAGCTTCGCCATACGCTCTGGACTAACAATGCACTGCACCAGCAGACCAAGCGTAAGCCCTCGTCACGGCCGACGGCCATCCTGTCCCCCTCGCAGTCGCTGCGACCGCCTTCACCTTGACCTCCCCGCCGAAGCGCACACAGTTGCGACGCGCCTCTCCGCCCCGCAGCCAAACCCAGCCTCAAACCCAGCACTCACCCCCCACAGCCCATCATGTCGTGGGAACCGCAGGAAGAGCCTTTGCGGCAGCTTGTGCAGTGTCTGCGGGACACCATTAGTGCCCGCGACCCGAATGCGCGCGCAAATGCCGAGATAGTCAGTTTCTCGGCCCTCCGCAAGCTGTCCAGTAGTACTGACGTCTCGCCCGTGTACAGATGCTCAAGTCGGCCAAGAGCTCGCCTGATATCGACAAGTACCTCGCACTTGTCTTCTCCAGCAACCAGCCCCCGTCGACTGTCGATATGGATGCTGCCAACTATTCCCAGGCTCGCGCCGCCGCCGCCATGATGCTCAAAAACAACATCAAATCGGCCTACAAGACCATGCCCGACACATCCAAAACTTACATCCAGTCCATAATATTAGTCGGTATCCAAGATGAAAGCTCGCAAATGCGAGGTTTTGCGGGCAACGTCATCGCCGAGCTCGTGCGGCAGGGGGGCATCATGGGCTGGCCGCAAGTCATCTCCGACCTAATAGATCTGATCAGCAACTCGGCTGGAAACGCTACCCAGCAGGCCCAAGAGGGCGGAATGGGTGCGCTGTTGAAGATTTGCGAAGACAACAAAAAGGCCATGGACAAGGACTACCAAGGCCAACAACCCCTAAGCTTCTTGTTCCCCAAGCTGCTCGAGTTCACGACTAGTACTCACGCAAAAGTGCGCTCAGACGCCCTGAGCGCTATCAATATCTTCATACCAGACAGGCCTTCGGCTGTCGTCGCAAACATAGATGCCCTGCTGGGCCAGCTTTTCCAGTTGGCATCGGACCCGAGCGATGAAGTTCGGAAACACGTATGCCGCTCATTCGTTCACATCGCAGACATAGCACCCGAAAAAATAGTACCTCACATGCAAGGCTTGGTTGACTACATGGTCACGCAGCAACGGAATCCCCAGAATACAGAACTTGCCCTAGACGCCGCAGAGTTCTGGCTATGTGTCGGCGAGGACGAGAAAATGCGGGACCATCTCGGACCTTACCTCGCGAAAATCGTACCGGTGTTGCTAGAGAGCATGGTGTACGGCGAAGACGACATACTCAGACTCGAAGGCGAGAAGGAGGATGCTGAGCTCGACGACCGGGAACAGGATATCAAGCCAACCTTTGCCACTACCAAGTCGGGCAGGCTGACCAACAACGCGAACGGAAGCGATACTCTCAACATCAACGGCGGCACAGGTAATATGGTGGATGACAATCTCAGCGATGGTGAGATTGAAGACTATGACGATGACGGCGATTCGATTGGGGATGATCCCGAAGACCAGTGGAACTTGAGGAAGTGTTCTGCCGCCGCTTTGGACGTTCTCGCCTCCGTATTCCACGAACCCGTCTTTCGCGCCACACTTCCCTATCTTACAGAGAACCTCAACCATGCGGAATGGCCAAATCGAGAAGCAGCCGTTCTAGCCCTCGGTGCTATAGCTGATGGCTGTATGCCTGCTGTAGAACCACACTTGCCCATGTTGACTCCGTACATGATCACACTCCTGAGCGATCCCGAGCCTGTTGTCCGTCAGATCACTTGTTGGTCGCTCGGTCGGTACTCAGGATGGGCATCACACTTGGATGCGAACGGTCAGCAACAATTTTTTGTGCCGATGATGGACGGAATACTGCAAAAGATGCTGGACAACAACAAACGAGTCCAAGAAGCAGCTGCATCCGCCTTCGCCAACCTAGAAGAAAAGGCGAACACACAGTTGGTCGCCTATTGCAGCATCATTGTCCGTCAATTTGTTCAATGTTTTGCCAAGTACAAGGACCGCAACATGTTCATCCTCTACGACTGTGTCCAGACACTCGCAGAACACGTCGGCCCAGCACTGGCTAAAGATGACCTAGTCGGCATACTCATGCCGGCGCTCATACAACGATGGAATAAGGTGTCCGACCAGTCGCGAGAAATGTTTCCGCTTCTCGAATGCTTGTCGTACGTCGCGACTGCGTTGGGTGGGGCCTTTGAGGGATATGCTCCTAATATCTTTACCCGGTGTGTCAATATCGTACACCGCAACCTTGAAGAGACTGTGCTTGCTAGCAGCAACCCGGGTCTCGAGGTTCCTGACAAGGACTTTCTTATCACCAGCCTGGATCTCATCAGCGCAATCATACAAGCCCTCGACCTGTCTTACAGCGCAGGACTTGTTGCTAGGGCACCAAGATTTTTCGACTTACTAGCTTTGTGCATGAAAGACACGAACAACGACGTCCGACAATCTGCATATGCACTTCTGGGAGACTGCGCCATCTACGTCTTCGGGCAGCTTCAGCCTTGTCTCCCAGCTATCCTAGAGATTCTGATCGGGCAACTGGAGCTCTCTCTAGTTTTGATCGATGGCGAGGAGACGGGCTACTCTGTCATCAACAATGCCTGTTGGTCAGTGGGAGAGATTGCCATGCGGCAAAAGGAGGGAATGCAGCCATACGTGGAGCGTTTGCTTCAAAAGATCGCAACAATACTTTTCAACGAGAAGGTCCCCGATTCTCTCAATGAGAATGCTGCCATCGCCCTTGGGAGGTTGGGTCTCGGCTGTTCACAATATCTCGCACCGCATCTCGCGCAAATCGCACCCCCTTTCCTTCGATCAATCAAAAACGTAATGTGGACGGACGAGAAGGGACACGCTCTTACAGGCTTCATGCAGGTTATCCTTGCAAACCCCTCCGCAATGGAGCAAAGCCTCTTGGAGTTCTTCAACGAAATGTCTACCGCCCATTCCTCCATTGTAAAGGGGCCTGCACCAGACCACAAAGCGCTCCGGGAGACGTTTCAGCAGGTAAGCAACCGACACTGACGCAGACCCGGACATGAGGCTAACATGCTCAACAGGTTGTCGAACAGTATAAGGGCATGATTCCCGATTTTGAAGCTTTTCTTTCGAGACTACCCCAACGTGGAAGTTTTCGCGAGCTGTACGGCGTCTGAATACGAATGACGATTCTTTCCGCTTGGAGCTGCAGGAGTTGGATTTAGCGGGCGCAGACCTGGGCTATAGGACGAAAGACGATCACGAAAAAAGACGGATTGGTGATGCGGTTCGTTCGGACACCGTGGGAGGGAGGGCGAACAGAAAGGAAAACCAAGGGACCACCTGCAGTGTGAGGTGTGGGTTACGATCTACGAACTATGGGGGGTGGGGATCGGCATCTACGTATAGACATTTCAGCAAGGACTTCTACATATGGTGAGGTTTTTATCCACAGGGACATATCCCTCTGGGCTTGGGTTATCGTGCCATTTCTCTCCCCCAAAGCAAGCGTGCTGTTATCTCCAGACATTTCCCGGCGTTCATGATTGTTAGGTCGCGCAACCACTCGTCAAATGATACATAGCAGTAGATAGCGTCACTCCCAAAGCGATGTTCATTTCTAGGAGCTGTTTTTAGAATCTCGACACGTATTGGCCACGTGAAGCGTATATGCAGAGCGGACGTCGTCATACTTGACCCTGTTTAGGAGATTAATATTGGAGAGTGAGGCCGACGCGTCTGGACTTGCACACCATGTACGCAGGCGTGAAAAAACGACAACGACAACGTCTCGACGTTGACGTCTGAGGCGCTTTGGCTTGATAGACCCGATCTGCTTCGCATTCGGATTCGCTTCGGTAGACGTAGGTAGAAGGAAGTGTAGGGACATCCCAGATGCAAGTTGTTCCACACCGTTCGCGCCATGTTCCAGACCACGCGGAAAAGACAGGGGTAAGTGCTAAGTGGTATGTATGGGCGCTCCTTGCCCCCCCCCCCCCCCCAGATCTGGGACCTTGCATTCAGCTTGGGCTATAAAAAGGGCGTGGGTTCGGAAGATGATGTGGATGCAAAAGGGATACAGATGGCCATGGCGGGAGAAGCGATACTCGGGGGGTGGAGATGGGGGAGGCGTCTGCAGGATGGGGTGATGGGAGGGGATGAGATGAGATGGGATGGGATGGGATGGGGTATGAGAGAGTCAGTACCCCATGGTGAAATGTTTCAAAGAGCGAGCTGCAGGGCCAAGACCGCGAATTTCGAGCGTGGAGAAGGACACTTTGGAGACTTTGGAGACTTTGAGATGGAGAAGATCGGACGTGGACTTTTACGGTCGGGTGCCACCATAGGCCCGCTTATCCCGCCGTGTCGCCTACCCTCGCCCAGCTCACTGACCGGTACATGTCCACGGCGCCGGCATAGCAGAATCGCAGTTATTTTAAACTCAGGTCGGCGACCTGGCGGGCTTGAGAGACTGTGGGTGGACACATGCCACCTGTGGGACGTTCTGGGGGCAGGACTCGTACGGCGCGTGGCTTGCAGAACTGGCCGAACGGCTTGCGGGCGATACACAGATGGCTGGACGTGTGGAATTGATTGAATTGGTTGAATCTCTCTTGCTGACCCTGGCAGATGATGTTCTCGTTCACCCATGCCGCCATGCCGCCATGCCTCTGGCCGGCCATGGACGAGCATGGCCCCCGGCAGCAAGCACAAGCTTAAACAGAGTTTATCTCTATTTTTATCGCGAACCTCACCTCTCCCCATGTAGTCTCATCTGTAGTCTCATCTGCAGTCTCATATCTAGGCCGTTGCAGCGCCCGCAAATAATACGTGCAATACCGACGACTCCGACCATAGTGCCGACATGGCTCTCGTTCGCTTGCACCTGCTCGCTCGTACCTCGCGTCTTTTGCTTCTTCCACCCGTTGCGGTGCAGTCGTGCATCAAACGCATGGCTTTTGACGAGGACGGCAGCAGCCCTACATCTCGCAGCTCGCAGCGGGCTTTGCCAGATGGCAGGACGCTTGACGCTGGTGACGCTGGTGACGCTGCAGACTCTTCCTTCTCAGGCCCGGCCCAGCTCGCGTAGCCTGTAGCGACCGCGACCCTCGTCCAATTTTGTCCCGTTTTGCCTGCCACAATAATCAACAGACGCACGGCGAAGCGGACGACTCACGAGCGCGGATGTGGTCGGTATTATTGATGATGATGACGACGATTTAGCCAGCGCCGTGGCAGTCCGGCCCTCTCTCGGCTGCGATGCGATGCGATCAATGTGGACTGACTGCCTGGTGTCACGGGAGATAAGTGCTACCTACTACCGGTCCAGGACGACTCCCTCTCCCTCTCCCTCTCTGCCTCTCACTGTCCCCCTCTCACTGTCCCCCTCTCCCTCTCCTTCTCGAACGTCGCCGGCTATTTTTGGCCGCTGTAGATATTGGACCCCAGTCCCACCTACACTTAGCGATCGTGGATCATTCATGTCACCGTGCCTTGATTTGCCCGCTTGCCCGCTTTCATCTCGAAGGCTTTTGCCGGGTACGGCTGCCACAAGGGCGCCCGCGAGCTGACTCCCTCCTTATGCTTCTTCTTCTTATTGCTTGTTGTCCTGCTTGTCCTCCTCTGCCCAGAGATGCGACGTTGCGGCGCGTGCCTGTAAATGCTGCCACCACGGCCCGTATGCTGCCGACCATGCTGCCCTGCTGCCCTGCTGCCCTGCTGTCGGCCATCACCGGATCACCACACCAACCGTTGCGCGCGCCATCGTGGTGAGCCTCCGAAGACCGCGACCGTCCTGTATGTATGTGTATGCGCCAGCTGCAGCAAGGCCTTGGCAGTGGTTGGCAGTGGCGGTTGCTGTCTCTGCTGCCTCGACTCTGCAGCCTACAGGGGGGAGGGGAGGGGGCCACTCCAAAGGCCGACGGCGACCGGCTGGCCTCGACGTCGTTCGCAACTACCGCATAGTCTCTTGCAACTGGTCTCGACTAGGCCCAGAGAAGTTTAGGGTATAATCGTCTAGAGGCCTATCAGATAGCTAGGATTGAGCTATGTGGGGCGTTTTCATATGCCTTAGCATCTGTACGAAGGCTTAAGGTTAACGGCAACGCCCCACATAGCTCAATCCTGGCTATCTGATAGGCCTCTAGACGATTATACCCTAAACTTCTCTGGGCCTAGTCGAGACCAGTTGCAAGAGACTATGCGGTACGGTAAGTTACAACACCCCAAGCCTGGGGCTGCTAAGACCCAATTCACTCCTTGGTAGCGCAAGGTTCGCTCAGGCCACCATGTGTCGGCGTCTGTGCAGGACGCCCGGCCCCAAGGGGACTGGCGGGACTCGGGAGACAGAGTGCTGGAGCCTGCCCGTCGACGCCGAAGGTCCATGGCCCTGGATACCCTTCCCTGATGAACTTGCAAGCTCTTGTGCCCACCACGCTCACGCTCACGCTCACGCTCATGCTGGTCCCGTAGGGAGTTACACCGGGGGGCTATGTCATACGAGTGTGAGCCAGACGTGAATCATTCTATCCAACTCGACTTCCCATTCACCCACTCTAGCTGCTCCCGCATCTCCCGCCGAGCCGTCTGCCGGCTGCCAACTGCCTCCTCGTGGCCACGCTACTATTTGCGGCCGCCTGCTTCCCGCATCACTGACAGGGCTCCCTGACGTCTTTCTCTGCACCGAAGCACAAGTCACTCTGCTGTCTAGACTGGAGCCTTGTCCGGATTCCGCATAGGCCAGCTGCAGGGGGGCTTCCATACACTCTTTTTACCATATCCGCCGTCACCCTCGCCTATGCCTATGGTGCCGCCCTGTCACTCCGAAAGAGTGACTTGAGCAACTGTGTCAATACACTCCTCCATTCAGCCCATGCGTAATCTCCCCGATCCGCCCACAGACCTATATACATATCCCAAACCTCCCCAAACCGACCATAACCTTCCAAACTTCTCTCCGCCCCATTCCGTCATCGTCATCGCATCCCGCCCCCGTCTCGCTTTCAAAATCCACCACCAAGATCTGCGGCCCGCATAAACTCAGCCTCCCCCACCTGCTTCGTCTCTTCCGTCCATCTTGCCCAACACCGTTAAGCACCCAAGTCCATTCTGCTGACAACGCACTTACTTCATCCACCGCTCGGCCTCCCCTTAACCATCACTGAAGGATCCACAGCTCCGTAGTCGCAATGGCAGGTCCCGGCGGCGGCCCTTCCAGGCGCAGTCACACCAAGTCTCGAAAGGGTTGCAAGACGTGCAAGAAGAGGCACATCCGCTGCGATGAAACCTTCCCGCAATGGCAAGTCTCGTTATAAGACAGTCGCGAACATACACTGACCATGTCCGCAGCCGCAATTGCACCAAACACCAGGTCCGTTGCGACTACATGGACAGCCCGACCGCAATGATCCCAGAATCTCCAAAGTCCCCTCAACATCCGAATCTTCTCTGGACACCCGAGATTGATGCGACCATCGAGCTCTGGCGACAGACCGGAGAGTTCCCGTTCCCCGACCTCCGAGTGTACCCGCAACCGCAATGGAGAATCTTCCCCAAAACCGATCTCCGTCTCATCCACCATATTTCCTCCATCTCCAACGAGATGTTCAGAAATCGAATGTCGAAACTCACTCTCTGGACAGACCTGATGCCAAAGTAAGCATTTCGTATCACTGCCGTTATCTCGTGTTCGGCTAGCTATGTACGCATGGGTCATTCTGACAACAGTAGGTTTCTGAGCATCGCTGCATCGCATCCATTCGTGATGCACTCCATTCTCGCATTTTCCGCTTCGCATCTGGCGTGGATCAGTCAGTCGAGTGAGACGCGAAATCTTGCGTTTCATCACGCGAGCATCGCCCTCAAGGGCTTACACGAAGGCATTGCGAGCTTCACCAAAGTGAACTCAGATGCAGTGCTGGCGTCATCGCTTCTTCTGGCCTGGCAAGCAACTGATTGGTACGTTGTTCGAATCCTACTGAAAAGCATTGCTGACGAGAACCAATAGGCGTGGATGGGCCTCACTTGTAACAGGCACCAAGACAGTAAGCCCAACTCTTCTCAGTCTCGGTACCAGAAGTTTTCTAACAAATTCAGGTCATTCAAGCAATGCAGCAGTGGAGACATGAGTCGATGTTTGCCGAATACATCGCCGAGCACAGCCCCATGCCCAGTAAAAGTTTCATGAATCCGATCAGCTCGCCTACCACGCAGGAATCGAGGAGAGAGCAGCTCCATGTTCTAGCCGACATCCAGGATTCTCTACAACGATTACAGCCGTATCTCAGCCTCAACCGACACGAGCAAGAAGGCAAGTGGGTAGATCAGCTACGGGGCTACATCGACCGATTGAGAACTGCCGGTACCGCGCAAACAGCTGAAGATCAGTTCGGACAGCTCTACGCCCTCCGCAAATGGCTTTTCTGGGTACCGATTTCACTTCTCGCAGCCAAGCGCGCCGATGCCACCGTCCTGGTCGTTCTTGCCCACTTCTACGCGACTGCATTGGCGTTGGAGCCCACGTTCCCCGACATTGGGGCCGTTTTCGTGTCAAATCTGTCCCTGGGGCCGTTGGACGAAATCATACTAGTAGTCCAGGGCTACCAGAACCCCAGCTACGACGATCGGACGCAATCAGTCTCATACCTGATTCAATTCCCGAACGACATTGCGACCTCGTATAAGACGAGGAGGGATTGGGCAAGACAACAAGCCGGAGAGGGTTCGCCAATCCAGCAATCAACCTACGGTTTGGAGACACTGAATCTGGATCTCCAAAACCAGATCGCGACTTACAGCTACGGGCAGAGCCTCAGTCCAGCATTCGCACCATCGCCACTCAGCATCTTCCCGACCACGGGTCTGTCTTCCGGGCAGACGTCACCATACCTGGAAGTGCCGCGCACATCGGTCGAGCAGTACAGCAGTAGTAGCGCGTCGTACACAACACCGCTGGGGTCACCTGCAACCGTACCGCCGCCCTATTCGTCTCTAGAAGTAGAGCATGCATTTAACTTCGGTATGCCCATGTACCATCCCAGCGGGTTCGTGACGACTCCTTCTACCATCTGGACGTAAAGAACGCGAGGCTGAACGATCGTCCAGGGAACCCTCTACTGCGTTGAAATCTCAGCCTCTTCCCCGTCCGCCGAATCCCCATGCACATCATCAGCCTCATACTCTGTCTTCCAGTACTCAGTCGCTTACGCGATCTGATATGGAAAGAACGCCCGTTCTTCCCCCGCTCTCCACACAGGCCGGAAATGCGGCATATCCCTTGCAATTGCCGCCGTTGCCTCTGCCGCAGTACAGTGGAGCCTAGTGGGCTCCGATATTCACGACCTTATGACCTTCACCTTTTGAGCGGTTTACACAATGCATAGCGCTTCGATTCGACCCCCCCTGGCAATACTTCCTTTGCTCCGACGATATGCATACCGCTCAGCAATTCATATTTGGCCACGTCGCAGCATATTTTTCTCTCTTATTTCCTTATGTGTATGCTACTATCAATGTTATCTACGAACGGGTTGTCTATGACTGGCTGGAAATGGGATTTCCTTTACGGGCATCTTTTACATATTTATGGGTGGCTGGGGTATTGGATTGATTTGCTGTTATTTTGATTCCTGCAACATACCCCCTATAGTAAGAGACTTTGTACTTTGTCTAGCGGACTGCGCGTCTTGTCTTTTCTCACTGTTTTGGCTATATACAGACTTGCTGTTTACAGGCAGAGAATTTGATGGGATGAATCGAGTATCCGAACATCATGAGCATGTTTCAGTGTTCTACCCATTTCCTGTTCTTCCGTGTACAAAACCTCCCCCTGTCATGCAGACTGAATAGAACGGTAAACGGTGGCAAACCTATCAACGGATCGGATACTAACAAACCCACCCGTCATACCTCTTTTCCGCTCCCCAAAACAGACAAGCCTACTCCCAACGCATGGCATGAAAATTTGCGTCGGACTGCCGTCCCTACCACTCACCCGCTGCCATGCACAAACAAAACGCAAACCCATGCGGGCAATAAAACCCACACTGCTCAAAATAACCTGGCCAACCAGAGTGCAAGCATGGGTAATTGAAGAAGGACGGTCGACGAGCCGTTCCCAGTCGGGCTTCCCATCGCTTAAACGCCTCGAGAGTCTTGGTATCATTCATCACTTTACGTTAGAGTTTGGGCTGGTGTATCCATCAACCTTCAAGCTCAGTCGGAGTAGTTTTAGCGGCGATGTATAGACGGACATCATGAGGCTTGAACCATGGATGATTGGATAGGATGGCTCCGTCCTACATTAGCGTACCGAACCGTACAAGCGACCGTGATGCCTGTCGGTAGCACGAAAAGGACCAAACAAAACCCCCCCTGCTCTGGGGGTTCTCTTCCCCGCTGCAGCTGCTGCAGGGGCTGCGCCTCGAAATAGCAACACAGTCTAACTGTCCTGAGTAATGTCTGCGAAAGATACAGTAAACTCACGTGCGAGGCGTAGATATACAACCATGTGAGCAACGGTGTAGGACTGTTGGAGTGATCGCCGTTTTTTTTTCGCCTTCCCTTGACCGTGCATGGGCCGCTTTCAATGTCGAGGTGGAGCTACCTACTCCTACTACTGGGTATGCGACCTTGGGCGGTGGGGGATGGGAGAGTGATGGACCACAGCCACATGTTGCAGATGCAAGTGCAAGTGGCGTGGACCGACCGGTGAGGAGATCGGTGTCAGGTTGATTGATGTGCGGTGTTTAGGGGATTTAGGGAAAGATCAGGAAAGGATTGATGGGTGCGTGATCAGCTGTACATAGAGGTCAAGACACTAGTGCTGATGACGATGTCTATGATTGCTGATCGGATGGATGGGTATCGAATCCTTCGTACGTCTAGGACGTAGACTGGTTGCAAGGCGAAAGCAAAGCAAGGCATTCCAATACCGGAGGTTTTGGGGATCGCTGGTAGACTAGACTAGGGTATACCGGCTGCTAGTAATTCATCGCAACTACTGACACGCGATGATCAATAATAATGCTGAGTGATGTTTGAAGTCGGCCATCATTATTATTGTCATCACATGCCCGCCAGATACCCACTTCGCAACAGCAAGACCCGAGATATCCTTAGCAAACCTAGCCCCCACGCCGTCCCACATCCGAACCAATGCTACACCTTACAGGCCATGGCATCCCCGTGCCTTTCAAAAGAACCTTGTAGCCGATCTCGCAACACCTTCTACAGAGGCCTACATACTGTACCACTTAACAAAGCATGTTTTCCTGTTCCTTGCACCTCCGTATGCGCCGGTAGGGATTATCGGGAGTGGAAGTCGCGCCTCGACGCCTTGCAGGGCCTTGGCACCTGGGTCCCATGTAGCGTGCACGTGCCGGCATTCCTTAGACATGGCACTACGGGAGCCAGATTTTAGCGTATCTTCGCTCACCCTGGTCGAGCAGCAAGTGTAAATTGTGGGGCATGTTTCGAGGTAAAGGAAGGTAACTTTGCGTTTCGGGCGGAGCTTTGGTCCTTTGAAGGTAGGCCAGTAGTGGACTTGCGGCAAGACCGAGCGGAGATGGACGCGAAGCTATCGTTCTGCGAGAACGGGTTTAGAGGCGAAACATCATGTGCTTGGTAGAGTGTTTTTGTGTGTGTGATTATTGGTCGCGAACGGTACGAGTAGGAGAGATACAAATCGAGCAATTGTTAGCGAAAGATTTTGACTTGTTGGGTAGGGATCTGTTACCAATGCCTCGGAGTTGCGGAAGGACGCGAACGGAAACTACCTTCTTCTTTTCTTCTTTCGACCTCCTCCGCACAGCTATCGACATGTAGTCATCGTCATCGTTGACTTTGTTCGTTTTTCTCCCATATTCTGCCCAAGTCCTAGTATCTAAACGGAGCGGTTCTATCTTGCCAAAGATTCAAGAGCAACAAACCACCACCAAGTGCACATTAACGGCAATCTCTTTTGCCAGCCTTCTACTCTACATTTGGCTTCAACACAAATCATTGTCTCAACAGACTGTCTTACGCGATGTCGTTGAGTGTTCGGCGTGATACTGGCGGGACGATAGACGTTCCGAGCGATCGGAACATCGGAACCCCGGAAGCGTTCCGATCTCGGGTAAAATCGCGGGCCGATCTAAACTACGCCATTTGGCGCTTGGTCGAGGCAGGCTCCAGCGACGACACAACCCCGCAGACCCTCAACCACAGCTTTCACACAGGCTCACAATGTCGGGGGGCTGGAACACAATAGAGAGCGATGCGGTACGACTATCTCCCACTCTTCCTGCCGTGCTACTGCTGACCCCGCTCCAAGGGCGTGTTCACGTACCTCATCGAGAAACTCGGCGTCAAGGATGTCCAGTTCGAAGAGCTCATGACGTTGGAACCTGAAGAGCTCAGGCGACTCGGAAAAATCTACGGCGTCATATTTCTGTTCAAGTACCCGACTGGCGAATCAAGGTCGGACAAACCGCAGGATGGGAGCTTCGACCATGAGGCGGCGAATAATATCTTCTTCGCGGCGCAGACGATACAGAATGCGTGCGGTACACAGGCGCTGCTGTCAGTGCTGCTAAACAAAGACGGCGAGCTGGAGATTGGAAAGGACCTGAGGGAGTTCAAGGAGTTCACAGGCGAATTCCCGCCAGATGTATGTGTAATGGACGGGTTGGTATGAGGATAGGTGCTGATGGGCTTTGCGCAGATCCGTGGCGAAACCTTGTCGAATTCGGATCTCATTCGTGAAGTACACAACTCCTTCGCCAGGTCATCCCCATTCATAGACGAAACGCAGCGAACCGCGACTGAGGACGATGATGTATACCACTTCATCGCGTAAGACTTGCCCCATTACTTTAACCTCGACATCGCGACTGACATGTGTTCAGTTATACGTCAATAAACAACACGCTGTACGAACTCGACGGTCTCCAACCCGCCCCAATATCTCACGGCGCCTGCAAACCCATCGAGTTCCCCGATAAGATCATCCCCGTCCTCCAACGCCGCATCTCGCGCTACCCCGCCACCGAAATCCGCTTCAACCTGCTCGCCTGCGTGCAGGACCTACGTATCCGCGCCAAAGAGATCGGTGACTCTGAGGCGCTAGAAGAGCAGGAGGAGAAGCGGAGTGCGTGGTTGTGGGAGAATGCGCTGCGGAGGCATAATTTCGTTGGATTCGTAGGCGAGCTAATGAAGGGGGTCACGAAAGCGAAACTAGTGCAGGGCGGCGGCGCGTATGAGAAATGGGTGGATGATGCGAAGGGCAAGACGAAGAAGAGGGCGGAGGAGAGGCGGAAACAGGGCATTGCTAGTGATGGGACGGATTGATTGGAGAAGGGGACGAGAAATGGTCACTAATGCTAACTGGGAAAACGATAATCGTGTTAAATGGTTGAGAATACAGCTACAGCTAGCTAATCAAGCTGTTTCGATACGGTGAACTTTGACATGTTGTATTTGTACCATTTCGAACTTGATACTAACCAACGGACCATGAGGCATGTCCACTAACATTAAATAACCTCATAACTTCCAACCCATTCGCCTCCACCCCCCACAAGTCTAACAATCACAATCCCATTCCGCCTCCATAGCCGTCCCCCCATCCAGCAAAAAAAAAAAAAAAGCATTTCTTTCCATCACCCCCAACCCAACCCATCATCCTCCCCCAAACCTTACAAATCAAACCAAACACATATACACATACACCCCGACCCAATAATCCCCCCGAACCCCTGGAGCCCATCATCATCATCATCAAAGGAAACACGCACACGCACACGCACACACGCACACACGCACGACCCGCCCCGGCCATCCGTCACTAACCTCGAAACCGTACTCCTTAGCGAAGCGCTTCGCCTATACCTGTCAGACTCGCAAATCTAACTCCGATCCTCCCCCAGTCCCCCCC
>MU006782.1:1022160-1288251 GCA_010093635.1 Massarina eburnea CBS 473.64
CCCCCCCCCCCATTAGCCCTGCTCGCACTCGCGACACGCATACGCATACGCAGAGGGGGAAAACCTTATGTATAGTACGTGGCCGCCGCCGTCGCCGCCGCCGTCGCCCGGCCGCTACGCTACATATCGTACATGTGCATTACTTCCTATGCTAGAGTAGAAGGGGAAGTTTTCGGCGGGTCGGAGCCTAGATTTCCCTTTCCTCTTCGTCTCTTTTTTTTTTCCCTGTGTGTGACTGCCTGCCTGTCTGCCTATCTTACGCGTCACCAAATGTCCGACGCGGGACGGGAGGGGGTGCTTTTTTCTTTGTTTGTTTCTTTCTTTGTTTGTTTCGGTGGTTTTAGATACGCGGCTGGTGAGGTTTTTTTTCTCTCTCTCTCTCTCTCTTTTTTCGCTTAGGATTACTTTAAACGATGGGGGGGTTTGTTTGGGGGGGGGGCTTGTTGGATGGAGTGTTGAGATGCTGGATTAATAATGCTGTGGTATATAGGAGGTGTGGTGTTTGGTTGAGTACGAGATTGTGATTCTTGTTGAATGCGTCGGCAATTTCGGCTTAGAGGAGAAGCTGATAGTGAGGAAAGAGATGTGGCTACTGTTGTTCTAGCCTTTCTGTACCCACGAGGAACGTCGGCGAAGACAGAGTTTCGATAGATTGTTGTTGGAAGAGGTTAAACACCAAATACTTTGGTAAACTATGGACGGTACTATTGGTACTGTGTGATCTAGATAACTATTTACTTGTGGCCCTATCTGTATTATCCATTCAACACCATGTCTTTCCTTCCCTAACATCTTCAAGCCTGCTTCCAATCTTAACGCTGAATTTCGAATTACACCAAACTCCACGCTGGGAAGAACGAACATACTCAAAACGCGTCCAAATGTAACAAGAAACGAAGAAAAAAAAACTAAACTAATCGGGAGGCTATGCCCGTATACATTACGGTCGTCAGGGTACATGTGCGTCGTGAAATGGTAGGGGACAATAAAACCATGTTGGTTGCATAGATGCGACAGGAGAATGGTTGTGAGAAAAGGCTAGTAGCCGGGGAGAGATACCGCAATTCCACGTCATCCCGTAAAGGATTCTGTTGAACTGAACGCCTGACGCGTACCCATGAAAGTGATACAACTTGACCCTGCAAGGTCGATCTGCCGACATCTGGAGAAAGCGAAAGCGATCGATCGGACGAGTATGTCGCCACATTGGGTATGTGATTTGCATGCGAGTCTCAAAGCTTATCCCCGTTCGTAAGATCATCCTCACTGCTAGACCCATCTATCTCACCCATTGGTTCTGCTTGTACAGACAGTATGTCGGACGAAGCAGCCTCTAACTCGGCTGGCATGGGTAGATGTTCTTGCTCCTCGGAGGGCCCGGGTACGGGAGATGCATTATTTACGGCATCCAAGAGCACGTCAATCGATGCAAACAGATCATGCGCCTCCTTCAGCGCAGAATATGCCGCTGCTTTACTCTGCAGTCGGATCACAAAGTTAGCAAAGCTCTACCAAATCGTAGAACGCCACGCCACGGATGCGTATTGAACGCAGTATGTGCCTAGGGGTCACGTACTGTTGTAGAAAATGGTAACGCCTCGCTAGTCTCTGATGGAATTTCGAATGGTGCAGATACGAGAGACGTGCTCTCCGACGCAAAAGATACCGGCACATCGCTGGAGATATCTACCGACGGGGCAGTAGTCTCGGCCGACTCAAAGATGCTTTCTGCCGAAGGAGTCTCGGTAATGGTCAGGGTGGCTACAGACGTGGCCGTCATCGTCGCCGTAGAGGTGATCACAACGGAAGAGACGGCATTTGTCAAACGATGGTCAGCAACAGGCCCTGCTGACAGTACTGGCAAGGGCTGGTGGTCTATGTTCATGGCTAGATAGACAACCAGACCAGTCAGACCAACAAGGAGAATGTTGCTTGAGCCCTGGATCAAGAGAAGGACATAGTTCTTCAGTAGAGTGCCCAAGGGGATTTCAGCCGCATGTGGTTGGTGGGAAATAGATAGAGGCATATTCCGAGATCGACTGCGAGTGTGATGCTCTGGAGACGCCTTTGCTGTCGCTAAATTTGATAATACAAAGTCAGCAAATCTCGTCCAAGAAGTGGCAATGCCTGATGTGTCAGTGTGAGCTACGTACACTTTTCTTGCTCTTTCTTCAACATGTCTTCCATCGCACGGAGACGTTCGGTAACTAAGTTGGCCTCTGCAAGCGCTTGGGCTTCGAATTCGAGTCTCATGGCTTCCTTTGCCTCTTTGATTTGCTCGTGAAATGTTTCCTCGAGCCTCCGCTTCTCGGCCGCTTTTTCTTCCAGCTTCCGTTGCAGTGCAGCAGCTTCAGCTTCGATTTTGCTCTGTAGCTGGGCCTCTTCTGCACGCCGTTTGGCATCTGCCTCCTCTTCCGCCAGTTGCTGCCTCGCCGCTTCTTCTTGAATCTGACGTTGCAGCTCTGCCGCATACATTCGCTTCCTCTGAACTGCTTCCTGCTCTTCCATCACCCTCTTATCCAACGCTTTCCTGACGTCTTCGGGTATCCATGGTGTAATTTCAACATCACATCTCTCCATCTCGGACCATGCTGCCAGCCATGCGCCAGCACGCATCAAGCCATTCGCAGCGTAGATCTTGATGTCCCATTTCTTCGTCCCGGCACCCACGCCTTTCTTTTTGACCTGGCGACGGCACTCCATGCATACACTCGCATGGTCGGCCTCCTCTTCCACTGTGATTGTGCCTCCGCTCATGCGACTCCCTCTACCAGCTCCCTCCTCGGCGACACTCGTCACGACGTCCTCGTTCAAGGTTTCGTCGTGATCATCATCGTCGTCGTCGTCATAGGTTGCGATAAAGTGGCCGCACTTTAACAGTCGCGGTATCTTCAACTCGAGACTCTCCAGTATGCGCTCCTCCAGCACTTCGTATTCGTCTCGCGGGTGCGGTATCAGCAAGCCTCGCCGCATGAGAATGATGTCCTGCAATTTCTCCTCCAAGACCCGGTAGTTCTCCACCAACCACTCCGGCATGACTTTGGCCATCATGTCGTGCGGATAGGGCATCTGCATGGGAAGGATTGTGACGTGCAGCAGCACCAGCGGAAACTGCTGCGGCGAAGGCGTCGGTTGCGGGTTCTCGTGCGCCTGCTCCAGATATGCGCTCTCCCTGTGTGACCGACGCCTCCTCGAGCCAGTGGTCGACATACTGTCCGACCTGGCGCTCCGGCTCGACGACGGGATCTTGTAGTTCCCCTTTAGGCGCTCTCGGGACCTTTCGGCGTGGGGCACCGGCAACGGCGATGTCATCCGCATTGCACGTACGGAGTCGGGATTGCGGAAGGGCGAACGTTGCTTGCGCGGCGAGTAGCGCGAATCGAGATTATTGGCCGGCGGAATGGGCTTCGAGCCGACCGACATCTCGGACGGGAGCGACGAGACGAAGCTAGTAGACGTCACATCCGAATTGCGACGGGACCGCGAGTTCGAAAGCGCCGAAGGACGCGACGAGGGACGCGACGTATACGCAACGCTGTGACGCTGTAGCACGGGTTGCGCATCATGCTCGTGCTCGGTCGCGATGCTGGGTAGAGACGTCTCGGAGTTGAACGACACATCGCCCTCGTACACGGAGGGCGAAGGGGGCCCCCCTTGGTCTTCTGGATCTTCGTAGATGGCAAAGGGAGTTGCACCCGGCGGAGGCTCGTGGCGGACGGTGGCCATGATGTCGAAGTGAGCTGGCAGCAATTTGTGGGTACCTGGGAAGGTTTACTGCGTGTCACCTTGAAGATGTTCGTTATTGCGCATCGTACTACCTGGATACCACTAGTGGTGTTATCTTGTTTGCGCGGGGAAACGTTGTCCCGGCCGAGGCTGTCGCACAGGGTAACCAAGATAAGCGACCTCCATACACACCATCCGCTCCCCCTTCTTCCCAAAGCACGCCCTCCCCTCGTCATCCTTCTTCACCTCCCCCACGAAAACATGGCCCCCGCAATCCTCCCTCTTGCAAAACCATCTCGCAATCTCCCCTCTCTCTAGCACATAGCATCCTCCCCTGCACACTGTCTCTTTCCCACCGTACACGTGCTCGCAGCGCATGTCTAGCGGGAACCTGTGTGCTTTTACCTTTACAGTCTTGGTCTTCATGTCCGAGAGATCGCGGGGATGGAAGTTGTCGTAGGTTTGCGGGTCAGACTGAAGAGGGGTGGGCCGAATAATGTGATGAGGGACAGCGGATACGGGTTGGCGGGTTAGGAAGGAGGGGAGGTAGCGCGGTGGTGGGCGTGGTGGGATCGAGACAGAGAGGGTGTAAATGGTGTCATGATCCTCGTATTCGCCTAGAGGGTCAAAAGGTTGGCCCAGTTTGGATACATGAGCGTCGGCATTCGTGTAACTGCTGGAGGTCATGGCGCACATGCGTTTTTAGAGAAGATCTGTGTTGTATGATGCGGATCAGACCCGTCGGCGAAGCTGGAATGTATGTAGGAAGATATAGTAAGTGCTGCGGAGACCAAGGCCTCCATTGTGCGTGTTTTCACAGCAAGCAGTCAGTGTGCTGGACAAAGACAGTGAATGCGATGGACGAATCTGGTTAGTCCATTCTGGCCAACGATGAAAGACAAACGAGACATTGAACTGCCGTATCAAACACGCATCATCGGTTTCGGAGCCGTAGCCAAACCTTTCTCCTTCAGCATAGTAGGAGTATTGTCATGTCTCGACAGAGTAATTACGAAAAACCGACATTCAAAGGACGGCGCCGTACTCAAAAAGCGTCGAAGTGTTTTGCTCTTGTCTCGTACAACGCTGTAAAACAGGTGTATCCAGCTCAAAATCTGCTGATGATGGCAGCGGATTGAGCGAGGCAAGAGACCGACTATCCAGTATACCACTTGAAAAAATTCGAAGACCGGCGCTCCATCATGTCAAGATTGTACGAAGGCCGTCGTTCTAGGCAGGTTGGCGTTAAGGAACATCAGACTGTCAAAGTCTTCCGATTTTGATAGCGCCCAGGGCCTTGAAGACTTTTGCGGCACAGGCCAGCCTGCAGAGTGTGGTTGATGTTGGAGTGATGTGCAGTGTCGCATCGCGCTGAAAGCTTTTACGGGCGATTAGTCATGGTATGCTAATCCAGCATAGGTATGGCGCCTTTAGTCCGCTCAACTCTTTCCGGGTGCCGGGCACATCCATTAGTATCTGTATCCGCTTCTCCAATCACAATTTATCGTGACGAAACGCTTTCCCCTCGAAGTGGGATGCCCAGGAGTTTCGACAAGAGTTGCTATTTTCTATGGCGCCGCCCATGCCCAGTATCGCCGCTAAGAACAACGATCATGCTGCTAGCACAATGTAAATCATCGGACTGTTGACTCCACTTCGTAAATCCTTTCGTCTTCGTCCATCTCTTCCAGCATCCTTGATTCCATTTTACACCGCTGAGCAATAGCAATGGATACGGAAGAGAAGGCAGCGGATACGAGCAATTCGCCACCAGATGCCGAGTTAAGTGCAGGCTCAGTGTCGTCGGACAGAGATGTCGCTATCAATCTTGTTGGTGAACATGCGCAAGAGATAGACCCATACATTGAAGCCAAGGTACTGAGGAAAATCGACTGGTTTCTGATTCCTGCTATGATCCTCGGTATGTGTCGATCTGCTGTGAAGATAATGAGAACCACTGCTGAACTGTGCAGGATATGGTCTCGTGTACTACGATAAAGCCATTCTTGGTTCTGCAGCTCTCTTTGGAATGACCAAAGACCTCTCGCTTTCCGTCGTAGATACATCGACTACACCGCCAACGACGAACACGTCGAGGCTTAGCTGGGCAACATCGATGTTCTACTTCGGGATGCTTGTTGGGTTGTATCCGATGACCTTTGCTCTTCAACGCTTCAATCTAGGGCGAATACTCGGCGGAATGGTCATGTTCTGGTCACTTATCTGCATGCTCACAGCGGCCGTCACGTCGTGGGAAGGCCTCTATGTCCAGCGTTTCTTTCTGGGCTTCGTAGAGAGTGTCATTCCCACCGGATTTATGTGTATTGTTAGCGGGTACTATACGCAAGATGAACAGGCGCTTCGACAGTCTTGGTGGTTCTCCTCTACTGGCCTCTTCACCATCGTCGGATCAGCGCTCAACTACGGCTTTGCTCAGATCTCATCGGGCGCGCTAAAGAGATGGCAATACATCTATCTTCTCGCTGGATGCCTTACCTTTCTCTTCGGCATATGGTGTTTATTCATACCCAACAGTCCAGTGTCGGCCTGGTTCTTGTCCCTGGATGAACGCGTGGTAGCTGTAGAGAGACTGCGCAAAGGTCAAACGGGGGTAAGGTGCCAAAAAATCAAGATGAACCAAGTCAAGGAAGCATTTCTGGACATCAAACTCTGGCTTGTATTCATTATGATGGGCTCAGCATACACGGTCAATGGTGCAGTGTCCGGCTTCGGACCCTTGATCGTGAGCACGTTCGGCTGGTCGTCTCTACAATCTATCTTACTACAGTTCCCACTCGGTGGAATCTGTTTAATCTCTATTCTAGTTTGTGGGTGGGCAGCGGCCCGCATACCCAACATCCGAATCATCCTTCTCATGGCAAACTGCCTCCCAGTCATCGCAGGCTGCGCAATGATTTGGAAATCCGACTGGACATATCACGCGCCCACTCCTGTTGCTGGATACAGCATAATCGGTACTTTCGGCGCAGTAGTGAGTTTAACGATCGTCATCGGCATGAGCAATGTAGCTGGCGCTACGAAGAAGAGTTGCATGGCTGCTGCCATCTTCGTAGCCTACTGTGTTGGGAATATTGTGGGACCCCAGCTCATCAAGAGCCAGACGAAAAAGAATCATTATCCTGAACTGTGGATGGGGTTGATTATTTGGTAATCTAAACCATCGATCATGCGAGGAGAAAGGCTGACCGGTGCAGTTACTGTATCACGATTGTGGCTTCCGGTGCGCTTTACTATGTGCTCTGGAACGAGAATAAGAAGAGAAGGGGAAGGCAAGTGGACGAGACAGAGAGGGACAAAATGGCTTTCCTTGACTTGACGGATAAGGAGAATCCGTATTTCTGCTACGTATTATAGACGAGGCCTCGAAGGAAGGCATCTTGATTTGTATTACCGGAATGGTGGTTCTACCCAGTTTATCGAAAGCCGTATCTTACTCTAACGATGCAAAGATTCTAAAGTCATGAGAACGTATTGTTCCGTAGCCTCCCAACATCTGTCTAACTTCATATTTAAACACACAGCAGCACTCGATAGAATAAAGACCGCATTTCTTGGGATCCTTCCGGTCAGGTATATCCGATCCAATGTGAAACAAAGTTATTTGCGGTTAGTATTAATACTTTAAGAGGCGTGTGCGCTATATAATCTGCGCAGTTACCATAAAGTGACGCAAACCGCAAGCCTAGAACACATGAACCTAGAGAAACAATGATAAAACATGGAAGAGTGGTCAAAATCCACAAGGTAACTCGATATGCAACTTGCTGATTCTTAAGGGTATATGATCAAACATTATATCTGTTAAACATCCAGTCCCATCCTTTCCCCTATCACCACCCCTGGATATCATAAACAGCGCCAAAAAACGAGTAAGGAAACGTTTTGCCCCCTAAAAGAAGATAGCAGCGGCCGCACCCAGACCCGCGAGCGCAGGAGCAAGAGTGCCCATCGGACCAGCAGCATTTCCAGCCTGCGTAGCAGCAGGGCCATCCGAAATACCCGGACCTGCACCGTTCTGCGAGCCAGTTGGCGTAGCAGTAGAGTCGGAAGGAGTAGATGCGGAGGTTTCAGAAAGCCTATCCTCTCCAGCCGTGATGATGACAGGGTACGTGACCACGCGAACGGTATATGTCGAGGTGTAGAGGCTTGCGGGAAGAGTCGAGCCAGACTTGCAGTAGCTGGGGATTGAGCGAGTGGCGGGAGTGCGTGTTTCGATTTGCGTGACTTTGGTTGGAGGGTTGCTGTATGTGATGACCCTGGTGGTAGTGTACCCCGTGGCAGTGTAGTAGGAGTAGTAGTAACTGCAGTAGCTCGAGTACATGTTTGAACCTGCGGTGCTTTCGGTACACAGGGCCTTGGTGGATTCTTCTAGGCTGCAGTCCAACGCGTAAGTCCGGTCGGTGCTCCAGCGATTGGTGTATGTTGAAGCTGATTGGAAAGAGCTGGCGCCGATCCAGGTAAGAGTCGGGGTAGCGCCTTCGTAAATTCTTGTGCGTGTGCCAAAAGTCGTAGTCTCAGGGTCGACGCCGATGGCTAGAGTGACTTTGTCGCCTGATTTGCTTACTACCGAGGCTTTGAAACTCTCGACAAAGTCGTCGTCGTAGCCAAAGTCGGTGTAGGAGTCTGGGAGCCAAAGAGACGTTGTGGTCTCGGCAGTAGCGGCAACCGCGAGCAGGAGAATTGAGGCGATTGAAAGCATGTTGGCGGGTGATATTAGGTAAAAAACTCGAGCTTGTAGAATTAAAGTATTACGAGGTAGAGTAATGGTTTTTTTGACGAAAGGTTGACGAACAACGCAAGATGCGATGAAAGGGGGTGAAGACAAAATCAGCAAAAGGGCCTCGTGGACTACTTATCGGGTAAAATTAATGATAGGCTTGGGAAAAGATAGAATTGAATGATGTTCGTAGGGCTGCCACATACTCTTTCAACTGGAGTATGCTAAGCCGGACGGGGAACAGCTCATAGCCACATCTCGCCTAGCATGTCCCAGTTGAAAGAATCTAGGTGGTGGGCTTAGGTCCCCAAGCAAGGGTTCGCTTATACAATAGGAAGGCTGGCTGGGCGAAGGATCATGAGTACGAGTTTACTATCACAACGATTTTCTATTGGTGGCTTGGACTAGGCAGCAGTTCAGAGTTATCGATAATTCCGGTAGATATCGCGTAAAGATGATGCCTAAGTATTCAGCATCATCTGAATCCCTTTGTCCGTAGGCCAATTTTTTTAGGAGGCATCGTCAATTTCTGTTGATCAACACGCTGGAGATGAAAAACTTGTGCACATCTGTCGTAGAAGTCAAGTTAGTTTGCAAGGCTGAATACCTCGAGTTAGGCTGAGCACATCTGTGATGGTGGTGGAAAAGACGGCAGTGCATACCAACTGTCATAGGCCCCCAACTTTGTTGCCACTTAGCGTTGCCGAGGCCAAAAATTCTTGAACGGTTCGTATTCGTATCTAAGAAATATGGATTTGGAAGGTGTGGTTTCTCAAAGTTTTTGAGCCGCGTCGTCAATTTGAAGACGCGCTTAACCTAAGGGGTTGATTGGGAATTTCATTCATGTCGTGGTCTCGATCCTTTGTGCTCTTCCAGCGACAGTACTTCATATGTAAATCAGTACAGGTTCGCTTGCAGAACGCTCAAACATACGAAGTGAGCTTTCTCACCGAATCTTGACTGGTTGTCTTGGCCGCCTTTGCTATGCCGGATTGCCGGCCATACGAACCAGACCAATACACTAAATAATATGTTGCAGTAGAGCAAGGCGTACGCGTGACAAAAAGCGGAGCAAAAGTTGATCGACCCATTCCTAAGAACATGTAGGAGAGAAGTGTCGCACGATATGCCACAAAAGACGGAGAGAATAAAGGTTAGCACGTGGATCGATGATGAAGTGAAGTTCAATTTGAGCTGTCTAGTCTAGAGGATTTGCTTTTAAGTTTCCCCACCATGCCGTTGCCCCGGGAAAGTGCCGCTCCATAACCAAAACAGCAACATCGAAGAACGTACATGTAAAACGCCAGACACAACAAATATCAATAATGCAAACTTCAACAATGAAGACCTTTTCCGCAAACCCCAACAATTGGAATGGCCCAATCGTGGCCGTGCAGAACGTGCCATTGGCCGCTGCTATCCTCGGTCCCTGTCTCTACTGTCGCAAAGCCCTTCGCACGACCGGAGCAGTAGAAAATCTCGATACTGCGAGTAGAGTATACCAGTCGTCCTGGTCATCGTTTCTTCTAGTCTCAGACAAATTTTCCGCCTTGACCCTCTCATTCCTTTTATGATGTCCATTTCTTTCTCACCTCGTCCCAATCTCCCATCTTTCATCACTCAGCACTCAAGTTGACGGCCTTTGTCTTAGGCCTCCTTTACATTGAGCCCTGGCATTCCATCACCCCTCCTCTTCACGGCCGGGAAATTGTAGTCGTCATCGAGGCCCTCTCTCGCCCAAAGGGCTTCCATTCTCCATCCCTGGAACGGTTTCTTCAAGGCAGCTTTCAAGGTAAAAGATGATTGACGAGAAGAGACGGCGTCGGAAGGTGAAGCCAGAGTCGAAGAGGTCACCGAACAAGTTGAAGTGGTGCGCGGTGTCGTGGACATGGTGAACGTATTGTCGCCCAACGATGTATTTTTGGTTTGTATTTGATGTGTCAGGAGGAAACACAGCTTGGTTTCGTGTATTGGTACCTCTCGTGGCTGATGAGCTCCTGTGAAATCTATCAGCCACAACTGCGCGGAGCCATGGTCGCTTTATAGTCCCTCATTATTCAGATCGGCCCATGGCATGTTGCCACGCTCCAAGAATGAGAAGATTTTTTGGGAAGGGTCGGAAAGATCAGGAGACCATTGGCTGATGGCACGAGAGCGACGGAATGCGCTCGGTGAAGCTCGGAGATTATGGGAATTCGGGAAAGTTCGGGATGCGGAGAGGATGCGATTGGTGAGTGCTGAAGAATCCAAAACGATTGAATGATGATGTGGTGAGGATGATGTATTTGCTGATTTTTGCCATGACCATTAATAGACCAATCCGAGAAGAGCGTGTTTTTGTACCACCTATGAGGGCAGTTGAATAACCGTCGGGAAGGTTCCAAGTTTAGAGATCTTCCCTGCGAGATAGCGATCGTACAAGGGCTCTCGGGTAACCCCAGTACTGACTGAAGTCGCAGGTCCCGGACCAACTCTCAAATCAGCGTATTCTCAATTCCACCGGGATATCGCCGAGCATTAACCATGGTCCATTTCCTAGGCCCGCGGTATCTCTTCCTTTTCATACGCCTTGTCATGACAGACGGTTGCGTGCCTTCTGTGTCTTCTACCTCATCGATGCCTCGCTTGGCACTTGGTTGCTCCGCCCGCACATTTGCCCTGTCTGAGGGGGAATTGTTTGAATCATCCTGGTTGTCCGCCACTCTAGGTTCCTCGTTGCCACCGTCGTGTCCATCGCCCACGTCGTAGAAGAGATAATATACTTCTTCATCTGTGTACGGAACCACATCGCCACGCTCACTCTCTTGCTCCTTTCGCGTCGCACGTCTAGCCAATGCCTCACTGAAGTCCACCCCAGTGGTCTCGACAATCTCGTCGTCACCGTCCAGCCTGTTATTCGCCTCATGAAATGCCCGAGGCTCTTCTTGATGGGCTTGAGCCTCTGCTTCTTGGGCAGTCACTCGCGCTTCTTCTTCTTCTCGACGCGCCCTCTCCTCTTCCCGCGCAAACACTCGTATTTCTTCTTCTCGGCGCGCTAAAGTCTTTTGTTCTAGATGTGCCCAGGCATCTCCTTCTGGACGGTTCCGAGTTGTCGCACTGAATCCATAATCTCGGATTCGGTTCAAAACATTCTTAGCTAGACGCATATGGTCTGTGGCTAGCTTCATATTGTCTGTATAGGCATGACTGCACTTGGAAGTGTGAAGGTGTAGTGTTGTTCGTAGTGTTTGGTGTTTAGTAGTAAACGATCGTGTATGATCGTTTGTGGTTTTGGTATGCGCGGTCACTGTTGAGAGTTCGAAGTCTTGGAGCGATGTGCTTTCGAGGACGGGGGACGTGGTGCTGGTGTGCGCGGTGACTTCCAGGCAACTAGATAAATAGAAAGTCGATGAAAGCAGCTTAGCGATTGGAAAGTATCGCGAATGACGTAACGGTGGCTGCATTTTCAAAAAGGATGGCGCCTACAAACGCACTGATTGAAGTCAGTGTGGGAGTATCGCAAGGTGAGCATAACGATGTAGAATCTCTGGTTATAGAGATGGGATTATCCGACGAGGTTCTTATATATAGGTAACAGCTGGTTTACTGTGAGCCGACTACTGATTTAGTTATCATATCTATAAGGATTGCTAGATCTAACAGTCCCCCTCAATCTAATGAGAAAGAGGCGAAAAGCATACCTGGACTGGCATATCAACACAGGTAGACCACCTGGAGACCTCTAAAATGAGAAGATATAAAATAAGACATTAGAGGCGTAACAGGCACAGTAGCGTGCTAGTGCAGCAAAAGCGCAACTATAGCAGTACTAAGCATGATGGATGACTAGAGCAGTAGTAGAAGGGTCACACTACCGAGCTCATAACCTATTGAACTTCTAGCTATAGAGATAAGATTATCCGACGAGGCCCTTATATATATAAGGGCTGGCTTGCTGTGAGACGATTTCTCATCTAATTATATATAACGATTGCTAGATCCAACAAACGATAGGAGTGCTCAACCATTTCGGATCTCTTTATCTCAAATCGAAAATGCTCGAGACTACAATGGTAGTCCGTGTCGTAAACATTCAGTGTTGACTTACGGCAAATATCATACACTGTTAATCCCGACCATAGAGGCTCGATAGAAATGAGGTCCATCCATGGCCCTATCATTACTCTGACCCCTCTCTTCCTAGCAGCATTCAAGTACCCATTAGAATCGGCCCACCAACTACAAAAGCCTCAGAATCTTTCCTCACTTCTAAATGCAGCTGCAACCTGATCATGTTCTCGTCTACTAATTGCTAGAAGAAATGACATCAATTCCTTACGTATGACGGTATGATTTCTCATCTGTGACCACCTATCTGCTATCATCCATGGTACAATCCCTGTTCGTCCTGAATCTAGGTATGTAAACCAAACCTGCAGATACCCATCACGAAAAATGTACCTGAGGATGGTTTTGGACGTCGCAAGCTCAGACCACGCCCTTAACCCCACGCTATCTCCACCTCCACGCATCCTCTTCCACCACGCCCCAAATATGTGAAGGCGCCCTAGCCCAGCATAGCGTCCCCAGACAATGTACCACCTTTTCAAATCCATCTATCTGCACGCGACAAGTAAAGAAGGTCGGTCTCCCCCCCCCGTCCTCCCTCCCACCAACAACACACTAACACCAGTCTAGAATACTCCATCCTCCTCCTCGGCCTCGACAACGCCGGCAAAACCACGCTGCTCGAACAGATCAAAGCCGCCTACTCCTCCCTAAACCCAAACCTCAAGACCGTGCCGACCGTAGGCCAGAATGTCGCGACAGTGTCGCTGCCCCCGCCAAACCCACCCATCTACCTCAAGATATGGGACGTAGGCGGCCAACACAGCCTGCGCGGGCTGTGGCAATCATACTACGGGTCCTGCCACGCCGTGGTCTTCGTGATCGATTCGTCTGATGTCGGAAACGCAACGCTCGCCGATCTATCCTCCGCCGCCCCCAACGAAGACACGGGGCGTCTCGAGGAATGCCGACTCGTGCTCGAGTCTGTGTTGCAGAATGAGGATGCGGCTGGGGTGCCGATATTGATCCTGGCGAATAAGCAGGATCGGGAGGATTGCGTGGAGGTGGTGAGGATCAAGGAGGGCTTTGTGAGGAAGGTGTTTGAGGGAGAGAAGGGGGAGGCGGTGAGGGATAGTAGGGTGTTGCCATGTAGTGCGTTGACGGGGACGGGGGTTACGGAGGCTGTCGAGTGGTTGTGCTCGAGGGTGCAGTGGAATAAGGAGGGTCGGCCGCCGGTGATGCGGTAGCAGCGGATGGGGATGGGAATGGTAGCGGGGAGTTGGTGGGATGATGATATACCCCCAGGTTTGCTTTCGAAATCCCGTGTATTTGATGTATTGACAGGTTTACAATGCGAGCAGAGCTCGGATGAGAGCGCGTGACGAGTTTTTAGGATTGAATTGGGCTGAACCACACCACAAATGAATTCCAGCCTTCTTATCGAGGTATAAGACGTCTCAGAAGGCAATGCGATTAGGATAGGAAAATGGAACATCATTACCCAAACATGTCCATGTTCAGGTGGAACGCTTGCTAACGCCGAAAATTCGACAATGGCAGCATCAGTACCAAGTGCAGAAAAGGCGTAAATCACATTTAAGCAGGGGAGAACCATGTTTGATCAATTTGTTGATTCAAGCTACATACATTCCACAACAGGCCATCCATATCCTCACGCTGATGTTCTCAGCGCTCTCTTCAATATCCAATATACACAGAAAAGAAAGCGAAACACGCCCACTCAATATATACCGATACTCTGAACGCCAGGATGGCGCTAAAGACACAAGGGCCAGCCGATACAAAAGAAATCGTAAGTCGTACAGGGGATCAATCTAAAAATAAAACGCTAGGTATGGATATAAAGGCACGGCAACGGGCACGAACAAACGGGCACTTATGCTGCTCGAAGGAGGGCAAGGTAAACAGAATCCTGAGCCACTGATGGCTTGGAGCGCGAAGCGCTGAGCCTAGTATGAGGCATCAGGTAGTATTGGTAGAGGAGAGGGGAGCAGTGCTCATCAGTCAAGGTGAGACGTCAGAGCAGATATTCTTTCGTAGCACTGGTTCATGCGCGCGCACTGCCTTTCGAAGCGAGCCATGAGACGCTCATCGGCGGCCCCATCGGAGATGAAGAGCTCGAAGTGAGCAAAGACCTTTTCGGGATTCACATCACCGAAGAGGTTCTCGTGGTGCTCGGGAGTGGAAGTGGTGGCAGGGACAGAAGAAGAGCTGTACAGGGCAAATTCAGGGTCCTCGTCCTCGTCCTCAGCAGCCTCAGCAGGGGCGGCAGACTCGACAGGACGCTCGATGACAGGGTAGTCGGCCTTGACGGTGTCGGCGGGCGAGTCATCTTCGGCGTGGAAGATGGAGCTGTAGCCCTTGCCAGAGAGGACCTCGCTGTCGATGGGGTTGATGGGACCTTCAGGGAGCTCGAGGACGGCGAAGACCTGGGGCTGCTGGTAGTTGAAGGGGCTGCGGCTGTTGTTCATGGACCACGAGTTGCCGTTGAGGTTGAGCATGGACATGTCGAGGGGAGTCTCGGGGATGAGAGCCATGCCGATGTGGCGGTTCTCGGGCTGCGAGGGCATGCCGCCGAACTGCTGGGACTGGTGCATGCTGGATTGGTTGCGCACGGGGGTGGGAGCCGGTGTGGTGGCCATGACGGGCTTGGACTGAAGACTCTCGTCGCGGGAGAGCTCCTCGAGGAAAGGAGTGAAGGCCTGGTGGCGGAGAAGACGCTCGATGAAAGCCCGCGAGCGCGCATTCTCCTCCATGAGAGCATGGTTCTGGGTGCGGAGCTCGTTGGCCTCCTGCACCTTCATGGCGACTTCGCCTTCGAGCTGGCCAATGTACTCTGCGGATTGTTAGTGAGTGAAAACATTCAGGGGTTGTTGTGGTAGTTCTTACCCTTTCTCCTGGAACGGAAGGCGCGAGCGGAGACCTTGTTGCGGAGCTGGCGGCGCTCCTTGGAGCTTAGCTTCTTTCCCTGCTCCGATGCGAGAAGGCGCTCGTCCTCGTCCATCTCATCTTCGTCCTTCTTCGCACGGATCACGTGAGGAAGGACGTTCTGTTGCGCATCGGCAGCAGCCAAGGCGCTGTTCTGGCTTTGCTGGCGGATCTGGTTGACGACGCGGGCGATGGTCTCCTCGGTGCGGGCGTCGCTCAGCGGACTGGCGCTGGTTGCCCGGCTGTGTTGCTGACGGCCCTGCTGTTGCGTGGCCTGTTGCTGCCGTTGCTGGACGAGTTGCTGCTGCCGTTGCTGTTGAGCTTGCGCCTGCGCACGAGCCATGGCCGCCTGTTGCTGATGCATACCCGGCCAAACCCGGACGTTCTGTACCTCCTCTTGCGAAATGGTGCTCGGGTCCACGTAGTCCGATGACTGCGACGCCTCGTTGTTGGGGTAGAAGTAGGCGGGCTGTTGCGGGATCATGTCCACGTCCATTCCCATGCCGCTGGTCCATCCGCCCATCATGGACGACTCGCCCATCAGGCTCATCTCGTCGATGCCAGTGGACGAGTACATGGAGTACCCGGAGTTGTACGACGCACCAATACCAGAGATGGACCCGGAGGGAAGGCCCGTCTGCTGCTTGAAGCGCTCATACTCGTGGCTGGGCTTCGCGGGCGTCTGCAGGTCCTCGCCGTCCAGGAGAGTGGTGGCCGGGCTGGTGATGGTGGTCGCGGCCGTAGATGGTTGTCGCGACACGGCGGACGGTGTGGGCGAGGGCAGCTGGCTGAAGTCGAAGAAGGACTCGGAGTCGGGATCCATACACTGGTTCGTAAACGCAGGCGGCATTGTCATCTGAGACTGGACTGCTGTCGCCATTTGGAAAGCTGTGTGCGGGTGATGTGTCGATAGCGAGTGTGGAAAAGTGGGAAAAAGAGGGTTCTTCAGGCCTGAAGAGGTGTTGTTGCGGTGGTTGCGAGGTGTTCGTGTGCCAGTACGATAGCCGACGGTCTGACTAGTGGTAGGACCAGGCGGAGAGAAGACGCGCGTACACCTATCTCCCGGTTCTTCCGCCGCTGTGGCTGAGCCTGTCACGTCTTGTCACCTCGGGTCCTCGGGTCCTCTTTGCGTGTCGGGCTGAGGGTGATGGGTGACGAATTGTGACGGAGAAAAGTGTGCAGAGCAGATCTGTGTTGGCTGTGGGTGGTGGAGTTGAAGAGCGAGTGGTGGTATGAGTATTCCAGCAGCGATGGAGGGCATAGGAGGCCTTTTGCTGGGTCTTCCCGTTTCAGATGAGGCGGAGTCGCCTAACCAGAAATACACCATGGGGCCGCACTGGCAACACGCTCGGCCACACGACCCTCTTCCGGCCTCCCCTGATCGCCTGAATGCCCTCATCTAGATGCCTTCCCGCGCCTTATCAAAGCCCATTAAACCGTAATTTATTTCCGTGTAATTCATGCCTCTATGCCTCCACATGTCCATGCTCATGCTTCCCGGGTGTCCCAACGTTGTGCGGACGGCTTCACGACAGGCCCAAAAAAGAAGAAGTCTTTCCACTACTAGGTACTACACTACTTGCCTTGGGCGCCACCTGTGATGACACCATCTGGCACCACTGGTGGCTGGCGGCTGGTCCCCGGCCCCGATGTACAGCTGGATGCTTTTGTACAGTACCTAGTAGTGGCGTACATACAAAGGCTGTGCTGTCTAGCTAGGGCAACGGCCGCTTCTGGAGGACCTTGCGAAAGACGACCCGCAGCTCGCCCGTGGCCTGGGCTGGTCTCGTCGACTTTCCAGCTGAAAACTGTCGACCTGCCTCTCTCTCTTTCCTTCCTGCACTTTCCTCGCCATGCCGATTGGCTATCAGCGAGAATGCCAACACCATGATTCTGCCTCTGGCGCAGTGTCCAGCACGGCGTTGTCCAGCCCTCTCAGTGTTGTCTCAGTGTTGTCCAGGCCTTCCTCAGACGGGGCAGTCCGAAGGACCGAAGAGGAACACCAACAAACCATAAGCCTCACCCATCAGCTCGGAGCGTCGGAGCGTCCTCCTTCATCCGACGCCGTGCATCGCGCATCACACATCGCACATCGCACATCGCACATGGCACCTCGCAGCCCCTAAGCAAGCGCTTCCACTAGACGCCCATCGTCTCAACCTGCCTCCCCAAACCAAACTCCCTGGCTCTCGACCCTCGAAGTCATGAAACGTGCCTTGTGGATCTGCCGACACCAGACGTCTGTCACTTGTAAGTTGTCGACCAGTCGAGTAGTCAGCGCATCATCCATCCCAGGATCAACTGCCGACCCGTCCCTCCGCCAATCGACCATGCGCCGACCCGACGCGAGAGTCGCTACCACACACTGCTCAAGGCGTGCGCTCTATCGTGTTTCGACACCACTAGCAGCAAATGCCTCATAGGTAGATTCCGTCCATGTCCCCCAAGTAGGTACAGCTGGCAGAAAACTACACCATGTCCCGGCGTGTCCCCGATAGCGGGAGCGGACGTTGAGGCGCTCGTTGCGCCACGTGAATTATCACTTTCAGTTCGCTCTGCTAATCCTGAACTGTATTGGCAAGTCTTCCCGTTCGGGAGGAATTCTTCCACATGGAGCAATTTTGCTGAGAGAAGCCTACCCCGTCCCATATAGTAGGCCTACCAGGTATAAATGTCCCCGTCTTTCGCCATTGTCCTGCCCACAAGCTTCACGGAACCAGTTCTCCCCCCGACCGTACCTCGTACATCGCTGCCATTGGTTGAGCTGCGCCTGGAGTCCCCCTGCCGCCGTTTTCGCACCATCGTCTTCCCTAGCCTTTTCCCTAGCACTTCCCAAACACGTCACAATTATTTTCTCCGACCCCCATCTGATGTTCCCCTGGGTGTTAAAACATTTTCTTTTCCCTTCGCCGGTAGAGCCTCATGGAGCGATGGTGCCATGCAATCCGGGTTTTCGGCTGACCGCCCAGGTACATCTCCCGGCTGCTTTGTCCGAAGAGTGGTGCCTCGGAAGATTTTCGCCCTGCGCAATGTCCATCACTCTCCGGCCCGAGCTACCTACTCAAGCCATGCTTGCCGCTAGCCGTCGCGAAATGAAGTAAAGAACAACGCTTCCTCGACCACCTTGGTCCTGGGATATAAATTGAAAGGTACCGGCATCGGGCCGCTGAATGGCGCAACGGCTCGGAAATGAGGTCGGTAGATCCCTTCCTCACAATTATGATCGTCCGACACATTGTCATATACCCAACTCTGCCGTCAAGAGTTGTTGAACCCGCGACCTTGACGTCGGTTACCCCCATTACTCAATGTTCTATCATATTACCATACTCGGATAGCACTCTCCCAGATCCAACATCGTGTGCTATTCCGCCCTTCCCGACCATGTCATGCGCATGAAATAGATTCAGCAACCAGCACTCGACGATGCCTCACCTTCTCGCCCTTCCCAACTCACTCTTTCCACCGTGTCTAACCCTACACAACTGACCCGCATACACCGCCCTCAAAATCCACCTACCTGCCCTCCCACCAGCATGATCCTCAACGGTCTCGCCATTTCCTATGCGAACCATACACGCCAGTCCCAAAACCGCACTACCGCCGATGATACCTCCACCGCATACAAACATGCTCAAGGAATACTTGTAGAATATAAGCCACAACAGTGACGATGGTTCATGCGCCACACACTCGACCTAATGAGAGCGCGCCGTAGAGTCCCTCACTCTTCCCACCTTACTCGGGCAAATGTCAGGGAAAAGAAGGGGGGGGGGGGGGGGGGCATGATACCACAAGTATGTAAATAGACGAGGAGAGATGGGCATAGGGCAGACTGCCTTGCGGATAGACGACGAATCAGCCGTGCAAGGAGCCCACGCTCTCTTTTTCATGAAGTTCCCACTATATCGCTATCAGCCTCGCTCGTGCCTTACCGAGAGCGCCCACACAGACCATTCCCATGCCCATCCTCAATAGTCGAGCCCAAGTCTAGCCTTTCTGCCCACCACCGGCTTTCAGGAGATATGGCACCGCCCCGGAACCGCTCACCACTCCCGCGAAATCACTCTCCACTTCCTCACTTCCTCACCTCCCCCGGTCCGATCGAAATCCTTCCATCAATCAATCAATCAATCTTCAACATCAAACCCTCGCCCCACAACCAAGGCAAAAACTAGGTACAGGCACACACACACACACACCGCGATTCACGTCACAACGACCAGGAACCCGAAGTGCTAAAATCTCACCTTTGTTAAATTCCGAGACGCTTCCCAGTGTCATCGCAAGTATGCGAATGCAAGCATGCAAGCATGCATGCATGCATGTATGTCTGGCTTGCCCGTCCACACAACTGAACAACAGCCAGGTCCAGCCCGCCAGCGCGCAAGCCCACCGCTAGCTTTCTTACACCGTTAAAACCCGCGCTATGCCGGTTCCGGCCGGAAGGAGAAAAGGCAAGACGTTGCGAGGTTCACGATATCCGCCACTAGGTACAATACTAGATGGCTCGCGTGGAGAACGTGCTCTCGGTTAGTGGTGGGTACCTAGGAGTCTGGCGGTGGGAGAGGTTTTTGGTTACGATGCCTAGATACGGCTTTTGTTTGTGAATGCATCTGTGATCGCCGTTGTTGAAACCTTCACGTTTTGTTGGTGAGGGCTGGAATTATTATTGCAACGTGATGGGTTTTTTGTTTCTTTGTTGTACAATTACAGTATATATCGTACAAGATTTAGCCACAAGATTTAGCCACAAGTTCATGAGGTCATTGTCGAGATATAAGCGTTCGACGAGTGTAGAGGGAAAACCGACTACGCAGAAAACCCGCCACCGCCCTCAGTCTTTCACCGCTGTTGCTGCTGCTGTTGCTGCGCTGGCCCATCCATCTCCTCAGACAGATACCCAGCATGCTCCGCATTGACAAACTCGGCCTCCCCACTCTCCATCCCTGGCCCGTCATACAAGTCCTGAGCCTCGGGCGTCATATAGTCCAAACCCTCATCGGCTACATTTCTACCATCGCTCTGCGTCTCAACATTGTTACCAGTCCTCGCCAGTGCCGGCGCATGTTGCAAAGCGTCGCCTGCCAACTCAACCTCAAGATACTGGCCATAGCTCCTTACCACGGCAAAGAAGACACCCCGTGCTTGCCATCCACCCATGATACCGCCTTGAGCTACACCCGAAGTCGTCTGCACATCTTTGACTATGTGTCTCGCCCTCTCCCAATCACTCGCCTCGGCGAGCGCTTTCACAGCAGCCGTCAGTGCAGGCCAAGAAGGTAACTTGCCATGCTTTGACATGCGCGTAAGAGTGGCCATCATCTTGCCCACCTCACCAGTCCTCGCGTACAATTCGACTATGCGATCGAAGAGGTAATTATCCGTAGGCGGGTACGGCGGACTGAAGAGCTGTGCGACGATGGCATCTACAGTTGCAATGTCAGGAGGTGTTTGTTCAGCGTGATAGGTTACTAGTGAAGTGTAAATCTGCGGACTCGGGGGGATGTTGCGGGCAGCCATGTGCCTCATGACGACCCCGACGGCAGATATGTTGTTGTGAAGTTTGAGGAGGCGGTCGATGGCATTGGAGTAGACATAAACATTGAGTTTGAGGCCGCCTTTTTCAAGCCCGTTGAGGAGACTGATTATGCGGTCTGATTGCTCCGAATGGTTAAGGTGATCGAATTTATTGTTGTTGAACGCCGCACTGATGAGCATTGTGTGCGTGGCAGCGTCGCCTTCAATGCCTTCGGCTTCCATTTGGCGGAGGAGCTTGAAGGTTGTTACGTGATCGTTTTCGCGAATGTATAGTTTGACGAGGTTGTTGTATGTTATGATTCCGGGTTTAATGCTAAAATTGGAGGCCCATTGTAGGACCTTATGCACGAATACAAGCTTTTTGTCGAAACGCATATCACTTATATCGACGATAGCGGCAATGGCACCGTTGACGACTTCGAGAGTAGGCCTGGCAGGGTTTCCAACGGGTTTAGCGAATTTCTTCTTGGCAGCTGGGGCTAGTTTCCTGCCATTTTTGAGCCGGGTAGGTATCTTGACCGGATTCACTGATGCTAGCCATTTGCTGCCCATTTGATCCATGGCTTCAAAAGCCATGTTGATTTGCCGTAAACTGATCAGACCATGGATATAAGTATTCCAAACGTATTCGTCAGGCTCCACGCCAGACTTGAGCATTCTGTCCCATGCTGCCTTCAAGCCATTTAGGTCGCGTGCGCGGGAGCAGCCATCAAGCAGTGAATTAAATGCTCGCGCATCAGGTTTAATGCCACCTGTAATCATGTGATTCCACACCTCGATGGTCTTCTCCGACTGGGATAGTGCCATGAAGCCTGACAGGAAAGAGTTGTAGACGAGCGCCGGGATTTTAAGTTGACCGCTTTCCTTGTCAACGAAGACTCTTTGTGCTTCGTTCCATATTTTGAGTAAGATGCCGAGATGGGATTGAACATCCACGGCATGCGCAACCAGCCTCCGATACAAACTCTCCAAGTCCTCTGGGTTCTCCACGGACTTGGTCCGAGGCGACTCGGGCGGTTCGTGAGCCAACTCTTGAAGAATATCCCGAGGCCCCTCCTGCTCCGCCTCTTCCACAGCCGTGTTTTGGTCAGGTAACTTTACTCTATGTATCGTCATGTTCCTCGTTGCTTGATCGGGAGCCGATCGAATTTGATCTAGAACTGCTTCGCGAAAGTCTTTGGGCAACATTTGCAACGACCAGGAAATTTCAATATGCTTCAGTGCCCTTCCGATGTCGGACCGAGCTAGGCATTGGGTGATCAGACGTAGGAATGGTGCTGCGTGTTCGCGCAACGGCTCGGGAACCGCGAAGCTGTCTTTGTTGACTTCATCAAACAGGTTGAATATGGTTATAGCCGAAAACTGCAGGGGAGGGTCAGTGACATGGCCTGGGTGGTATTTCATCAGCCGGTCACCGAAGAACATGCTGTGGTGTCGGCCAGGAGTCAATGATACGTTGGGGACGTTTATCCAGTCCGGGCTGATGGTCTCCAGGTTCGGGTTGGTCCCTTTGATCTGGAAGAATAGGCGCCATAGGGAGATCAGCTCGTAGGCCAAGGCCTCTGGGCTTTGCTTCAGCTTGTCAGTACCAGACATGGCCAACAAGAGCTGATCCGTCGTGTTTCCCATCACGGAGCGCCACATCTCGTAGCGTGCAATGCCCATCTGCTCGAATCTGAACAAGGCCTCGGTCGGCGTAGTGCGCAGGTTCCTGCCGCCGTTGCAGAAGGCGTTGTTGACAGCCGCCATGAGGCGCACAAAGATCCTGCCGCCTTCGATGAGTGGGATATCCTCATCGGAGGGATTCGTGAAGGCCGGCGCATCACGTGAGCCGTAATGGTGGAGGAAAAGGTACCAGGCCTGCCTGGTATTCCCTTGGTTGAGCAGGGTCTCTATAGCTTTGGCAGGACTGTCATGGACCGAATCCACATAGTCTTCCTGTCCGTGTGATTGAGACTCGGTCTCCTGCCGCCTTTCGGATTCCGGCGACGTCTCGAGTCTGTGGGGTATATCCCGTACCGTCGGTTCACTGCTGGCCTGCTCGGACGGCGATTCGGACGGCGGCCGTGAATTTCGTAGCGAGATGAAGGCGGCCCGGGGCTGCCATTGGGGGGTCCGGGCAAACGCAATGTGCTGTCGCAGCTGGCTCCTACATTGGCGGCAAACATACGAGCGCAGCATTGTGTCGGCGGGCTTGATGTGTGGTCAGCCGATACCGTCGCTTTTTTTCGCGACACAGCCAGAGCTTCGACGCCTTATGACACTAGTCCAGACTAGGCTTAGCGCAATGTGCAACATCATCCCGTCTGCACCCGCATTGCCCGTTTACGCCACCATCATTGTGTATAGAGGGACCATGACCACCTTCATCCCCCGCCAGCCTTACTCCAAGGAAGAGCTTGCCCGGCTATATCCGCAAGAGCTTGAGCTGCAGCTTGTGCAAGTGCTACTTAGACATGGTTCGCCTAGGATACCCGGACGTTGCTGGGAATGCGGTTGACATGATGTAGGCGAACGCAGCCCTGTGTCACCTCGCTTCCAGAATGTAGGTACAGCCCGGTACATGGCATCGTAGAGTGTGCTGATGTGACGCCAGACTGGCCTGTGGCCTTGTGAGTGATAGTGATACCGGAGTGCTTCCATCCCATCATTGACCTTCCATAGACTGGCCATATTGCAACTCTGCGAGGCAATTGACCAGCGTCATTATGGCCACGACGGACTGGGCGAATTGGGATCAACTGAAATATCGTCGTCGACTAGAAACATTTGGAAACGACGACGGGCCTGGTATCTCCCACTCCCCATCCAAATCTACATGATATCTGTACTGACGACATAAGTGATTGCATCTGGTCCCGGGGGTCAATTCGACGCCATCTGGTCAGTGTTCCCTCAAACATCTCCATCTCAATTAACAATCTCCCAGCCAGCCCGGCGAGCTCACGGACAAGGGCAGAGAAACCACTCTAGCTCTCGGCCAGCGTCTCCGCCATCTCTATGTCGACCAGCTCCGCTTCATGCCCAAATTGATCTCCGACAGCGACATGATATATCTCCGCGCAACCCCAATCCCCCGCGCCTTGGAATCCGTCCAGCAAGCTTTCTACGGCCTCTACCCTCCCAGCGCGCGGACAGCCGACATGCCGGCCCCAACAATCATCACCCGGACCCCCGCAGACGAAACCCTCTTTCCCAACGACGGCAACTGCAGACGTTTTGCCCATCTAAGCCGCGCTTTTGCCAAGCGTACTGCCGAGCGCTGGAACGAGACCGAAGATCTACAGTACCTCTCGAACCTCTTCTCCAAATGGATGCCCGGGAACCAAAAAGTAGCCGTAGACTCGCATCCAAGACTATCGGGTATCATGGACACCATCAACGCCACCGATGCACACGGTCCCGACACTAAACTTCCCAAGGAGTTCTACGACCCCAAAGCCCGCGCCATCATCGACAAGATCAGCGTCGAGGAATGGTATGCGGGATACAAGGAATCCGCAGAGTACCGTATGCTCGGCATCGGCGGTCTTATGGGCGACATCACGAGCCGCATGATCGGCAGCATCGAACGCAACGGCAACGACGGGCTCGTGGAAATCGGCGGTAACGACGGCCAATTAGGTCGCGGACGAGGCGGCGAGACGGATATCAAGCTCGCTCTCTCGGGCTGTCACGACACTACACTCGCAGCCATACTGATGAGTCTGGGCGCCTTTGATAACGAGAAATGGCCGCCGTTCACCAGCCATGTCGCCCTCGAGCTTTTCCGTAAGAGGACCTCGACGGTTCCGGGCCAGACACTAGCTTCCGACAAGACTCTCGGGGTGCAGAAAGAGGCTAGGCCGCAGAGTTGGTGGAAAGCACTCTTTAGCAGTGCGAAAGCGGCTAGCGAAAATAGGCCTGAACCTGAGGCCATTGCGCGGAAAGCGTTGGGCGAGTTGAGCGAGGAGCAGAGGAATCTGCTGCAGGGGCATTATGTTAGGATTCGCTATAACGATAAGATCATGCAGGTCCCGGGCTGCAAGGCGCAGGGAAAGCATTTGGAGGGAGATGAAAGTTTTTGCACTTTGGTAAGTCAAATGCTCGATGAAGGTTTGGGCTGAGGGCAGCAAAGACTAATTTACATCGTGTTGTAGGAAGCGTTTAAAGACATTGTCGATAAATACACGCCGAAGAATTGGAAGCATGCTTGTGCTTCGAATTTCGATAAGCCGGCGTTTCCTGAACAGGTAGAACCGGCGGGGCTCGCATAGATGTACATACATTGAGCATGAAAAAAATGTAAAGAGGCAGTGAGTATATACAAGCACATATTATTGCGGGTTAGAAGAAAACTAGAATGAAGTACAGGAATGACCTTCATACATGAACTCTTCTCAAAGAACATATCCTCTCTTCCCCCGTCCTTTGCTTTCTGTTACAAGAACAGCTAGACCATATAACAGGCTTGTCTTCGCCCTTATTCTCTACCCATACCCAAACCCCTCTCAGAATTATATTACCTAATTGCTTCCCTCCCCTTACCACTCCTAATACCTATTATATCTTATTATTCTCTTGCTAGCCCCTGCTATTCCAAACGAATTCCTTATATCCTATGCTCTCCATCATGTACCTCCTTATCCTCAAAGAATCTCCTCATGCGCACCCTCGCTAAAGAATCCTGCATCGATCCCCTCTCGCTGACCGCATCATCTTTATCTCTTGTTCCCCATATCCCCCCTGAACTTTGGGCTCCCTGAGGTCTTGGTTCAGAATTGCCGTCATTGTCATCCAAGGTTTGTGGATGGGGGCTCGGTGGCGGCGATGGTGGTGATGCGAGGATCCACGAGTGCAGTATCACCGGCTCTGGGCGGGGCTCTGATGCCGCAAACTCGATTTCCAGAAAAGGATCCTCGACGCCATCGCAATAATGCACAGAGGAAATGATCGAGTTTGCTGGCGAGAGTGTTGGCGAGATATGGTCCCCTTCGTCTGCGAATGGGTCCTTATCCTCTCTCTCTTTGTCTTCTTGAACTCCGTCATCCGCACCATCTGCCACAACCGATACCCTGCTCTCCGGCACAGATCTAGGATCATACGACGCATCAGGAATAGTAGGCGGCATGTGATTATGGGGAAAGTGATTGTACGGTAGCGTATGAACCGCATTCCTGCGTCCGAGTCTATTTGGACTCATGGGACAGAGCGAGAGAGGCGCAGGTAAGTAGTTGGCGGATGTTGTTTTTGTAATCTGTTGGAAGTTGATGGATTTAGACAGGTGACCTCGCGGCACATAGCCTAGTTCATTGTTGCTGGAAGCTGTGATATCTGAAATGTCGAAGCTGTCCTTGGGAGATGGCGCGGAGGAAGCGTCTCCAGCCGCAGTATCTACCGTCCCATCCAGCATCTTCGCCTTCGGATTCCAACCCCTGACGAATATCGATTTACGACTCTCCTTCCTCGTAAGCTCCCCATTTCCATTTCCACCCACGTCCCCACTCACACCAACGAAGCCGGCCCAACGCTTTGCCTCGCCGCTCGTCTTGCGTCCGCGGATAGGGCTCGGACTGCCCTTGCCACTCGAGGGCCCTGTCCGTGGACTAATATTCCCTCGGAGACCAGACTCTGTACTGATTTCCTGTGGTATAATGATGACTTCGCGTTTGATAATGGGTGGTGCATCATGAGCGGGGAGAGCGAGGTCAGGATCATGGTCGATCCAGGGCGCAACTTCTCTAATGGCAGATTGGTGGCTACGGTTGCTTCCGCGGATCGAGTGCAGTATGTCGCTTTTTATGGAGTCGGATGTTTCGTGGTGGAGTTTTGGGGTGTTTCCGGTTTGCGGAACGTTGAGTGTGCTTTTGGGTGGATTACCGTCCTCTTTGTCCACTACTGTTACTGCCGAGAGTGCAGATGTGATTTTTCTCGACTGCATAATGGGAGGTGAAGGCGGCTCAGGTGAGTGTGGATCCGTAAGCCATTTGGACGTCGTAGCCTGCGACGGACTTGGGGACCCTTTCGCCGGAGATTTTGGCTGTGAAAGTTGTGAACTTATCGGTGGAGCGATCTTGACGGTTCCATGGCGAATGCCTAGCGATATGAGGGGCCCGTGGTGGTGATGCATGTCGCGTTGGACTTTACGGAGGCGCTTGTACTCGGAATACTCGTCGACTTGGAACGTGGTTGGGATCTTGATTACTTCTTCCATGGGGACCGGGTCCTCCCGTTGAAACTTGATGTCGTATACGATGTCTCCAACAACATAATCCCGGTCGGTGACATCCGTGGGTTTGATCGTACGGATTGTCCATCCGACAACGTGGTACCCGTGAGTCTGTTAGTTAAAGCTAACGGAGGAAACGGCATACGCACAATCCATCATATCTCACACCAGCTTTAGGGCCCCATATGCAATTTATGCTGTGGCTGCGCAGAACACGGATGGGATGTCTGGTCTTCGGGGTAGCAGCCGTTAGGCGGAACTTCCCCTTGTCGTTTTTGCGGGGACAATACGTGAAGAATGCGTCTTCCGGTGCATCAACCTCGCCTGTTGACTTGAGCAGGAGCGCGTAGGCTGCCTCTTTATCGTAGCAGATACCACCATCGACAGAGTCGGCATCAATTATTCCGGCATGCCATGCGAAGAGAGGATTGATCCACCAGCTGTGTATACAAGTCAACTCGGTAATGTGAAAGGGCTCTGTAGGCCTTACTCTCCAGCGCGGAAGCCTAGGTTGCCGGGCCGGTGGGATCGCTTTGGCGCGATCTTGTCTGGGCAGATGGTTTGCCATCGCTTCGTGAGAGCCTGTTTCGACGATTCGCCAATACTAGCAATCCCCTCCAACCTCCCGCCCCTTCCATACAAAAAAGGATGCAGATCTTCCAAGCGTCCAAATTTCGCAGTCCATTTCATAATAACCTTGTCGCAGTCATCCACGAGTCCTCTAGGCCATCTCGTCGCGATGCCCGAGACGTCGAGGATCGCTCTATGGATGCCGGTAGCTCGCAGATCGAGAGCTGTGATTCTGTCCGACTGGCGCAAGTCACAGAAGAAATCATGGAGCAGCAGGACGTCATCTGAGCGTAGATATTCAGTACCTTCGCGAGCGATGATCGGGTCGAGGTCGTCGCGTATCCAGTTGCCCATTTTTCGGAGTCGGGACCGAGTTAGATCTGCCGTGGGTGATTCTGGGGGAAATATGGGAGCTTGTTGATCCGCTGTTGCATGTCGAAAGGGCATGGCTCAGCGAGATGTTGTTTGAGATTGCGTGTTGAGGCGTCCGCTGAGTTGTTTAGGTATCATGGTGCTTGGTCGGGCGGTCATTGCGGAATATGGAAAAGGGCAGTGCAGTGGATGGAGTCAGTGGGCAGTGGCAAGTGAGGTTGTGTCTACATGGAGAAGGAAGTGGTTGTTGCATTGGGAAGCACCGGGAATGCTCTTTCTATCTTTGGCCGACCAATGAAACCGTCGCTAGTTCGACCCATGGAAACCCACTCACTTCTTTTTCCCCTTCTTTTTCTTCTTATTCGGGTGTTCCGACGTCGGATGTGGTGAGGTTTCGAGGTCCTGGACTGCTCGGTGTGTATCCACATCGTCATCGCTGAAGCCGTTCCACTCCTCATCTCCCGCGGCAACATGTCCGTTGGTAGCGACCACGTTCGGATTCGGGACCGCGGCGCGCACAAATGCAGCCACAAAGAAGCCCATAGTACCTTCATCAGTGCCCTTGTCGCAGCGGATACATGCCTCGCATATTTCTGCTTTTCGATCTTCGTCCAAGGAAATGGTTTCCTCCAGCTTTCCATCCTCCCATACTCCACGCCGCTTCCAAGTCTTTAGGCCGTCCACCTGATCAGCCCTCTTTAGAATGCTCCAACCTCCCTCTTTCGCGACGGACGACAGCAATGCTCGGGTAACCACTCCTTCGTTTTCTTCGAAGTGTATTGAACAAGTGGAATATGTAATTTTGCGAGCATTCGGAAAGCTCATCGCGTGTGTGAGTATGCGGAACTGGAATGTCGAGAGGGCAATGAGCCGCTCAGCCAGCTTGTCCTCTAGTACGGGTGTCTCTTCGGCCGTGGTGTCGTCCATGGCTAGATTGAGGGTAGTAGTTTCCTCAGGCTTGGCCTTGGCTTCGTCAGGTCTCTTCCGCTTTTTGCTGTTCTTCGAATTCGTCGTGGGTGTAGTAGTGGTAGCTGATTGCTCGGGCAAGTGCATTCGCACCGCGTCGTCGCGTCCAACGATTCCGCTTCCGGAGCAGCTGGGATCAAGCAGTATGGCGCCGACATTTGCGAATTCCTGGGCTTCAGGAGCGGCAGCCAGAAAGTCAGCCCCAGACTTGACTGTCACGATTCGGTCGGCCGAAGCAAGTTTGACCATCTTTTTCAGTGTCCCCGCGCGTATCTTGTCCCTCTCAAATGCGATAACGTGTTGCCTCGCACCTTTCGATTTTGCATTTGAGACGATGGCAGCGAGATGTGTGGTCTTGTTGCCAGGGGCCGCGCATCCGTCAATCACGTCTCCGTCCTCGCGAGTGACATTCATCAGATGGGCTGGGAAACACGAGGCCTTATCCTGGAGTATGATCCTGCCGCCCGTATACGCCGGGGTCTTGCTCAAGTCAATCTTCGGCGGAAGAGCGAGCAGGTTGGGGATGTTGGGGTCGGGGAAGTACAGCTTCGTCGAGCCAGAAGCGGCCATGACTTGGCTCATCTTGTCTGCCTTCTCGTATCCTGCGAAGCTCGTGGCCAGCTGCTCCTCAACAGTGGTGACGAGCGTATTCACACGCACCCATCGCGGGTGTCTGCTCCTCTTCTGCTCAGCATGCCCCTCTTCCAGCGCCCCGTCGTTCGCGGCTTCCCTAAAGGCGTCGAGAGTGGCGTATCCGCGTCGTAGTCGGGCTTTTGTGAATTCGGCGCCGAGTCGCGCTTTGTGCCTGTGGATGGCGAGTTTGAGGACATGGTTTGCATTCGCAGCGACACCGCTCTTGGACAGGAGGACGTCATGGGTGAGGAGGAGGGCGAGGACGGGTGTGAGTTTCCTCTCCTCGCCCAAGAGTCCGCACTTCTCAACGACGTCCTTCAGCACAGGCGACCATTTAGAGGTCTCGCTGATCAGCGCGAACAGCTGCGCGGGCGAGCTCTTCAGGTCCTTCTGCCTGTACAGCCGCGACTTCAGCGACCCGCCTACGTTCTCGGCATTCGCCAGGACTGAGGCGGCCTCATAGTAGAGTGACATTTCCAACTGACTCTCCCTACCATCCAATACCGAAGCAGATGGGAGGTATCTAAGCGATGCAGTGGTGTTGAAAAGTGCTTGAGCTCGTTATCGATAAGGACCACCGCCCGAGAAGAAAAAAAAAACGGCTTCATGCGCGACGACCAGCATCAATGACCGCACGGCGTGTGTATACGTACGTATATCTCCTCCCGTCGCTCCTTGATCCGCCAAGTTGGCGCCCTTTCTGCTCTCCGCCGGGCGCTTGACGACCGTTACCTCTCTTTTCCGTCGGCGCCGCGCCTTCAGCACCCGCCAGCAACCCCTCCAAAATATCCTCTTCAATGCGCTGAAGAGCCTGTCGCACAGGCACGAGAAGCCCGAAGCCGAAAAGACTGAGCAATTCACGCCGAACCGCCCCGTTGGACCGCCAGAAGAGGGCGCGCGTCCGCGATACCACCCTTCAGCAGCGCCTGAGCCCGAGCCCCAGGCCCCCCCGCGGCCCTCCCAATGCCCGATATTCACCTCCAGGCTCCTCCTCCCACACGCAGACGCCATTAGCGAGCCCCAGACCATCGACGTACGCTGCGACTTGAGGATCGCCGCCAACAGAATGAGCTCTTCGATCCAGGTCATCACCGTCCCCACGGCGGACACGCCCGGCACGACCTTTGTCATCAACACCCAGAGGCAGCACTACGTCTTCGGCAGCCATGCGGAAGGCACACAGCGTGCCATGACGCAGATGGGCTCCCGTCTGATGAAGGTGCGCGACTTCTTCATGACGGGAAAGGTCGAGTGGGCGAACGCGGGCGGGCTGGTGGGCCTGGCCTTGACGCTGGCCGACTCGGCCTCCTCGTCGTACGAGACCCACATGAGTACGTGGAACAGCGGACAGAACGGACAGAAGGGTGCGAAGAGGACCCCCAAGCCCCAGGCCCCGAGCCTGAACGTCTATGGGCCGCCGAACCTGAAGCACATGCTCGCGACGTGCCGCCGCTTCATCTTCAGAAAGGGCCTGCCCATCACCGCGACCGAATACAGCGATGTGCCGCCCGAGAGGGACGAGGACGGCCATATCCTGCCGACATGGCAGGACAGCAACATCCAGGTGTGGGCCTTGTCGGTAGCTCCTGCGCAAACGGGCAGTGTGGAAGGGGACCAGAACCAGGCCGAAAGACAAGCATATTATGACAGAAACTCGAACAAATTCGAAGAGCTGCAGGCACCGGAAATGGAGACTCCGCGTGAGAGGGAAGCGCGTCACGACCGCATACGGACGGCAGTTCTTGGCTACATGTTCAATTCGAACTGGAGCTTCGACACCTTGGTCGAGCGACACATCTCCGAGGTCGAGGTGCCAGCTGCCATCTTCGTTCGCAACCCGCACACTCACGCCATCGAGCCATATCGCGGTCCTATGCCTGGGGGAGCAGTCCCTCTGCCTGACATCAGGGTACTGACACGGACGCCCTGGCCAGGGGCGAAGGTGAACGCGCTGCCTCCTACGAAGCCGGCCCCCGAGTCTTTGTCGTACATCGTCCGCTCACAAAAGGCACGAGGAACTATGGATGTTGAGCGTGCAACAGAACTGCTGGGCAAACCAGGTCCGCTATTCGGCCGACTGAGCAATGGTCATTCCGTCGTGAACAACAAGGGAGAGACAATTACTCCTGATATGGTCATGGGGCCCGACAAACTGGGCCACGGGGTCGCTATCTTGGACGTTCCTTCAATAACCTATCTCGAGTCTTTGATCCAGCGAGAGGAGCTTCAATCGGAAACCATCATGAACGGGATCAAGGCCTTCTTCTGGGTGCTAGGCCCCGGCCTTGCTGGACACGCTACGCTTCAGCAGTTCACGCAGAAGATGGACAAGGTACAGCACATCATTTCTTCGGTAGACACTTGCGTAAATGGCATTGCCTTCGATTCAGTTGCGGCCCAGACCGCGCGACTGGGAAATGTCGATCCCGCCCGATACAACCTACCGAACTCCGACAACGAAACTCTACCACAAACCAGCCTATCCGGTCGAGCTTCGTCTGGAGAAGGCGGCCTTCCACCGAATACAACCGCAGCAGGTAGAGGAATGGCATTTACCCTCATGCCACGCTGGGAGGAGAGAGCCGGCGTGATCCCGTACCCGAACAACGTCGCGAACACAATCAAAGAGCAGATGGATCCCGAGGTGCTCGAAAACGCTAAGCAAGCCCAAGAGGCCATTCAGAGCGACACCGAGGCTCTACAAGCATGGCGGAAACTTATTGCGCGGCCAGACTCCGAGGTCATTACTCTTGGAACCGGTTCAGCCCTACCCTCAAAGTACCGAAATGTATCTGCGACCCTGCTGCGAGTACCAGGCGTTGGTAACTACCTGTTTGACTGTGGAGAGAACACGCTCGGTCAGCTGCAACGAGTCTTCACGACTGAAGAGGTTGTCGATGTCATCAAGAATCTGCGCATGATCTGGATAAGCCATCTACACGCTGATCATCACCTCGGAACGGCGTCGGTTATAAAGGCATGGTACAAACTCAAACATGACAGCGTTCCGATACACGAGCGACCCCAGATGTCTTCCATAACATCTACGGTGCCTGATTATGGACTTTCCGTCGTCTCACACGACGGCATGATCAAGTGGTTATGGGAGTACTCTTCGGTTGAAGACTTCGGCTACAGTCGCATTCTACCCTTCGAGATCAAATCTGTAGAAAAGGATGCTGACACTGGATCGAGACTCACGCTCTCTTGGGGAGCTCGTGGAGCCAATGCCGACGAGTACCTGCTGAAACAGCAGGACTATGAGACTATCTTCGGTTTGTCAGACATACAATCTTGCCTCGTGCGACATTGTCATGGCTCTATGGCTGTTTCTCTTACTTTCCCTCACTCCCCAGACAATGTCGAAGACATAAAGCCACTTAAAGTATCATACTCGGGTGACTGTCGGCCGAGTAGGAACTTCACGCGTATCGGTCGTAACACCACTGTCCTTATCCATGAAGCTACTTTTGACGACGAACTACGAGGCGACGCGCTCGCAAAGAAACATTCCACCACATCCGAAGCGCTCAGCATCGGTGCGCAGATGGATGCAAAGGCCGTCGTCTTGACGCATTTCTCTCAACGCTACCAGAAGATCCCTGTCCTCGAGTCAACCAAGGACGGCGACCAAAAAGACGATCTCTCCGACTTCGAGCCCATGGAAGATGTCCAAGAAGAAGGCGAGATGGAGGAAGACGACGGGCCGGCTGACAACATGGATGCGCACTCCTCTGCCAAAACCGCCATCGCCCCTCCTGCCTCAGCCACAGCCTTTTCCAGTGCGTCCAAACCTGCAGAGCCTGCATTCAACTCCAAGGCCTCCGGCTCTCACGAAAAAGTCATCCGAGTCCAGTCCAAGGACATGAAGGTCGGTGTTGCGTTCGATTACATGCGTGTGAAGATTGGGGAGATTGCGCAATTGGAGAAATTCAACGATGCGCTAAATAAGTTACTAGTGAAAGAGGAGGAGGAAGAGGGTGAAGGAGTTGAGGAGGTAGAGGAGGTTGAGGTAGTCGAGGTGAATAAGAACGGAAAAAAGACTAGTGGGGATGAGGGGGGCGGGAAGAAGAAGAAGAGTAAACGCAACAACTAAAGTGCGTAGTGAAAGGAAAGAGGTGGATAGAGGGGGAAGAAGAGGGGGAATGTACCTGTGACTTGTAGTATACATGCATTGTGCGGAGTTGCATCTAGAAGATAATGATATCTCCGATGCGGATTGTACGAATTGTCGATTCGTTCTCACCCCTCGCACACATATTCAATCTTTCACGCACCTGCCATCCGTGAGGGCAAATGAAGAAAACCGGCCCCCATACGTATTAGACATTTGGTACCTTCTCCGGCGAATGAAGATGCGTGCGAGACATGACCGCATAAACCGCTAGAAGGAAAGGAAAGGGAAAGCGGAAGCGCTGGCTGGCTCCGCCGGAAGACAGGCATGCGCCACGAACCAACGATTCACCATGGTAGCGCTACCCCGCTCCGCAACTCTTGGAATGTTATATTTGGCAAGGTCTGGTAGATAGGCGGTATGTAGATGGCTGCTTTGTGAGGCGCAGGCTGAAGAACTGGATCTACGCATGGGGATCGCGGGTGATCGGCTGGCTTCGCTAATCTCGGACTTCTTGGGTGGGGACTGGGTGCCTGACGGAAAACCAGACGCTTGTGCACTTTGGTGTATCAAAAGGTGGATCGAGTTGTGGACCTAGAGAAGGATGGAGAGAATCTCAGGAATGGAAAATCTCAAGAAAAGGGGAATGGTATCAATTGGCGAAGAGAGTAAAGTGTTGGGTGTATTTGATCAGGCATATGACGCTGGATCCCCCTCTTCAACGATGATGAAAACCTGCATGTATCGATCTGCTGGCAATCAATTGAAACACTGATCCAGTATATACATGTGAGACAGAAGCTTTAGAGCTTGTATGCACTACTGTAGGCAACTAGGACACACTGACATGTGTTGTCTTCAAGATGGTAGAGCCACGCTCCCCGACATTCTTGATCGGCACCAGTTCCGCCTCACTTCGCTCATCAACACTTCTATGTGACGAATAGTTGACCGACCCTCCAAGGCTGCCATGGCCCTTCTCCATGCGCGAGAGACTTCCACCACTGCTTGAAGCATTCGAAGTCTTGCTCCGCACGCTCTGCATCTTCCAACTGCGGATGCCAGGCCACTTCCAGTTATTACCTCCCCAAGCCCCACCAGATCCGGGTCTTGATGGCGCAGCGTAGGACTCCGCGGTGCGTTTACCGAGGAGCACGAAGTAGAGAGGCCCGAGAGTTGGGATGCAGGCTGCGATCACGATGAGCCAATTCTCGGAGATGAACCAGTAGATGAGGTCTATGGCGTTGTAGGTGAAGTCTGGTGTGGCGAGGTTCTTGAGTTCGACTGTTTTGACGATGGCGGCGACGGTGGCGAGGATGCCCATGCCCATCACTGAGCAGAGGGCGGCTTTGAGCTTGAGCTCTATTTGCAGATCTTTGATTATCAGGATGGGGAAGAGGGCTAGGACGAGGTCGGAGAAGGCTGAAAAGGCTGCGATGGGGATTAGCTTTTAGGATTGGGGGCATGGTAATGGTAATTCTTACACCCTTGGAAATATCCATAGAACTTCTGGATGTCTGGGTTCCAGCATGTGCCATGGGCCTTTGTCATTGGGTTTAGTTGCTCCCATAGCCACCACGTTGGCCTGCACTGAATGAACGTGATAATGTTAAGCACTATGTTGATAGCCAACAGAAGCCCGATCAACACCCACAAGAAGAACCTATAGTACTTGTTGCGGTTGATGATACGCATGAGCAGCAGTGCAATCGAGATTTTCCCGAAGCAAGCACTCAATGTGGACATGGGAGTTGAGAGCCAGATCCATTTGACGGCCTTGATGAGATCTGGTGGTGGCAGATATGCGGCATGTTTGCCGACTCCGTACTGCACTTCTTTGGTCACGACGATAGATGTCATGACAGCTAGAATCTGAGTTTGGATTAGTAGTAAGTCTGTGATTCAGGTGTACAGAAACGTACGGTAGCTAGAACCATGATCCAGTCATCCCATCCTACATTCCGAACAATGCGTGCGCGCGTGTAGAGACGGGCTCCGAGTACGAGTAGGCCAATGGATGTCTGCATCCATGTGACACCGAGAATTGCTGGGCCATGATCGACATAGGGAGGTAGAGGAGCTCCTGGGTCTGCCATTGCAAGGACTGAGATGAAGATGTGGTTGAGTGGTGATTTATTGATCTACAGCTGAAAGGCTGAAGCATAGATGAGAACCTTCAAACTAAGATGCTTTTGTAGTATCGATAATCACAATAATCACGTGCGCAGCAGACACCGCCGAAGTATAAGTATGCAGTCTTCGTTCTGGACCGATCGAGTTGATCACCGAGACCAAATTCACTTCCAGTCCAATCTACGCTCAAATCACGTCTTCGAATGCTGAAGTCCGACTAGTACATGTCCGCAGCATCAGCCCTAATAGCATAGGTCGGTCTGAAGGTCTATTCTTGTGCTGACTTCCCCGAAACTAGAAGTTAGTCCACATATGCAGAGTGGGACTCCATCATGACGCTGGAATACCGCACTCTCTCATTGGTTCATGTATATAAAAGTCTCGGTGGAAGATAAGGTGACAGCTGAACATACTGGCGTAGTCAATAACGCAGTGCAGCAGATGCATGCCGCTTCATGCATCATCTTGTATAAATGCAGCGAACTAAATCAATGCATGTATTATCTTCTACGTTCTTCGTTTAGCTCTGAAGCTGAGATATTTGCTCGCCAGTCGGTAAATACTTTGAGCGTTAGATGAAGCAGCTAAACGGTAGCGGTATGCTATGTAGCTCCCAACTTGAACTAACCATCATTAGCACCCAGTCTAGCACACCACAGCCCGGCGCCATATTCTCACCATCAACCCCACTGCCGTGAATCTTCTCGGACATCGAAGAGACTTCACTACGGTGACCAAGGTCTTGGAGGCGTGTCCCCAACATCCGTAGCGATCTTCCGGCGGGGACTTCATGGAATCATGTTAGCGCGGGACGAAGCGCAAGTTCTTCATGCAGTAAGCGTAGAGTAAGCATCGCAGCGCTGACTGAGCCTAGGATAGCTCGGGCTGGATGTTCTAGGTACTATATTCCTTGACAACGACCAGCTGATAGGCATGAGGATACGCTGTGGGGGAAGACTACGGAGATATTAGCAGCATTGGTGGGGCCGGAAAAGGACGCACGAAAGATGCGGGAGACGTGAGGTACCATTTTCAGCAACAATGTAAGGCTGTGTTGGGTAGTGTTGTTTCAAAAGGTAAGGCTAGCCCCAAGGACCACACTTCACAGCCTTTGTCACGTGAGCCCCACTTTGCCCATCATAGCATCTAGTGTCGCGAAGAAGATATAAATCCTCATGGATACGCACGTAATTCTTTTATTATCCCATTCTACTCCGGCATTTCAGTCAAATATCCAAATTCGTCATCGATATCAACCCCTTCTCATACTAGACTTTCAATCCTTCCAATATGGGCAGCATTTCAGCAGACTATTTGATCGAGACTCGTATTGCCAATTTATCAAAAGACATCGATGCTTTATACAAAGACGTCGGCAACGATGAAGCCTCGCGAAAACAACTTATGGGCGTGATTCTAGGCGCCATGTCCAAGGTCGAGTCGCCTATGGAAACAATCTGGAGAATCATCATGTCGGTAAGTCAGCACCTCGGCGAGAACATTGTGGCATGTAAATGTAACATACCGATGATTTAGCCGCACGCGCCCGCCGCTCTTATGGTTATGATTCGTAGTGGTGTCCTCACAGCCCTAGTTTCGGCCAACAAACCCATGACGGCAACCGAACTAGCTACCAGCACTGGTACCTCGTCAACGTTGATCATCCGAATGATGCGCCCCTTGACCGCACTGGGCATCTTCCATGAAACAGACGTCTACACATATGCCTCAAGCCCCATCTCCGAGCTCCTCACCGCACCCCCGCTAATGGGTGGTTACCAATTCATGTTCGATCTCGCGACGCGCTCTCTCGCCAACATGCCACGATACCTTGAGAAAACAGGCTTCCAACACGTCGATGCCGCGCCTGGTCCATTCCAAGATTGCAACAATACCGAAGATGGTATGTTTCAGTACTTGATCAAGAACCCCAAGATAATGACGAATTTCAACGCGTTCATGGCTGGTTCCTTGGAAGAGAGACTAGATTGGTTCAACACATGGGATGCGCAATCGATCATTATCAACGGCGCAAAGAAAGATCATGAAGCTGTACTTCTCGTTGACGTAGCCGGTGGAGAAGGCCACGACGTCCAAGCCTTCGGCCGAGCTTTCCCAGACGCACCCGGCAAACTCGTCTTGGAAGATCTCCCTCCCGTCATCGACAATATCAAGGCCCTCGATTCAAAGATTGTGCGCCAGCCACACGACTTCTTCACCGAGCAGCCCATCAAGGGCGCGCGCGCGTACTACGTGAGGAACATCTTCCACGACTGGCCCAACGAGAAGTGTGTGGAGATCATGAAGCAACTTGCCGCGGCAATGGAGAAGGGGTACTCGAAACTTCTGATTTTCGAGTGGATACTGCCGGCGAAGGGTGTTCCGCTTTACCCGGCGCTGTTGGATGTCAATATGTTGACGCTGCTGAATGGAAGGGAACGGACTGAGGATGAGTGGTCGAACTTGTTGACTCAGGCTGGGTTGAAGATTGTAAAGGTTCGGAAGGTTAGTGATGAGGCTGAGGGATTGATGGAGGTTGAACTTGCGGATTAGATGACTGAATGGCATGGTGTTTTGACAAGCAAGGTTTGATTGTATCAGCGTGTACTTTTGTATCCAATTGTTTAAATAATTCCAATTTACCCCCAACATTCCGTGTCCGATTCCTTCGCAAATTTCAGAGCGACGTACATTCCATACCTTTATGATCTCATTCACATTTTCATCACCGTGATTGTATGCACATACTTCACCTTCCCATCAATGACCCTAATCTCATGGCTATCCGGCCAAGGCCCCAAACTAGTAAACTCGCAAAGTACATCTACACTTCCAATCACTTCATCAATGACATATCTTTTCAAAGTTAGTTTCAACTTTGTTAACCGTTTCAAGATTGGAACCTACCGTCTATTTCCATTCGCCTTGGTACTCCCGCCATGAGGCAGCGACTTCCCACAAGGATTTGTGTATGATGACCCCTCTACCCTCTCACAATCAGTACCCCACGGGATCGAGTCCGCTGCCTTCGAATCGGTCCACATGTCTAGATATCCATCACCAACCTTCTTCAACAACTCCCTTGAAGGACGGGAGCCAGTCGAGTTGATGTTGCTCCAGTCCTCCGTCTTGATATATCCAAGTGTCTTGGTAGCATTGAAGAAGAGATCACCAGTAGTAGCAGCCACAGTGTCTATCAAGCTGATAGTCGCTGTGTCGTTGTTCGCGTGGCGAATCTGGGTACCGACGACGTAGGGTTTACTGCCCGAAGAACTGATCCACATCGTATACGAGGCGCATGCTACCGTGTCTGCCGTGGATCGAGAGAGATCGATTTTGTAGGCTGTGGATAGAAGTCCTTTGTTAATGTCGGAGACTTTGTTGTTTTGTTGGTATGTGAAGTTCGCTGTGGCTAGCTTGAGGCCAGAGACTTTGCCAGCGGTCTGCGCATCAACATAGCTTTTTGCGGTAGCTAGGAGGCCTTCACGTGTGCAGTCTGCAGAAGATACGGCGTTGATGGTCCATGAAAATGTGGTGAGTGCTCTCCAAATTGATGTTTGCAACATGTCGACTTAGGTGAGAAGTTGTTACGAAAGAGGAAATTATGTAACAGGTGTGAGCAACAGACTACGAGTGGGTCATGGTGTTTAAAAAGAAGATCCTAGGTGAAATACATAGTGGGAATCATTGCCGGTGCCCCGATATACTGTGTGGAGCTCATCTGTTTTGCGGGGTGTGATCAACCGGTAAAATGATCGGCTCGTGGTACATACAAATAATGCTTGTTATTACTCCAAAACAATTCGAGCCAATAGAGGAAGTGAGTCGATATTAATAAACCATATTGACAGCATAATCAAATTTGGGATACGTGATTGCATCAAGTGCTTCTGGAGAACTTCTATTTGATTACGATTCTAAATTATTTTGTGGTTGCCAAACAAGAGATCTTTCCTGGCACACCCTCATCTCTACGCACTTCTCCACCTCATAGTTTACTTTGCCGAATTCTTCTTCTCAATCCCTTCAAGAACCTCCATAGCATGATTCCAGACTCTCTTTCCCGTATCCTCTTTCCGAATCTTCACATAACTCACATACTTATTCTCGTCTCCTCTTTGTCCAACTCCATAAGCCCCACCACCGAGCTCCCTCTGCGTACTGTATGCCACCCCGCCGTCGATATTAGCTTCCTCCTCGGCCTGAATACTTCCCTTCGCCGCATATCTCTCCGTCGCTAAAAACAGCATGACCTCTCCACAAACTTCATCGCTCGTGATGTACCAGCTCAGTAACGGCTTCAAAACACGCCACAGAATCCTCAACCACATCGGGTTCACGTCCGAATAGAAAATAGGACCGTCAACAAGACCAGGGTGGATATGTGTAAATGCGATTCTTCCAGCGTGCTTTTGAGCAAGTTCTTCGAAGAAGAAAGTTTTCATGAAAACGGCGTATGTGCGTACGGTGGTCACGCCGTAGGATGCTGGAGGTGGGACGCCGATGGGGAGTTCATTGGGCTTGATCTTGTCTTCGAATCCGCCAGCAAAGACGGATATAACGTGCGCCGTGATGGGGGAGGCGAGAAGGAGGGGCGTAAGGGCGTGAATAAAGCGCATACGGGAATAGTATAGGAGTGACATTTGCGTGTCTAAGCCTTCTGTAGTAACTATGATCCTCTGTAAGTTCCATGTTGTAGATAGCTAGGGGGACGAGTGGAAAGAATTACGGTTTGATGGCTGCATCGGCGAAAGAGCCTGGCTCATATACAACACATCCAATCTCGGAGGTCCTCCACAGAAAGGCGATGTCTCCTCTTCTTTTATGATCCTTTGAGAGATACTGTCCACCTCACTCATCAATGACAAGTCTGATACTTGGAGGAATCGCCAATCCGATCCTGGACTCGTCTCGCGACCGTATTTGAGAAGTGTCTGTGCGCGAGACGCATTTCGTCCAACAACGTACACACGCAGATTCGCGCCATCCTTTGCGAATGTTCTAGCTATGGTTTTGATGATGTAGCTCCCTATACCAGTGGTCGCGCCGGTGAGGGCAATGACGAGAGGAGGGCCTTTGGGAAGCTTGGCGATGCCGGCGCGGATGGTCTTGGTGTTTGGCATATCGATTATGTGACAATGGAACAAGATGATGTTTTAAAGTTGAGGAACAGGTGAAGCTTTATACCACCCGTTCTCTCAAAGCGTCGTCACGTACCTCGGAGTTAGGCCGTAGAAGCATCCACCGTTGACGATTTCCACCGAAGAGACTGAAGGGTATAGTTCGGTCCTATTGTATGGAGAAGATAATGCGCCTGAGAGGTTGTTTTTGGATGGGAGTCGGCTGCGGTCGAATGAAAGCCGGACTCCGTTTAGCGAATGCGAGTTAGCGCTTATGTATACGAGTTAACGTGGTATTTTCATACGAAGCAGGGTATAGCGCGATGAAACCCCATCCCGGAAGAAAAAAACAACAACCGCAGAATCATGAGGAAAATAGTAACAACTCAAAATGAGTTCATAGTTGACGATTCTGCATGATCTCCCGTGCTAGCATACTTTGCAGCTAAGCAGCATTGCCCTTCTCCCTGAACGACACCTTACAGGGGAAGCCGTGAACTGGATGAGCAGCACCCTGTGGAACTTGATAGGCTCTCTCACCATAGACAGTCTTGATTCCCGTTGTTGGGTGCATTCGATCCCACTCATCATACTGATCCTTGACGTCAAACTCACGAACCATCATAGCCAGCGTAACCTTGATATCCAACATTGCCAACGTCTGCCCCACACAGTTACGAGGGCCATATTCAAATGGACGCCAACCTCCTTTTGGGGGGTGCAAAGGATGACCTGGTTCAACGAGCCACCGCTCCGGGAGGAAGGAATGGGGGTCAGGCCAGTAGTTCGGATTTCTTTGAATGGCACTGTGGACAATCCAGAGACTGAGATTTTCGGTAGGGAACTTGTGTCCATTTTTGTCTTGGAGAAAGACTCCCGGGAGTCCCCCTCGCATTCCAGAGGCTGGGGGAAAGAGTCGGAGGGTTTCCTTGATCACTGCTGTGGTATAGGGGAGTTGGTTGATGTAATGAGGGTGCTGCTTAAGAACTTGTGCAGCGGAGTCTAAGTCTCCCCCCAAAACATTATCGTGCTCGGCTCGAATCTTTGCCAGCGTCTTAGGGTGCTTAAAGAGCATGTGCAAACTGTATACTATAGCCGCAGCCGTAGAGTCGTGTCCAGCGAATAGGAAGAGGCGAATCTGTGTTGTTGCCCATGTTTTGAATCTGGAATCAAGCTTGTCGGAAGTTTTCCGCTCCTTCATGTAAGTTTCGATAGCAATGTCCATAACAGACTTTGTTAGCGTGTGATTGTTGCTCTTCCATGCTTTGTATCGCTTCTCGAGTTCGAAATTTATGTAGCGGTTCATGATTCGGCCGTTGTTCCATTCGACGATTGGTCGTATGGGGTTCCAGCGCTTAAATGGATTCATCTCTTCTTCCTGAAAATGCCACTCGAGAGAGCTCCTCAGGGCGGCGGCAAGTTCGTTGTGTCTGGATTGCGAATGTAGGCGGGCGTTACTAGTACATGTTAGTCTCATTCATATCTCAAACTCAAAATAGCGAAAACATTACATAGTGACTGCACCAATCACATCCATCATATAGTCGCAAGTTATCTTGTCAAGCGAAAAGGTGTCCCCCTTTCGCGCATGCTCCCTTAATATCGACACATACACCTCTGCTTCCTCCAAAACATGTGGCATACATTCAAGCATACCCTTTTCGCTGAATCCTGTGTTGAAGAGCGCCCTCGAGCGTTTCCATTCAGCGCCATTCATTACAAAAAGGTTGGGTCCGCCAGCGATGGGTGCGAAGAATGGCACAAGAACTTCCGGCTTGGGAAGATCGTATTTTTGACACGCCTGCACGGCAAGCTCGGGTGAAGTAATCACCAGAAGTGAATTTCCAAATGGCCAGACGTCAACATAGAAGCAGCCGTCGGTATCTACGAAGTCGCAGGATAAGAGTGAAAAGGCGTCTGACTGTTGAGAGCCTAATGGTAGCTTCTCTAGAAGAGGTGGGAGCGTCATGAGGTGACCAGCAGCGAAGCTCCATGGCGGCATAGGCTGTTGGGAATATCGTCATCATTTTGTTTTCGAATATGTTATTCGATGAGTTGCTTACTAGACCTTGCTTCTTGAGTTTGTAAAAGATCAGGCGCGATTTGATCATCTTAGTGGCAAATAGTCCTATTGCACCTACGACTAGCGACAGCGCTAGTGGCCAAACCACGCCGGTCGCCATGATTCTTCGACTGGGGAGAGTGGTGGGGTGTAGAGTTTCAATTTCGCGATTCTTGCTGAGAAGTGAAAAAAGAAAAAGAAGAAAAAGGGCCAATTCAACTGCAAGGCAGGAACATGGACAGAGCGGCGCAGCATACATTCCTGCGGGGTAACACTAACTACGCGGCACGTCCTTAGCTGAATCCTTAGTTTAAGGCATCTACCTGATTTGTGATCTGTTTGGGAGTCCAACGGATGGCGACTTCCTCATGGCTCTTTTATACCTCATTATCAACCTCATCCTCGTGTATGTACGTCAAGGTGTTGGACCGAATGTAATCCCTTGGTGCTTTTAAAAGTTGGATTCTCAAGAGTGATGATCTTTCCTGACTAGGTTCTAGTTCCAAACGTGGGTCACGGACAGTCTCATGTCGGCGGAGTGTGTTGTCATGGCCGTCAAGTTGAGCTTAACGTTCTCCCTCACGAAATTGATTCATCAATCACCGGCACTACATTTATACTGATAGGTTTTGATGGTGTACTGCCTTTTTGCTTGGAATACGGCGTGTCCATGTACTACATTGCGTGTCCTTGTTATTTTGATATCAGAAAACGTAGGTCTGATACGACGCAGTTCAGTGCCATGCGCACAAATGACTATGATGACGTTCATTGATGAGCAAGGGAATACGCACATGAATACTTACACCCAACCAGCAGGTGCGGATAGTTTCAAAGATAATCACAACACTCATGATCATGACGGGAATGCCATTACAGGCCATTTGTACAGTGTTCGCATGATTCAGAAATAAATTCGCAGCACTGGCGCTTGGAGAGCCGAACATAAATGTACTTGGAGAGTACACTTGTTGGTAGATACTTATTGGGGGGACTCAATAATTCCATCTACCATTCTCGCGTACATTGTACTAATGAAATTTAGGAATAATAGATGACAGGACTGTTGGCTTGGTTTGGTTTTCACAGCAAGCTGGGTAGGGAAAGACACGAGAAATCCAACCTTTGGAATCTATGCAATAGTAGACACTTGTTTCAGATGTAAATCGGTTAGCCAACATCCAGGTGTATCTCCCAGTATTAGCCTTCTATGTTGTGCGCATCACCCTTACCGGTCTTAGTATGAAGCAGCCTCCTCTAGTCCCAGCAGCTTTGCTCCAAGGCGGTGATCGGTATGTATTTACTTGCATAATTGTGAGTTACCTAGCCCCATAGTTCAGGCTTCTACTTTGTGTTGTGTAACATTGTCTCGTTTTTGGTGATATATCTGGGATGACATAGAAGTCGACAAAAAGGAAGCAAAATACGTGCGTGATTCAGGATAAAGATCGCAAGAATTCAATGGATTATTCGGAGTCCGAAGCATGTTTTAGTCACAACATATATACGTAAAGCCCTACCGCATTACTGTCTGATGTCACTAATCGGTCGCCACAGCGCATCTCTCACTCTGGCGCCTACGCTTTAATAACTTTTTTGGTGCTCTTTACTCTAGGTAGCTAGCGCCATAGTCAGATGACATGATGACACGCTGAGATGCTACGCCGCTTTTGGAAGTCCTTGCATACCTCCCACGTTACCCGGCTTCCTGTCTTTCTTTCACTTCCTGCAGAGCTAGAACCTTCGAACTTCTTCAATAGTATTCAATACCCTCTTCTTTCTACAGAATTGCGTGCCATTTCCTCGCCTTGGTCGACCTATGGCCAGGATGGCGTGCCTTCTCACCCTAGCAATAATCCCTATCACTGGGGCTGTCTACCTCGCACTGCTAACATATCGCCATCGCTGCAAGATATATCAGCTTCGAAAGCAAGGAATTGTAGGTATTGCTAAATCTCATGTGTTCATCGTTTTGTTGACAAGTCATGCAGCCAATGCCAAATGAATGGAGTTGGGTTACTGGCCACCTGCTCACGCTTCAGAAGTACCAGGAACAGCTTCCGCCGGATGCCAACGTCAACCTCGCCAGCAAGGATCTATGTGCTGAGTTTCCAGAAACCGAGTTCTTCTTGATGGACTACTGGCCGGTCTATCCTCCCCTCTTTGTCTCTTTCAGTCCCGAGATATGCTCGCAAATGACCTCCAAGCACAACCTCCCCAAGACCGAGCAAATTGGCAGATCACTACTACCAATTACCGGTGGCCAAAGCATGATATCTATGAATGGTATGGAATGGAAGTTCTGGCGAGGACTCTTCAACCCTGGCTTCAGCGCTGCCAGCATGATGAAGAACTTGCCACATATCGTGGACTGCGTTCAAATCTTTCGCGAGATATTACAGGAGCACGCAGGCAAAGGCATTTTATGCTTGGATGAACTCACCACACGACTCACCATGGACGTTATTATCAAAGTCACCCTGTAAGCACATCAACTGCACACATCTGTTCAAGGAGCTTACACGTATTAGTGATGCAAATCTTGATTACCAGCGATCTGATAATGCTCTAGCTACGGCGCTAGGCTACATCACTCGCTGGCACTCGTTTTGGGATCCTCGGATTCTAATGCATCCACTTCGACCCTTCATTCAGTGGTACTACGGCCGCGTAATGAACACCTACATCCGTACCGAACTACAGAAACAGTTCGAAGAACGGAGCTCAACAGATGCAGCTGGTGGGCCCAATCGCAATAAATCCGCCATTTCCCTCGCACTCGAAGCATACATGGCAGACCAAGCACAGAAGAGCCCTTCTACTCCAACAACAAAGCTAGATGCCCATTTTGCTCAATACGCAACCAACCAGATCCGTCTTTTTCTGTTTGCAGGCAACGACACAACATCGTCAAGTATTGTATATACATACCATCTTCTTTCTCAAAACCCCAAAGCTATGGCAGAACTACAGAAGGAACATGACGAAATATTTGGCCCTGATGTGTCCAAGGCCGGAGATATCCTAAGAGAGAAGCCCGCATTACTAAATCAATGCCGCTATACACTCGCGGTCATCAAAGAAACGCTCCGCCTCTACGCTCCCGCATCAACCATGCGCGCACCTTCACCTGGTGTAGTCGTAACCGATCGGCACAACAACAGTTACCCTATGGACGCCATTGGTGCGACAATCATCCATACCGCGATTCACACAAACCCGCGTCTCTGGCCACGCCCTCTAGAATTTCTCCCAGAGAGGTTCCTTGTTGATGCCGGCCATGCTCTGTATCCATTGGCTGCCGCCTATCGCCCATTTGAGCAGGGACCCAGAGGGTGCATAGGGCAGACGCTCGTATATTCGGAGATGAAGACTGTGTTGGTTATGACTGCACGTATTTTCAAGATTTCGCCAGCGTATGAAGAGTGGGATAAGATGAAAGCGGGCAATGAGGGATGGTTGAACCGGCTAGGCAAGGGTATAGGACTTGTAAAGGAGGTTCCAAGGACTGTGCATGGGGATAGGGCGTATCAGACAGATAAGGCGGGGACGCATCCTGCGGATGGGTATCCGTGTCGGGTTGAACTGATAGGTAGGTAATTGTAGATGCGGCTTGATGCGCAACACCTCGAATATATCGTCCAAGCACAAGTTATCTATTACTCATAAGCTCAGATCATACAAAATCGAGCGGAAAGGCTTGACGGACTTTATATAATGTGGAAACCTATCTCTTCTACAGAAGAATTCATACACGTGCAGCGATCTCGTGGAGAAGGTCAATCTAGACCCATTCTTGTCAAAGTATTGCAGGTTTTCATCATATCGAATTACCTTTCACTCTTATAGTAGTCTGAGAAGTCTGTATCGCACCCCTGCTGTGCCTACATGATCGCTATCGATACCGCGCTCTCTCGCTAGCCTTTTGGGCTCGCGGTATCACCCCCGATATACGCACAGCTGTATCACACAATGGGACGTGATATAAACAGCATAACACCGAGTATTTACTTCCTACGACCCGCACCTGTTTTCTTGAAATAATTTGGAATTGTGTATGAATAACAAGATAACCAAAGTAGAGCCCCTCTTCTCCACCAGTTCAAGTCGTACCATTCGAGCGCCGGCGGATGCGCACAGGGACCTTTCCTGAGGGACCCAGGATGCCAACACCAAAGCTCTTCATGCTCATCTTTATACCACGCCCACTTGCAAGTACATCAATGTCGAACTGTGTCACCAGCATCGCGACTGTAACGATAGCTTGCAACTTTGCAAAACGCTTTCCAGGGCACATGTTCCACCCGCCTCCGAACGGCAACCAAGAACCTTCAACCCCCCCTTTCGAAAATTGGACTTTGTCACCGTCTTGCTTCAGAAATCGTCCAGCCCAAAATACATCCACGGGCGGGTATTGGTTCTTAGACCAAACGTCGGGGTTAAAGTGACCCGGTGTCGAGCTAGAAATGGTGATAGTTCCCTTCTGTACGACATGGTCGTGGAATTGAACGTCGCGATCGGCCTTGCGTATGAAGACACCGTGTCCTCGTATTCTCAAAGTCTCGGCATAGATGGCCTGTAAGTGAGGCATGTTGAGTAGGCGCTGTGTGTCGAATTTCAAAGGCTGGTTTGGGATGGTACAAGATTGAACTTCTTCGCGAACGGCTTCGAGAAGTGAGGGGTTCTTGAAGACCTCAAGTGCGCACCAGAACGTTGCTATGATCGCATTTGCGTTTAGGCTTTCTATAAGTTAATAAGATATCTTCTAATTGTGATGCAGCATACGTACGCATACAAGAAAGAGAGCTCCTGTGCTGCCATTGAGACTGGATCAAATCCCTTAAGTCTAGACATGATATCGTACCTTTCCTTAAAGAAAGATGAACCCCAGCAAATTTCATCGCCGTATTTATCCATCTCGACATTATTAGATTGTGTATTCGCCCACTCTTGCCACTTCTTCATCCCACTCAAAAGACGGTCTCTCGCGTTGTATACTCTCCAAGCAAGACATCGGGGAACTCGTACCATAAAGACGGTGAGATTGTCGCTGAAGGTCCAAAAGTCGGCAAGGAATGTAGGGTTCAGCTTTAGGATAGATGTACCGAAGACAGCATTGATGACGGTGCTTGTCAAGTCGTGGCGGAAGAAGGTATAGAGGTCCTCCTCTAAAACCCAGTTGTCACCAATCAACTCCTTTTTACCCATACATAGCTCTCCTAATCCTTCCTGAAATCGGGCTGTAAATCCAGTCGCGTCTGATCCGGTCAAGAATTTGCGGTTCATGTCATGAACGATTCTATGCATAACCGGCTGTGTGGGGTGTTTTGAATTCTCTTCTATTGTATCCGGATCAGAGTCGATGTAGTGGGTTGCAACAATGCTCTCAGACATGCCAAAGGCATGCTTCATCATGTGCGATGCTAGATGCGTGCTAGTCAGGGCCTTTTCATTCAGCACGGCAGGAATGCATCGTGTTCCGTGATAGAATTTTAGCCGCAGACCAAAAGCGCTTATATGAATCTGGTGGTAGTGGCTGGATATAACACTGTTTGAAGTATAAGTGAAGTGATTTGATTTAGGTGTCTCTCTTTGGAGTTAAGGGCTACTCACGTCGGGACAGATAGCAATAACGGAATGTCCTCAAAGAAGGTTTTGACCAAGGCGAATATTATTGATGCCCGAGACTTATTTTGGGGGTGTTCGAGCCCTTCAGTGGAGACGGGGCATCTTGCTAACATAATGTAATGCACAAGCAGAGACCCCACTACTGTAACAGTCATATATAGATGGAAAGGGGACCAACGCAAATCTTTAGAAATGGTCGGCTCCATCAAATTGGGAAGAGATTCATTGGAAATCATATCTGGGAGAGGTGTGTTGCATCTCAATGAACAGCAGTGTTCGAAGGCGAGTTGCTTTTGGATTTTAATTCGTTTTATGTCGTGGAGACATTCATTTGCCTTCTGATGGACAGACCAAACGTAGCATGTTCTCATCCTTGAACTAGTCTTTCATTAGTTCTCACAAAAACACAGCCTTCGGATGCCGATTCTAAATTGGTTTCCCATCACTGGGGTACCGTATTGTCCGCTGCAGATGTATCAAGGGCTGAAAGAAATGAGGGTGTCTTCATCATGCCTTCTTTACACCGCATCAATTCATGTGACGAACAAGGGGTGACGGAGCATCCAGTCGTCTGGATCCTATTGGCAACAAGGAAAGTGAATCCCTGTAACGCCTGGCAGATATTCCAGCGCACGCACGAGGCGCACCCTCGAATACTGCATTCTATTGGTCAGCTGTATTGTTGAACTGAGAATGGCTGTGGTAAGAAAAGCTATCGGGCCGTTCCATTCACTCCCTGTATTCTGACAAGGTGGTCAGCGCGAAGCTACAGTTGACGTGTGGGACACTTTTATGCTAGAATATCAAAAAATAGAAATATGATCTAATCTGGTCTGGGACAAAATATTCATTTCGAACTAGCATCTATAACGGCTGAGATGATGAGATAAGATTACGCCTTCAAGCTGACGCATTCAAGCCGACGACTTAAGGAACCATTCTGCGGACCTTTTGATTCCTTCCTCCATGCTTACCTGGGGGCGATATCCTAGCCTATGCTTGGCCTTGGTTATATCAAGAGTCCTCTGCATAGTCGTATATTTGACACGGGCGCGGCTGAGGCGCGGCTTGCTCTTACCGAGCGAGAAAAGCCAGTATCCCCATTCAAGGATCCAAGCAATAACCATCATCACCCGCCATGGCACCACAATCACATCCTTCTCTTCAACTCCGTAGCCTGCAGCGGCAGCTATCGCGCGCGTAAAGGTCCAAAACCTCCATGGTTCGTCATTGGTGATGACGAAAGCCTCGCCGTCTACTCGAAGATCGTCTGGCAAGGTAGGGCCGGTGTAGCTGCGAAGAAGCGCGCGTGCAGTGAGGAGCTGTGCGTATGCATTATTCTCGATATAGGTCCAATCGAAGAAGTTGGTGTTGTCGCCGATCTGCATTCTTCCCTTGCCCTCCCGAGCATTCGAAATAACACTGGTAACGGTTCCAGTATCTCCTTCACCGAAAATCCCCGCGGGCCGAATTGCTGCTGTACGAATGCGATCCCTGTTTGCCGAAAGAACGAGTGTCTCCGCCACCGCCTTGGTATGCGAGTAGAACTCCTTTTGCTCAGGCATGTAGATGACTGGAGCTTCTTCGGTTGCGTTAATCAAGTCGGTGCGATTGTCGTGGATAATCGAGGAGCTTGAGGTATATACCAGTGCTTTCGTGATATCGTGAGTTTGACAGCTGGTGAGAACATTTTTGGTGCCATCGACATTCACTGCCTGGAAAAGTTTGTTATTTTCGCAGAATGGACCCGGGGACACCGTGTGGAAAACGACGGTAGGCTGCGCGATTTGAAAAGCCCGTTCAATGTCATTCTTTGATTCAATGCTTCCGGATACATATTCAACCCCTGGAAGTCGATTCTTCGAGATGTCGATGTCGACTACGGTGACCTTTGTGACGTCAGGTGCCAGCGTAGCCTGCTTTGCAATGTGGTGGCCTAGGAATCCGCAACCCCCAAACACAAGCACTGATCCCAAAGGCGGATCTGTCGAGTTCATTGTAGTTTAATCGTCGTCGCTTTGCCAGAAAAGTTGGGTGAGGAAGGTAGAGAGACGGCGGTTTGACAAGATTGGCTAGCGATACCTTAGTATTTAAAGCTGCGCCGCAACCGCATCCTGCATGTGCACCACATTGGTCGGTTAACGACGTTGCACAGCGTCTAAGCAATCGTAACGTCCCATGGACGTGCATGGACCATTTTCTTTTCAATTCCTTGATTGGTTGTGGTTGTGTGGGTTGCAAAATTATGCACAAGAATAGTTAGTTATGGCGTAAAGGTAATTACCGGAGCTCCGCTAATTAGTTTTGCTTTTTTGTCTCAGCAAGGATGCAGCTACGACCTAGGGTGTTGGCACTTTTCGATATTGTCAATACACCAAGTCTCCGTCAGCTTACATTACACAGCATAGATTAACGGGCATCGAGATTTCTCTACGGACTACGTCTCTCTTATACTAAAGACTAGTGAGGTGGGTATTGAAGGCTGAAAGCTGAGCCACTACATAGGCTCCTCAAAAGAAGGGCTGACTTCTGGCATCTTATTCAGTAGAACATTGTTCATCACCTTATCGTCCTTTACCCCTTTCTAACATGTATGGCCTATCAAACCGTCAAGATGGTCACAATGTTCCCTCCTTACTTCTTATGCCTGCGATGCCTCCCCCGCCAGGAGAGAAGGCGAATTTCAATAATCCCCCAACAAATGCCCATATCATCGGTGTTTTGAATGGACTTTTTGTCGGCCTTGCGATAGCGTTCCTTGCCGTTCGCACATATACTCGGAGATCATTTCCCAAGGGCCAAGGGCTGAGTTGGGACGACGGTATTCACAGGATTCGACATTAATTGTGATCTTTGAACTGATAGTTCTAGGATGCTCTATGCTTGCACTTGTAAGCATCCATGACTTTGCAACACTTCTTTCAAACCCTAGTAACACCTTAGGCTGCTTCTATTGTACATACGGGTCTAATATATCATGCGTTAAAACTCGGATACGGTCGACATCTATGGGATCTTCGAGTAGCGACGTTCACGCACGAGAATCTGGTGGTGAGCAGCAGCGGTATCGCTTAAGCTATACATATTGCTGACACTTTGACTTAGCTATTCGCCTGTGTCGACATTTTCTACACTATCGCCGCATACTTAGTTAAGCTTTCCATTCTCCTTCTATACCATCGATTATTCGGAATGTATAGCGCCATGAGACGACTCATTATCATCGGCTATGCTTTGATCACATTCATCATGGTGGGCACGGTCGCAAATTCGATCGCCCGGCTACAAGTCTGCACTGGTGTTGAGAAAGCATTGGCGGAACCATTCTGCTTTGGTAGCAATGTCAATATCAGTGTCCTGACGTCGGCAGCTCTCAACGCCTTGGCCGATTTCTGCATACTAGCGATACCGGTCAGACGTGTCCTGAAGATGAAGATTGCAACAAGAAGAAAGACAGGTCTACTATTAATATTCCTTGCCGGTCTGATGTAATATATTTCGATCCCTTAGTAATATTGGCGAACATACTGACGATGTTACAGTGCATGTACGATGAGTATTGTCCGCTTGACCATGGTCACTACACATTTCTACAGCTCGGACGTACTGTGGAATGCTTCTAGAGTGACTCCGTTTACGTATGTACAACATCATTCTTCACCTTGCCAGTCGCTGACCCTTGAAGGATTGTCGAGATGAACCTAGGCATCATTTGTAGCTGCATGATGTTTACACCGGCATTCTTCCACAAAGGACAGACTACTGTCCGGTCGCTGAAGTCTCTTCTCAGCTCCAGAGGCAAATCGGATAGTCTTACCCAGGTGGAGTCGCTGGAAAATCACGATCGTCTACAGGAGGTGATGAACCCCGATCATTCAACAAAGTCGAAGGGGGTTTTGAAGATGGACTCAGTAAAGGAACCTTGGGAGCAGAATGTACCGGATCTTGAGCTCTTGACTGAGGCGCATGTAAAACCTGCAGTGTAAATCGATGGCTATTTTCTTTCAAAAGAAAAACGAAGTGGTAGTTTTCGCAGAACCTGTTGTACGGCTATTGTTATCATAATGTCAGGAAGATTTTAGAAATCAATTTCATAACTGCCAAGTATGCTACATCTCGTTGTGTTGGTCAAGGGCTAAAAATAGCTCTGGGCAGGCATGCTTGTTCCATCCCATATAGGTTGAAATTTTCGTCCGAACTATCACATACGACCACAGGATCAAGAAAACTAGGAACCCCGTCCGCTCTTCCTTATATAAGCTTGATACCGGCGGATTAGTAGTCAGGTGGGTGACCACTGGCGAATACCTGCTGTTGTATGTTTTTGTTTTTGAAGCCTTTTTTTTGAGGGTTTTTCTGCCCCCACACTGCAGCCCCACATAGTCTACACATGCTCTCCGGGCACCTAGAACTTATAGTTTTCGTAGTCGACACTTGCCAAAGCAATCGTTGCAGTTTTTGACTTGCTAAGACTGTTACATCATGAGTGAATTCCAGCAACAGGGAGTCTTGGTGCCGGAGGTTGAAGGAGTAGAAGATAAGCTCCAAACCTGACTCTGGATTTGATATACCCTGGTGCGTAGTTATCTACGCTAGGTGATATTATACTCCATGAAATGCCTGGTTATATTTCCACACGGTACCCTGACTCCACAGCTGTCAAGACAGGCAGACAAATTATTCTCGATGAACGATCGACTCTGGAACTCGCAGTCTAACTCAAGCTCCCCGTTCCCCATGTCCACGAAGCTAGGCAAGGCAGCTAAAGAAGGAGAAAATTACATTTGCAAGAACTTTGTCCCTGGTGAGAGGCTTGACTTATTGTGTCCTGATATGACAACAGAAGGGAAAGACGGGATTTGTGAACAGCGAAATGTAATTCTCACGGAAATGCGATCTATACCTTGGGGAACCGAACTCATCGGATCGTGCTCTGGGGTAATGGTGCGAGACTGTCGCACATACACGGATTACAGTGCCTCCCGTACAAGGACAAAGTGACTTTCAGTCTGTCGTTCTATTTCGATCTCGCGAGAACGATATCATCCCCCATTCGCTCCGCGATGTTCAAGAAACTGCGTAACAACTATTGCATAGTCTTTTTCCACGGTGATCTTGCACAACATAAAATCTTAGTTCAAGATGGTCGTATCACAGGGTTGTTGGATTGGGAATACGCGGGTGGTATCCGGAACATCAGGATTATATTAAGTTTTTTGAGTGGCCGTGTAAATCCGGAGATTAGAAAGATCGTGGGAATATGATTCCCCCCCGGATCTATGAGGATGAACTTGCGTGCCATCAGAGTGTTTTGCGAATGCAGCGCCCTTGAGGGGGCAAAATCACTCTGGCTTTTCCTTCGCTTTAATAGTGGCATCCGTCCTTCCGCCAAACAAAACACGACCATAATTTCCTCCTTCAAACACATGGCGCTTGCTAGCCTTTGGAAAATGCCTTCCGGGTTTGGAAGTAGGGTTCGGAGGTTGGGTTGAGTAGTTGACGGGGCTCAGTACATGAGAAACATTGTGCTTCGCCGAACAAACAAGATGCGGTGCATAGGGTATCAATGATTTGACTCCATCGCTTGCGAGGGTATCGGGTATGAAAAATCGAACGTATCGTCGTTATAACTGGTCTTTCAACGCAGCATGGCGACCTCAACATCACTCTTTCTGCTGGGCTTGATGTTCGGGTCGTACCAAGTAAGACAGACAGCAAGAGTGAGCATCATAGGGATGAAGTCGTAAAGGTAGAGCGGCCACTCGTGGCTGAGGAGGTATCCATCCTATCGTAAGTCAATAACGGTTCACCGGAGAAAATGCAGAAAACAACTTGCCCTTCCAAGCGCGTACTCAACAACACGGCACGCATTCCTGATAGTAATGAAAGCAGATGCGGCGTACAAAAGTCGAATGTACTTCAACCATGACACCTCCGCCGCCATTGCCGTAGGCCTAGCACTGAGCCTCCTGTGCCACGTTCCCGCAACCACAACAAAGAAGCCGAAGATAAGAATCTGCAGGATCAAACCGCCTAGGATGATGTTTTCGCCTCTGCTTACGCCGCTGGAATCTTTGGCCTGGACAAGCATTCCCGCGCCGCCCGCCTGGATGAAGAAACACAGAATATCGCCAGTGACGAAGATTTTGGTGACAAAGGTAGGGCGGATGATGGAGTGTGTGGCAGAATCAGTGCGGAGGATAAGGCGGCCGAGGATCATGTAGATGGAGGCGGCGAAGAAAATGGGGGCGAGAAGGATGAGTGCCGATTGGATAATGTAGGGCTTCTTGCTTGTGGTGTCTGAGTGGGCGGCTGCGCGGGCGGCGTAACCTATTGCTTCGAACTTCAACTATGTTAGCTGCTATTGTGTGGTGTTGAGCGAGTCGGTGGACTTACTAGACCTCCGATGATGAATGGAATGCAGAACCATGTTCTACTCTTGATGAGACGGAAAGCATGTGTTCCGGTGAGTAAGGCGAAGACAATTGCGCCGATTATACCTCCAGCTGATGATGGTGTGTAGGCCCATAGCACGTATTCTGGCTTTGAATCTGACATCGTAGTGGTGGATGTCGTGTCGAGCTACCGGGAGTGCAGCGGCTTCCGATGGCGTGTACTGAGGAGTAATGGATAGTGTTTGGATAGATAATACATTGGAGGGGTGGCCATGGTTGGATTATATATTGTTGAAGACATCTTTAGACTCGGTTCGTATAATCGTAATCAGGTACGAATGTAAGAGTGAGAGCTAGGGTCGTTCCACTGTGTGTACATATGATTGGCTGCAGTAGGCGAGTACGGGAATACGAAAGTACGATGCTACGGCCGTTAGTGCATATGCGAGTCTACACGTATCTTAGATCGCATGAACGAGGGGGTGGGGCAAATGGGAATCCTATAATTTTCTTCCATCACCAAGACGTGCGCTACTTTGTGTGCATCAATTGTACGAAATATCGGCTGGTTTCGTTCTCTCGTAAAGGACTATAACAGCGTCTCTCCCTCTGGTATCAAATTTTTCCTAGACGTAGCAAAGACATTCCCCTAGTGCCGATGCATTTAGGGTTTGCTAGTTCGCAAGCTTTACCTAGACGGTCATCTATAACCGACGAACGATTCAAGACGATACACCAACCATATTACGTGCTCTTTGTATTTCTTCTCTCGGCCAGTCCAACCACGCTTTCCATTCCGTTGGTACAAAATAGTCCGCTATTTTAAGCATCAGCTCATTGACATTTTCTAGGAACCAATAGCGCCGATTTCTTCCAAGAAGGACCCCGTAATGCGCGAACACGATCAAGGCACCGGGTTGCTTGTCTGATAGCAGTTCCACGAAACGGGGAGATATGTGGTATAGCCATGACTTCAGTAACGAGTCCGAAGGAGCATTGGTCAATCGTCCAACCGCGTCAAAAAGAGCCTCCAAGAAAATGATAGCGTCCTTGTATGCTTCGATGATATCAAGAGGATAAACGTGATGAATGATCTCAGAGAATTTGCGTAGCTGTACGAGCTCGGTATGTTCTGGTCGCTCGGGCTTGTGCCAGTCGATGACATGCACATCTTTTGGCATGATGCGGCCTAGCTGTGATCGTCGCATTGCATCAAAAAGACCCGACTTCTGGACAAGTGGTCGTACCCTCCTCGTCAGATGGAGATTCGACAGGATACTGCCGAATGCATGTTCAAGATCGTTACTAGTCGCGGTAGAGATGGCCCAAGAGTAGGCAACTGAAAGGTGAGTTTGAAGTCAGAAAAGCCCATCCAAAAGGTGTACCGGGAGTCGCATACATATGGTGGAGGAAAACGACAGTACTGCAGCCAAGTTGTCTTCGTCGATATCCTTCACTTCATTCCTAAACCGAGTCAGGGCGGCATGGTGATGTCGGCTTGCGTCAAGTACGTATTCAGTTCGAAAATTTGGGTGCAGCTGACCGAGATGCAGTGCCGCAAGTGCAAGTATACTATGCAAGAGAAAGGGAAAGTCGAAGGCGACCTTGACAATATACGTTGAAAGGACGTCTTCGGCTTCTGGGTCGTGTGCGAGAGTTCTCGCCGTAACGGTGGTGAAGTGATGGAGAAGTCTTAGTTGTGGTATTTGCAGGTCCATTTGGCCATTGGTAGAGACAGCTTCTACGCCCGGTAGAACTGGTGCCAGGCTACTATGGGTTGAACAAGGTGAATCGCATCCCATTGGAGACTCAGCAAATACGGCAGACGGCGTCATGCTCTTTGGCTTAGGATACTCGCATCTTGAGCCGTACTTGTCGCAGTTAATGCATGCTGGCCTCTGTTCGTCGCACTTTTACAGGTCAGCATCTAGATAAGGGAAGACGGGTCGGAATTCCGCATTTGAGGTGAACACACCTTCACATGTCTACATGCAAGATATGAAGTTAGTAAGAATGATGTAGAAGGTTCCATTACGGTCCGCCTCGAACGCAGCTGGGCTATCCGTAGAGAGCCGTAAGATGAAGTGGAAGTTTCATGTACGTACCGTGCCTTACATGGGAGACAGCCTTTGCGAGACTTCCGATGTGGCTTTCTCGTCTTGATAGGGTTGGAGTTAGCTGGCATTTCGATCTGGGGTGCTATTAGTCAGTGTCGTGGAGAGGTGAGGATACGATGGAATCGCGAGAATACGGCGACACGCCGGGCATACTAAATCGAGGTTTCCGATTCGCCCACGGAAAGCACGGGCCATGCAAGAGACTGAGGACGATTGTAGCAGGTTGGCAAGGAGATGCAGGCAACAATGAAGATGGCAAACTTATTAAGCTACAGGGCAATCCACGGGAGGTGATTTTGTTAAAGCCTTGATAAAATAAATTTGGGAATCCTCTGGAGTCTGTGGAGATAGCTTCGCCGTGATGGGCAGGGGCTCAGCTTTGACCATCCGAAGTTGTTTCCTGAGCATGTTTATCTTGAAAAGCGTTCTGGTGTATGTTTCGTATATTTCCAGAATCATACCATGACCTAAATAGGCATGAATGGGTATGTATGAGTGAGCTGTCTACGAGAAGGCGGTGGAAGAGAACGGCGTTGGCGTGTTTGCTGGTCCGTGCGCGGTTGCTATGACTTCCCCTCGCTAAAGGGTTTGTTTACACCTGCACCGAACGGACTGTACCACACAACGTCAGCACCACCTGCATCCCACTACGCATAGAAAATAACTCATATACCATTCTACTCTACCTTCTACAGTACAACCTCAACAAACCGGCACGCTGGCGAAACTCAAAGAAAGCCCGATCGGCATGGAGCCGTCATCCGAGAACAAAAATCCCATGTCGCCAGGCATGCCCTTCTTCGCAGTCAGCCCCGAACGCGCCGCAGGCATACGTTCACCATTCGGAGCACCATCACCACAGTCACCATCTCTTACAGACATTCACGCCTCGCCTTTGCGGAAACACAAGCGCAATGATTCCGACGTCTCCGTGCATGGCCTCGCCGCCATGTTTGAGAACCTCGAAGTTAAGGACTTCAAGGAAGCCCAGGCCAAGTATGCGCAGGTCATGCAGAAGCAGAAGACGAAGCATGCCGCCGAGATCCGGCAGATGGAGAAGGACTACGCGCTGGGCATAAGCCGGCGACAGATCCGCATCGAAGAACTGCAGGCGCAGCTCCACAACGTCTCCGAAAACCACGAAGGTTGCATGCCCAAGGACGTATGGGATGCCGCGCGTAAGGAGCAACGCAATGCCATCGCCAAGTGGGAAGGCGCCATGAAGCGCATGGAGGAGAAGCGTGGACAGATGGAGGCTCACATTGTAAGTCGAGCGGTGATAGCAGCCAGGGGTAGAGCTAACGAGGCGCAGGATAAGCTCAATAGGACGATCGATGCATACAAGGCTAAGTGCCATACCTACAAGCAGAGCTACGAAGACGCGCGCGACCGCAGAGACAAGCTCGAAAAGATGATCTCCAACTACCAAGCCAAGATCTCCGGCCTTGAGCAAACCGTCAAAGGGGCCGAGTCGGACGTGAAGTTCCATATGGGGGAGGCGGAAAAGTACAAGAACCAGGTCTACGGCCTACAGGTCGATGTGGAAGCAGTGCGCGCTCAGTTGGGCGAAGAGGTCGACACGCTCAAGGACAGGCTCACGCTTGTTGAAGCAGAGCGCGACACATTGAAGACCAGCTTGAAGGAAGAGGAGGTTTTGCGCATCGCTGCCGAAGGCCAAATTGCGCTACCCGCAGCTACCATGGACGAGAACGACGAGTTTGAATCACCAGCCCGATCTCCACGCAAGCAACGCACAGCCCCACGAGAGGAGGAAGACAAGGAAAATGTGGCACCGAAGAAGGCCGTAGTGGAACTGAGACTCGCACAGCAAGAACTGGCAACAGAGCGGCGCATCCGTGAGCGCGCACAGGACCAGATCGACTTCATGAAGATGGAGTGCCAGTTCCGATGCTGCTCTTGCCGCATTGCCGACAATCAGGGTTCGCAGTACGTGCACGATGGCTCATACGCGGCAGAGATGGAGCGCATCAAGGCTTCGGTACCTGTTTTGACTCCTCCCCCGAGCAGTCACGGCGACGAAATGGATGTTGCGGTCAAGCAGGAGCCGATCGAGGATGGTCGACCACCCACTCCGCCAGCCGAAGACTCACAGCATATCGATCAATCCTCCGACACCGTGATCGTCAAACGCTCCGACAGTAGAACCCCAGAGCCGGCAGTAGAATTCTCTCCCACTTCGGGCACCTTCCAGCCATCGCCTGTCAAAACAGGGACTCACGCAAAGGCAGCTACTCTAGCCTTGTCAGCTGTTACTGCCATAGCCATCCAGTCGTCCCTTCCCGTCTCGCGCCCACAGTCTCGCGCAGAGTCCGTCAAGCAGCCCAAGACCAATTCTTCCAGTTTCGACATTCACGAAGACGCCGTTATGGACAGTGACGATGACGCAACACCGCCTCACGACCCTTCTGGTCCTGCGACCCCAGGAAATTATCTTACTCGCACCATCACAACGACCACTACCATTCCTTTGCACTTTTCTCCAGCAACTCCAGCAATGAAGCGTGGAGCTCAAGCTGCCATGACGCCATCAACAGTGGCTCACGCGCCGGCCGATGCCCGCACACCCGTGCTCGGCGAACTCTCTTTGAACATGAACAATCTTCCTTTTGACAGGGAAGCTGCCCTCGAGGCGATCCGCGAGCGACGCGGCAGGGCTAGGAGCATGGCTTCCGGGCAAGCAACACCAGCCAAGCAGATGATGGAAGGTGTTCTGGAGCGGAGGGACATTAGCGCGCCAGTGTCTAGGGTAGGGCGATGACGGGAGAAAAAGTAAAAGCGCGTGATGCTTGAGTTGACCGTGCAACATGGCATGTTTTCGTTCTATTCGTATTCCCTACGGTTTTGGGTAGCATCATTGCAGGAGTTGGGGCGATCCCTTGGGCGTTTGGCTCTTCTTCGTACAGCTGTTGGCTATTTGTTCTTTAGGGTTTCGGTGTCTTTCCGATAGGGCTAGATACCACAGGTTGATGATGGTGATGACTTTGTTTATTAGTATTTATTATAATATCGCTTGTTTGTTGTTCATTCGCTCTTCATTTCTCAAATCGCACGTGCCGTTGGAGACATCGAATTCAATGTGCTACGGGGCATCGAGTCCTCAATCGACGAGAGTGACTGCAACTATTGGGATACTTTTTCATAGCGAATTCCCTGAGTGACTGCAAGATTTCTTGCTCGGTGATGCCAATCGGGTTAGCGCGCGCGCCAAGCACCCACCATGCTCGCTAAATTTTGGGCAAGCCCACAGAGCCTTTGAACTTCAATCTCCAGCGACCACACGACTATCGACGCGATCACCTCCCACCCGCCGAAAACAGTCGCCCTCCAGAACAGTCGCAATCATGTCTGACGGCGAAGTCGAGGTCGAGAACCCCACGGGTATCGCCATCCTGCCCAAGGAGATCACCGATGAGGCTGGCAGCGTCAAGCTGTTCAACAAGTGGAGCTACGAGGACGTCGAGATCCGGGACATTTCCCTCACGTACGCACACCTGCCCCAGCTTTCTGTTCTGTGGTTGTTGGAGCAATCGGAGGGTTCGGAAATTGGGATTGAGTGCGTGGGCTAACGCGACTTCTGCAGCGACTACATCCAGATCCGTACTCCCGTCTACATCTCACACTCTGCTGGTCGCTATGCCGTCAAGCGGTTCAGGAAGGCCCAGTGCCCCATCATTGAGCGCCTCACCAACTCTCTCATGATGAACGGCCGCAACAACGGAAAGAAGCTCATGGCTGTGCGCATTGTTGCCCACGCTTTCGAGATCGTACGTCTCCCACACACCACACAGCCATATTGAAGAGAGAGAAAATTGGCGCTCAAAATGAGGTTCTGGACAGCACTGACAATCCCAGATCCACATCATGACCGACCAGAACCCCATCCAGGTTGCCGTTGACGCCATTGTCAACTGCGGACCCCGCGAAGACTCCACCCGTATCGGTTCCGCCGGTACCGTCCGTCGTCAAGCCGTCGATGTGTCTCCCCTCCGCCGCGTCAACCAGGCCATCGCTCTCCTCACCATTGGTGCCCGCGAGGCCTCTTTCCGCAACATCAAGAGCATTGCCGAGTGCTTGGCTGAAGAGCTCATCAACGCTGCCAAGGGAAGCAGCAACTCGTACGCTATCAAGAAGAAGGACGAGTTGGAGCGTGTGGCGAAGAGCAATCGGTAAATGGTGTGCGTATGCATGGTGTGGGCTCTTGTGGTGCATGTGCATTATGCGTGGGATCGGAATCGGGATTGAGCCGGACGACGGAGTTCTTCAAATGGCTGGTCTGGTTTCTTTCGCTTGACCGTGTGGAAGGTTCTGCCATGTATCGGGTCTTTCTGGACGATTAAACTTTTCATGGTTGCATGACAAAAATGGACAATTCGATACAACTGTCTTGGGCGTGTAGTGACTTGAATTGTGTGCATCCCAAGGTCACGGCTGGGGTTTGTTGCCCAGCACCTTGTCTTCACTTGGCGTATCACAGCATTCGGGCTCGGTTCATCTGTGTATGATATGCTTTAGCAATCATGTCGTTGAAACGGAACTTCCATTGCAGTCTATCTGTCAACGGAGGGTATCTTACACTACCCATGCTTCCCGTAAATGCTCCAAATGCCGTAACGCCATAATACTTTTCACCCATGCGTCAGCCCTTCACCTACACCGCTGCTTGTGCCCTCGCTAACACGGCCTTCTCTAAAATACCGCCGAATTCTTGAAAGCTCACCCTCCCATCCCTCGCATCACCAAACGCTACAGCATCCGCATACGCACTCTTCATCAGCTTGGCGTCGACCCTCACCATCCAACCCTCTCCCGTTATCATGATCTTACTCTTAGCATTATCCTTCTCCATCGCCGCAACCATCCCACTCGCTCGTACTAAACGCTCAATTGACGCTCTTTCCTTTCCCTCTTCCCTAGCTACCTTGCCGAGATCTACAGCGCCTTTCCGTCCCACCTCGTCCCTTACTCTGGCTACCACACGTTCGCGCCTCTCCCGCTCCTGTTCAGCTTCGCGCCGTTCCTCTTCCTTCTTTTTCTCACGCTCCAAGCGCAGGCGTTCGGCGATTTTACGTTCTTCCTCCGCGCGCCGCGCTTTGACGGTCGCGAGCTGGGCTTCCCGTTCCTCGCGCCCGTGGTCCTCGGCTGCGCGACGCTGTTCGGCTTGCGAGCGCTGGAACTCGTGGTAGGCGCGGCGTTGGTCGCGGCGCGCAATGGACTTTGCTTTTTTAGTCCCGATGACGCGATTTTGGACGGGTCGCGGGTTGGCTGGGCCTGCGGGGCCAGGCTGGGCTCCCACCTCGCCGCCGTCTAGGTTCGCGAAGTCATCATGGTTCTCCCATTGTTCGTCTTCGACGTGTGCGTGGTTTGGAGGAGCTGGACGTGCGGCGCGCGCTTGGCCTTGCGGAGGCGTTGGTGCGTGAGGGAGCGCGTCGACCTCCTCGCCGTCATCGTTGTCGGGTTCGAGGACGAGGTTGTCGTCTATGGGGACGTCTTCTCGTGCGTTGTTTGGTTGGTGTACATCTTCATTATGTGGTATTGTGTCTTCTCCTTGCGCATTGTAATGTTCTGCGACTTTAGGCGCATAATACAACGTTCCACAGAGGACTACTGTGTGTAGGAGGTCTTGCAGGAGAGGCGTTTGCGGGTCTGTGAAAGGCAGAAGGAGGTTGACGGTTCCGCGGACTGTAGATAGGAGGATGCCCATTGTGGGCGCTTTGGGGGAGGTGGGTGCCGAAATGCGAGGCGTGGGTGTGAGGCTTCAATGTAATTACGATTTATGAGGCTATCGGCATGGAATTTGTGGGTGCGTCGTAGAGGGTTGGGGAGTGAGGTGAGATGAAGGAGAGTTTCTTGATGCATGTGCAATTCGCAGCGGTTCACTCACAGGGTGCTGCCGCGGGAGGTCTAACCTCATTCTCTCTAGCCTGGTTGATGCGACAAACTTTCTCCACACATCCATGGACTATCAACATCAATCGTTCAGTCAAACGCTCAGATGTTTGTCTCCATAAGCGAGCATCCAGAATGTGCACAAATTTCTTGGGGGCGGCCAAGATCTTCTAGCACCTGTGTGCTCCCCTTTGTGCCGCCTAAATGCCTGCATCGATGACCCCACCCAATACGTGTAAATAGTGACCCGTGGGAGCGTCTCGGTGACTTTGCAGTGGATACACAAGCACATCTCGTTCCTTTTCGCATCCGTCTTTGAGCCTCTATCGTAACGCCTCGTTTATGTTCTCCACAAGCGTGCAAGTCTCTCGTTCGGTACGGAGTTGATATCAATCGTATTTACAACAATTCCATTCTAATCATGAAGATCAACCACATAAGAACCAGAGCATTTTCCAGAAGAGGAGTTGGTACACATGCTCCGACCTCCGCTCCGACCTCCACATGTGTTTTCTACCTCTTGGTTCTCCCGAAGAATGCCATGCCTTTTAGCTTTCGGCCGTAACAACTCTCACACAGCATACCAAGAAAGAGGACGCAAGACAAGGAGCTGAGCGGAAACCTCCGGAGATTTCCGCACCCTTGTAAAACCGGCCATTAATACAGACGTCCTCATTCGTTGTACTGGGCGAAACTTGTGTTAGCACGTAGTCGCGTTCGGGATGGCTTATGATACTGCATGGTTAAGCGAGTGCGAAACAATGCATACGATCGCCCTTTTTCGGCGTTGCAACTAGCACACCGCAATCCTTTGGGCATCATATATTTAGTGTTCGCTGTTACGGACATATATAATGGCCTCTTACCCTTTCCTCTTTTGTGCGTCATCACTTTGTTAGGAACTCTAGGGTAACCACCAATCACAACTCTTTCGCCGCACTTACCATTCCTGTCCCTCTATAAATGACCGACTCACCGACTACTTGATACGCCATCTCAACTAGGTCGCCATCTCGTTCCTTGAAGCATTCAGCATCATATATACCAGGGTCGCAAATCGAGCATCATCGCTCAATACACCGAAGCTACTACACACTCATTATCAACATGTCTGTTTCCTGGCCCAACGACGTAGGTTTCGACACCGATTACGAGGAGCACGAGCCTGTCCCTCTCACAGTGAAAGGCAAAATCCCCGAATATGCCGCCGGTGTCCTTTACAGGACTGGTCCCCTAGGGTTCAAGACGGATACCAAGGCCGGAGGACAATGGGCAGCCAAACATTGGTTCGACGGCTTCGCATGCGTTCATCGCTTCGAAATCGATTTCGAAAACGGAGAGCCCCAGGTTACATATCGATCACGGCGTACGGTGGATCAACTGCTCGAGAATGTCAGAACGAATGGCAAGCTCGATGATATCACTTTTGCCTCGAAGCGCGACCCTTGCGAGAGCATCTTTCAAAAGGTCATGGGCATGTTCACACCTAGGCAGAATAATAACAACATTGCTGTCACGCTTTCAGTCAACATGCCTGGAGCTGCTCTCATGCCTGGTGGCGACACACTGGAGAAGAGAGTCCAGGTCAATGGTCATACGAACGGCATCGATAGCCTACATGTCAAGACCGACTCTGCGCATGTAAAAACGATCGACCCAGTGACTCTAGAATCTCAGGGCTTCGCAAGTCATAGCAGACTCCATCCTGAACTCAAAGGCGCCTTAGCTGCTTCGCATACGAAGACCGATCCTGTCACCGGCGACCTCTTCAATTACAATCTCGACCTAGGTCTCTCCAAGGGCACCTACCGCATCTTCAAAACCTCGGCATCAACCGACAAAACGGACATCCTTGCCACCTTCTCTGGAATCTCATCGTATCTCCACTCCCTCTTCCTCAGCAAGAACTACGTCATCCTCTGTGTATGGAATGCTTTTTACTCCTACGGCGGTGTCTCGATTCTCTATCACAAGAACTTAGCCGACACCATCAAGCCCTTCGACCCCAATACCAAAGCCAAGTGGTACGTCATTGACCGCAATGGCAAAGGCCTCGTCGCAACCTTCGACAGCGACCCGTTCTTCTGCTTCCACAGCGTTAACGCCTGGGAAGAGGCCTCCTCATCCGACCCCGCAAAGACAGATATCATCTGCGAGCTTGCTCTTTATGACAATACCGACGTAATTCACCGCTACTACTATGATAACATCATGAGCCTACATCCAGACTCCAAAAACTACGCTGGTAAGAAGCGATTGTCTTGTCTTCCCAGCCACGTACAATACCGCCTCCCATGCATCGACCACGGCCTCGGCTCCTCAAAGACCCTCCCCGCCGAACTCATTTTCAAAGCCGACAAAGCGATCTCAATGGAGCTCCCCACTATCAACCCCTCATTTCTGACAAAGCGCCATCGCTACACCTACGGCACAACTGACCGTCTCAAGTCCTCGTTCATGGATGGCCTCGTCAAATTTGAGAACGTTACCCAGAAGGCGATATTTTGGGAGACGGAGGCACACACACCCGGGGAACCGATTTTCGTGGCGAATCCAGAGGGCACGGAGGAAGATGATGGGGTTCTTTTGAGTGTGGTGCTTGATGGGAATCTGGGGAAAAGTTATATGCTTGTGTTGGATGCGAGGGATTTGAAAGAGTTGGGGCGTGCGGAGATGAGGGGCCCTATGAGTTTCGGGTTTCATGGGACGTATAAGGCGGTTGGGAGGAAGTATGGTGGGGATATCTAGATGTGAAATATCAGGCTTCGAGAGCTGTATTTGATGGTTGTGTGTGGTGGTTGGGATATGGGAAACTTGGGGTAAATTGCAAGTGTCGTAAGTACTATATCCACCTAATAATTCAAAAGCACCTTCTCATAGATACTTCTCCCATGTCCCCTTCTCCGCACTCCGATAAATCGCCTCCATCATCCTATGCCTCACAACCGCATCCTCAAACGTCGTAACACTGCCTCCCTCTTCCAATCCCTCTCCAGCCCAAGCATCCCATGCCCTCCCAACATTGAAACTGAAATCACCATGATTCGTACCCTCCGCACCTTTCATCTCAACATGCACCGCCTCCACTTTTTTCCCCGCCCCATCGCCAATCACTAGTTCCAAGGTGGGTTGAAACATCTGGATATGGCCCTTTTGGCCCTTCAACGTAAGACTCCCTTCAGTCCCATTGATCTCCCAGTAAAAGTCGCGACCCGTGCGAGACGCCCCTCCCGCATACGTAGCATCAACGACGCCGCCCCCATCCGCCAAGATCCCAGTCACACTAATATAATCATGACTCGATTTCCTCTCTTTCCTAATCTCGCTCCCCTCGGCATCAACAACAGCGAGTTCAGGAAACTGATTCGCCAGCGTCGCAGTCAAACTCTCCCACTCCCCCAACACATAACACAACGCATCGACGGCATGTCCGAACGGTATCGTCAGCAGATTCGCCCCGTTCTCGATCGGAAACGTATACGTCAGGTGCTCGGGCGTCTGCGGCCCGAAAAGCATCCCGTGGCCATACATGGTGGTTCCCACAATCCGACCTAGTTTCCCGCTCTGCACGATTTCGCGAGCCTTGACGATGGCGGGGCTCTGGCGGGCTTGGAGTCCGACGAGCGTTCTCACGCCCTTGGCTTGGGCGAGGGAGAGCAGTTCTTCGGCTTCGGAGAGAGTGCGTGCTAGGGGCCATTCGACGAAGATGTCCTTGTTGGCTTCGAGGGCGGGCTTGATGAGGTCGTAGTGTTGAGGCACTTTGACGCTTACGGCGACGATGTCGACGTTGGGGTCCTGTGCGAGCGAGCTTGGGTCGGCGTGGGTGTTGGCGTTGGGGAGGTTGTGCGCTTTTTTGGCTGCGGTGGCGGAGTCTTTGGAACTGTTTTGTAGGGCGATGATTTTGTAGTGGGGGGTTGTGCGGAGGTAGTGGAGGTGTGAGATTGATGCCCATGAGCTGGTATGTTTGTTAGTTCAATGTGGTTAATGGTAGGGATTGAAGGGTATAGACGTACCCTACGGCGGAAAGGCCGATGAAGCCGATCCTCTTCGATTCTGGCTTTTGTGCCATGGTCTTCTCCGCGATGGTGGTGGAGGGTTAGATGTTGTTGACCTGCCTGATATATATAGACTATAGCTGCTTAAATCCAACTCGCGATGTCCGTTCAATTTCGAACAAGTAACCTATGACTCATCCTCATCTAACGCACTCTCTAATCCTGTTTATCTACTGACGATCAGTGGTGGTTGTAGTAGACATATCTTGATTAATAAGCTCATATGCATAAATGATGTACAAAATGTGGGGTAATTAGCGTCCCCGATATCGGTCCACGTCGTATATGGGTGAAAAGTAATACCGAACACCGCCTGCCTGTAAAAGGTGGACATGGGTGAAGTTAAAAATTTGCTGCTATGCCAACTTCCCATATGGTGTTACTGTTTCCTAATTAGGCTGGCGTTGTGTTGTCTATTTCCCAATAATGCTGCTTGTGATTTCCACTTCTCCACTCTGATTTCTTCTAACGATCTAGTGCCAAAATTATTCTAGCTTCTTTCGAGGCATGTTTCTCTTCATACACAAGGCTTCGGAACAGGGCGACTAGGAATTGAGAGTGATAGGTTAACGTTATTTGTGATAGGCTTGTCTTGCTACTATCTGTCCAAACCTAAAGTGTCACTGTCCCAATGGTAATTCAAGGTCGTTGACAACTTTTCTTATTCGGACTTATCGGAAGATTGATATACTCAAAGTATGTCTCAATCACCCCGTAAGTCCATCCCTACTTAATCCAATCCCTGAAAATCTCCAGAGTAATCAGAATCCAAATCCAAATCCAAACTACAGGTATCCTACAGCCTACCCACATACTCGCGCCCAAGTATCAAGCCTCCGGATCAATACCGCCGTAACCCCCTTACTCCTCCTCAGAATACTCCTCAGCATCTACGTCCATCCTGTCCGCATCCGCCGTCTCAGCCAACTTAGCATCCAATTTCTCCCGTTCCATCTCCAAGCGCTCCTGATCCTCCTTATGCAACTCCTGGTAACAGTTGTGTCCCATCTTGGCATGCAAATGGTAACGTTCACACCATGCACCCTCGGTCGTCATCTCACACACAAGAGTCAAGTTCCTCCGCACCATACGTAGGCTCGTGCTCATAACATCCCAGACGAGGTCCGGATGCAGGGCGCCGTTGGACTCACGATTGCCCGAGACGTCGGCTTTGGGCTTGCCAGAGGTGTGGCGAGGATTGTTGAGAAGGCGGTCGACTGGGGCGCCGTGGAGTGCGAGTATGTCGGCCCAGAGGAGGCGCGCGGGACAGGTGCGTGGCGTGGCGTTGTAGAGGGTGTTTACGCATTCGATCATGGTCCCACTGTTAGCCACCCCAGCTTTTCCTTTCGCATCCACGGCCGGACGTAGGGACGTCACGCTCTTATCCAGTTTGATCTCCTTGACCTGGAAATAATCCTTTGGGAGTTGCTTCTCCCCTTGCCCTTGATACATGTTCTTATTCTTAGACACCAGGCTCCGCTTAATCCACGGCCGATTCTTGTCTTCGCCATGCCTCCCCGGATGTCGCTCCGCAAACTTCTTATCTGCGTCATAGTTTGCTTTATGGAAAGCCCGGATCCATGTATCGGCTATCATGTCGCAAAAGTTGAACTCTTCTTGTCGGTAGCAGTAGAGGTAGAGGCTCATCATTTGCTTGGCTGTCCACCGTATCTCGTTATTCGAGTGGTCAAAGATACCAGGGAGCTCGGCTTGTACGCCGCTCTTAACAGTAGCTTCGGATAGTGTGGTGAAGAGGGTTATCGTGTCCTCATCGAATTGGACTGGGCAGATAGGGGGTTCGTGAATGGGGACTTGCGGGAAACGCTGTATTTCTGGAAAACAGGTTGCAATGGCGAAGTCTTTTGGGTTCGAAGAACCGGCGTAGTTCATCGCCGGAGGCACTTCTTCTCCGGAAGAGTAGGGCGGAGTGTAATCTCCCTCTTTTAGAGGCTCGCTGGCGTTGCGCTTTTCCTTCTTTTCAGCGCCCCGATGTTGACCCTGATATAGGAACGCTGCGTCGTCATCATCCTCGCCCATCATGGTATCTTCCATGTCGTCACTCTGGTGAGACACGAGAAGTTCGCCAGGCGCCGCCTTCTTCTTCGCCTTCTTATGGCGCCCTTTTCTAGTTGTCGACGGCGCTTCCGTGATGATGGACTCGGGCGCGCTGTTAGTCAAGGCGTATGCCGCATCTAGAGCGTGCGCTGAGACAGGCGGCGGGACAGTCAGCACCGGAGCAGGTGAAGCTATCTTTAGATCTTCACGTGGATCTTGATGTGCAATTGGAAGTCTAATTGGCGTGCTTGGGGTACTATCCGCAGTTGCAGTCGCAGGCGCAGGTCTTGCTTCAAGTGGAAAGGTAAACGGCGCCTTCATCACATTTCTGCCGGTCGTCCGGTACTTCGGAATCCCTTTCAATCCCCTTATCTTGAGCTTCAACTTTGGTTTGGCCTGTGCGGCGTCTTCGAAGGGTACGGGGAGCTCAGGTTGCGCGTCTCCGGCACCGTTTTCGTATGCGTCGCCATCCGCTACAAGGGGGGGCGGTGGTACACCGACCTCGGTCTGGGGACCAAGGTCTGCCATATCGGTGGGTAGATACGGGGGATCTAGGGTTGTCGTGATCGGGTTTCCGAGTTGATGTTGTTGGGGTTGTGGCGTGGGAGGAAAATACTGCGCTGTGTTAGCGTTATATCGCGGGTGAGTGGGGAAAGTAAAAGGTTATGTGAGGGAGGTAGATAAAGGCTTTTGTGAAGCGTTCGTCGCTGTGGCAGCCTGATCGTTGGTTGTGGATGCGATACAAGGGTGAAAGACTAAAATCGTACAAGCACGAGACTTACCTTGTCAAAGTTCAATGTATGTGGATTGATAAATGATGGTAACGAATTGGTAGCAATAGGAGCAATTTCTCAAGTGGTTGCGAATGTAGTGTAGATAGCATGATTATGATCGCGTCTGTTTTTCACATATGGTATAGTCGCGCGGGGAAGATACCCAGCAGGAGCGTTTGCAGACATTCGGGTAGGAGCTGGTCAAACGTAGTCACCGCCTATAGATGGATTTTCGTTATGCGTACATAGAGGCGTCTGATACATTGTATTATAGACATGTGATTTGGAAAGAAGTGCAAGAAGTCTAGCCAGTTTGCCTGAGGTGGCTCGGGTATTGGGATTCTCGTCAAGGAAGCGCGTCGAGAAGTCTGGGGTGCGGAATTGTGTACCTTCAATAGGCCTGGCAGTATAGATGGGGCTGTGATGAGTACGTCGCAACTTGATTTCATAGAGGCTGACCATTTCTGTGCTCGGGGAATTGTATAGGCACCACATGTGTATGCTGCAGGATTGAGTGTTTGTGCCACTGGGAAAGCACGTGCCAAACAACAGTCTTTCACCGAACTAACCGTTGACCTTGATTCTTCCACGCTACATCATACATATATCATTAACTTCCTTCCCTCTCGTACACACAAACCACGCCTCTACCTACCCGCACCGCAAATCATCAATGACGACCAACCACAGCCCAGCCTCATCCACTTTCACCATGATGGATTTCTCGCACCCCATCGCCGAGGAACTGCGTACGATCATCTATAAGCCACCGCCCGTGTTCAGCATAGAAGTCCAGGAAAAGCTCACGCAAGATTTGCACGACTGGATCTACACTCCCGTTCTAGATGAGAAGGTTGAAGACGCTAAAGAAGGAGAGAGTGAAGAGGAATGGCGCAATAGGATCAAGAGGTATGAGGATAAATTTGCGCGGAGAGTATTGGCTATACGGAGAAAGGAGCTGGCGAGGTTGTTGTGGATAGAATCGGAGGAGATGTCCGAGCGGGCTGTTAGATTGATGGAGAGAGATAAAGGGAAGGGAGTATGAGTAGCTACAGCTACCGAGGAATGGTACAGAGGTGGAGACATTGGAGAGCGCAGGTTTGAATTCACATGTGGAGCGTATCAACAGACACTACCATGGCAGAGTCATGTTTGGGTATCGGTGTATTGCAGGATTATGGCGTCGATTCTGTAGCTTCAAGCTGTGGAAAGTGTCGCGAGGCTTTCAACATATGACTACACATAATATACACAGTGCGGTCTTGTCCCACCTTCTAAGTCTCCATATGTGCAGTGAATGATATGGCTCACGTGATCTACGGTAGCACCCCATTAGGATTAATCAACGGTCAGGTGGAAGGTGTGATAAGGAAGCGGTTCCACTTTCCCAGGGCCTACTCCAGTACATGTGCGGAACCTACAGTCACATGACGTCATGGCTTGCTTGTTTGTACCACTGTTTGGGCGCCCCTTGAGTTTCTAAGTTTAGGATAAACAACTTCTCTCGCTGCCTCTCCCCACCCCGGACACCATTTATCCATTTCACCAAGCTGAGGTATGTGTTTACGAAATCTAAAGCTTCTTTAATCTTAATTTCCGCTCACTGGATTTGTCCAGACCAAGTTGCTCTCAACATGACCAAAGAGAGGGCACGAAAGCAGGCTGTCCGCCTGCCTGTAGCCAATGTGACTGCGACATCGGGGACCAACCGCAACACCAACGGTACCACACCTGTCCAGCGCCTCCCAAAATCTACGCCGGAATCGACAGACGCTGTCATTGCGGCCCAGGCTCAGGCTATTAAAGAACTCGCAAAAACCCTCCTTTCTCTCGAGGGTGAGGGGATCCACCACGAATCCTGCGCTTGCCGGGGATTAGGATGCGATGAGGCGGAGGTCAAGGATAAGGACAAGGCAAACAAGTCCAAGGCTCCAGACGCGCACGGAAAGACGCCGGAGAAGGATCTAAAGAGTATCCGAAGGGAGCGCAATGCGCAGTCGCCTCAAGGTCCCGGTCTTGAATCCCGACGGTTCATCAAGGCGAAGGTAAGGGAAGGGGATCCTACAAGACGAACATTGAAAGCTAATATAATGCAAGGGACATTCGCAAGCCTCCAGTCCGCGAAAGGATGCGCTGAAGCCATCAAATACTCCCTAGTCGTTCTATCGAACGCTACGCATCATTACGACTCGGCATGCGCTGATACCAATTTCAGGTGTATTGGTGTTTCTAGGTGGTATGGACCATATAAGCGATAGGGCATAGCAATTAGCAAGATACCCCATCTGGTAGCTCTACTGTCGGTGGGTTACGCTTCAACGGCGTCCTGGCGGAGCTTGACCTGGTATGTAGTTTGCAAATAATAGCACACGTCACGTCAAACCTTTCGATTCGCTTTCAGCAGTAAAAATATCCCCCTCATATCGGCGGCGGACTCAGATCCAAACCCTCAACATTCAATCTAAAAGCATCCAACCTTCCATAACTTCCCGCAACATCCAAATCCAAGCGCCCTCTCTCACAGTCCTCGAAATCCACCTCAGTAACCAGTAACTCGTCCTCTTTTTCCCATACCGGACCGGCGATGAGTTCGCCGAAGGGAGAGATGATACATGAGCCGCCACGGGAGACGTACTCGTTAGCATCACCATTAATCTGCACTTCCTGCTTCCCTTCCTTCCCCTCTTCCGCCACCTCTAATCCCGTAATCCACTGTGGTAGATGTTCCCTCTTAACACACTGATTCGCAGACACAACCACACACCTCCCCTCGATACCCACGGTCCTCATAAGGCTCGCCCAGGCATCCCTCGCATCCGCCGTCGGCGCAAACCACAAATTCACATTCTGCGCATACAAACTCTGCCTCAACAACGGCATATAATTCTCCCAACAAATCGCCGCCGCCATACACAACTTCACGCCCTTAATCTCCGTCGTCACAGCGCGCAACGTCGCCGCCGAACCCTGGCCCCAAACCAACCGCTCCGATCCCGTCGGCATGACCTTCCGTCTCTTCCCCAAGACACCGAGTTTCGGACACACATACACGACACCACAATACAGCGTCCCCGCGCACCGTTCCACCAACCCCGTGACAACAAAGACGCCCGTCTCCCGCGCAATCCTTTCCAGCTCCTCCCGTGTGCCGTCGCCGCGATATTTCTTCCCTTTGGGTAGTTCCAATCGTCGTTCCAACCAGTCCTCGCCCGCGCCGACCGGTGTATCGCCGAGATCGACGGCTGCGTGGAAGTACTCGAGGAATTGGTCGCGGCCTTTTGCTGTTCGTGCCCCGATCGCGCTGCCGAAGTCGCAGGTTCGTGGGTACCCGCCGAGATAGGCTTCGGGGAAAAGAAGGATATCGACGCCTTGTTTCGCGGCGCGTTGCGTGGTTTGCTCGAGCGCGCGGAGCGTTTCGGGCGTGGTGGTGAGGGTGCGGCTTTGTGCGGAGGCGAGGGTGAGGATCTGTGGCATCGTGGGGGCTGGGTTGTAGGAAGAGCGGGACTATCGTATCTTGTTCGGAATTATTGTAGACGGTGTTGCGACTCAATAATGGGCAATCATAAATGGGGAAAAGTCCAGTTTTTGGAACTCGGGGCGGGGTTGGATGGCTGCGGGGAAGCTTTGGAGAAAGCGGGTCGCGGAGATCATCCGCGGATTTCTTGGCCTTCTCTTCTGGGATATGGTTGGGACATCGTCGCGTTGTCTTCTATCGGAAGGTGTCGTACTTTGTAGAACTGTCATTTTCGCTGATTTGATGTCAATTGCAACATCTACCAGCGAAGGCGAAGGATAGGAGAGATTCCAGCCGCCAAAGACCAACAATACACAGGACGAATGATGGGGGGAATAAGAAATTACGTGTTTAGTCTTGAGAAGCTCTCGTGATCATCAATGAATCGTAGGCTTTGGTTGCCGTGCCCATTCAATGACGTTGTTTACTGACTAGACGAGGATGATAACACTGAATACGAACTGCGCCACCACAGCTCCCCTAGCCCTAAATGTCCACTAGGCTTGATGGACGCATGTACTTAAAAGAAGCCATCACCCGGGGAGAAGGGGGTTGATACTTGGTACTCATACATGGCCATCTTTCATCTTCACTTGAACCCTTAATCACAATTGACCTGATATGCCGAACCCAAACACGAAAATGTCCTCCGAAAGGGAGCAATACGTCGACGTAACGACAAACCCCGTGCAGAAAACGAACCCCCCAAGCAAAGCAGAAGAGGCTGAAGCGGACCGCACACACGGTAACCCGACCATGGAGTAAGTAACCCGACAAGTCACACTTCGCATGACTAGCCTAGCGCCAACACTAACCACGCCTCACAGCACGTCACCCCCCATATATTCCCCCGCATCATCAAGCAGCACAGCGCCACCCGCCTACTCACTAGTCGACGACGTTTCGGCCTCGATACGTTCACTACGGGAAGGCGATCCGAAAGAAACCATCTCCGTGCCCATGATCCACAGCACCGAGACTAGGAACTACAAAAAGCTTCTCTCCAAAGACCGGAAGACTGTGACACAGACGGTGATTGTGCGGAAGATGCCAAGGGAGTATTATTTGAAGCATTATGCTAAAGATGTCGAGGGCAATTATGTTGGTACGGAGAAACCGGCTGCGGATGCGGGATTGGTGTTTGTGCCGAGTAAGAGTACACCGGAGGATATTTTGGAACAGGTGCATAAGGTGGCCTTTGGAAAAATGCATAGCCCCATGGACTTTAGTACTGGAGGGAATATGCTGCCGTTGATGATGGTGCCTATTGCCGGCTTTGGTGGCTGATTGTGTGTTATTGTATCTGCTGTCTGCTGTGTCAACGCTCGAGTGCACCGTAGAAATGGAATGGGGTTGGCGGCTATGCTTTGATTTAGATTCTATTATGGTCAACGTGCATTCCTTTCAACATCTCTTTCGCGAGTCGTATGAATCGAAGCTCTCTCGCATGTTGTTCGGCTGCCCCAACGCGGCCAACGGTCGTTTGACGATAGTGATGGAAGCGGCAGTATCGTAAGATTCCGCAAGCTCGAATCGCTCACCTGGCTCGTCGCATCTTCTCGATCCTCCACCACGACATTCATACCCGTTCTGACTTGTATGCGATCTAACGGCATTGCGCCCCCCTTGCCGTGTTCCAAGGTCGACGTGTCAAAGGTCTTGAGCGAGTTTCCAGGACTTCCGTTCACGTATGTGGTCGTCTGCTTTCCGTAGTCTGATCGTAATAGTCCTGTCGATCCGTAACCTGTACGGTTGATTTGGAAGTAGCGACAGAAGAAGAACTTCAGTGCAGGTGCGGAAGCGCAGACAACGCCGAGATCTGCTTCGACGGATGTCCAAATCCATCCGTAGTATGCGTACCAAGTAGTATCGTACGTGGCGTAGTACACGTATATCGCAAAATACGTTCGCATTACACCGCAGACGCAAGTCCTAGTAAGAGTTAGTGATCTACTCTCATATCCATTAAGGTCCTTTGCTTGCAACTCACAATAGACCCATCCCAAATAGTGCTATTAGGGCAACCTTCTGTCGCTTGGCCATTTGTAGGTTCCAGACAAGGAACACTGGCAGAGCGCAGATGATGAAGTCTTGCAACGTACTGATAACGACGACGACCACAATAATAACACCTTCATCATGGCATTTGAGCTCGTTATGTAGTCGCCAGGCCATGTCGAACAATCTCCAATTACCTTCTACCGGCGTACAGGTGAAAAGGATAGCAAAGCTGAACGAAATGAAGTATGCCACAACAAAAGCTATCAATGCCCAAACCCAATAAATGAACTTGCGTCTTATCGTTCCATTTGTCATCCGACGGTAAAAGCAAAGGATCGATATTTTCGTGAGACTGGTCGCTGCAAGATAGTTCACCTCGATCGCGAGAGCCAACTACAAAACATCAATATATTTTCACAAGATCGAAAGGGGAACTTGCCTGGCGTGATGTCACGTATGTCAATTTAGTCTGATCCCAAGCATGCCATTGAAAGCCGTAGATTCGCATACCTACAAGATAAGCATCAACGGTGTATGAGAATGGAAAAAGGGATACGAATACGCACCCAAAACTGTGGCTAAGGTTGTTCCGATAAGAGGCAACATGGCGATTGTTATGAGCAAGTCGTCAAGACCCGCGTTTTTTGCAATACCAAGTCGCGACCACATTCGTGCCGTAAATACCGCAACAGCAATGCAAAGAAATACAATGCTAACAATTGTGCCTGCCCAGTCGTGCGTCTCCGGATCGACATAATTCGGTTGCGGCCATGATGAAATCACTTCTGGTGGTGGGTATACACCTCCACCGCGAGGTATGAGAGAACGAGCGCCCATCAGTTGATGCTCTACCCGAAGCATCTTGCTGCGCCCGCGTAGCAAGGAAATCGTGAGTGAATGTGTATGCGGAGAGGAACCTGACTACGGAACTGGGTCAGCAAAGTCAGAACAGTAGATAAAATTACATATAGTCATCTAACCTCGAGGCGTTAGGCACTTCTCAAACTTTAAAACATGTGGAGACCTGTACAACCACGACCTCACCCTGCTATAAGGCTAGGGTTGACGGATACAAGCACAGAACGTCGCGCGAAGCCCAGATGATTCTTGAATGCCGGAAACTGGTCGTGATCGGATAGCCTAGGAAGTGACTCACTACTTATACCACGTTTCCCTGAATAACTGGAATCGACCCCCACGAGGCTGATGAGGCCAGGTAGGTACTGTTGTCGGTGAATCTCAACGTCAGCTAAATGGCTGAACAAAGTCGACGGTACACATGAAGTTCCTTCGAAGCTTCAGATTCTCGTGTGCAAATATCATGTAAACAATACTCGGTGGTGGGGCAGTTTGGTCGCCGTTACAGTGCGGGAGTGTTTTGGTGCAACTGTGATTTTGCGGCTCTGATCGCCCGGGTCGCCATGTGGAGAGAGCTTTGGTTTGGCTGGGGGTCATTGGTACGTTGGAAGACGGGTGCGTGTCAACGGAGCTAGTTGCAGATGCAGCTGTGTCAACCACCTTCCATGGACGGATGCGTGAATGACGCGTGCGCGAGTTGCAGAAATAGCACCGCTTGCAATATAGGCGAAACGGATATGCGTTTCCTGGTCAATATGGTGACCATGTTATCGCGAGTTCAATCGCTTCGGTAACGCGCATCCGTTTCATTCCCTGGGTCATGAGGCCGAGAGTTTGGTAACTTCAAGACGCTTATTCTTAGGGGTAACATTCCGAAGCGATGGAGTCTTTGCCCGGCTGAAGAGCGTCGGCGCAAGGTGCTGTGGAGAAAGTAGCATGACAGGCTGCATGTTGACCAATAATAGATAATCGATGCAGTGAGATTTCCATGTGTGTATGCGTTGTTACACTGCGGGAAATTGGAGGACGGGAGCTGGAACGTGGGAATCCATTCAAACTGCTCACTCGCAGTACCACCGGGCAGGTCATTCCGAAATGAGAGTTGTCGATGAGATATCGTCGTTGTCGTGGCCATTGTCGTGAGGTGGTGCATACGTTGGAATTGGAACAGTGGGGCGGAAGGAAGCAGCCGAAGCAGCCGGTATGCACAGACCATTTATTGCCGGGTCGATGACAACGATCGCTTTCCTCGCAGGAACTGCTCCTCCGCATCACTGGCGATCCCGTTGCCCATCAGTCGGTGCTTCTTACATGACAGAACTCCCCTGAGAGTGATGTCTCCAGTACCAGTTAAGAGATCAGTCCCTCTTCATCACCACAGCACGACAACCCCTAGCCCAACCACTCCATCCACATCTAATCATCCAAACTAGGAACAAACATCTGCATCCAGCAACTCCACATGGTTCGACCTAATGTTCACAACGTCTGTCTTCCGCGTCTTTGTTAGTTCAATTCTCAATCACGCACATTGGAGACAGGCTTTCGTCGCTCGGAGGCGTGAAACAGTATGTATGGTTGAAGTAAAGTAAGAGTTATTTACAAAGAAGCGAATAAAAGGCTGTGTAGAAGAAGAAAAATCTCTCTCGGAGCAAGCATGAGCTCATAATCGACCGTTATGGTTGCCACCGCTTTAGATGGTACCGAAACCAGCAGAGGAAGACAGACCAGTGACGCTGGAAGTAGAGTCAGCGTCAGCGAAGTTCTGGCCGTAGCTCTTGAACTTGGTGAGAACGCTGGAGTCAGTTCCCTCAAGGGTTCCTGAGCTGCTGAAGGTGTTGGCAATGCAGTCGCGACCGATGTAAGAGGAGCAGTCAGAGGCGGTCGACGAGGTGACAGAGTACACGGCACCATCATCGCCAGACTCCTGGGGAGTAGCGGTATCCTGGAACACGTTACCCTCAGCCAGCACGTAGCCGCCGGAAGCAACCTCGAAAGCATGGCCATCGGGGTCGTTGTCGGCCCAGAGGTTGTTGACGGCGTGGAGGAGAGTTCCTCCGCCGACCTTGGGAGCACGACCGGAAATGTGGTGGATGTAGTTGTTCTTGAAGGTGACATAGTCGGCAGATCCGGTGAAGTAAAGAGCCCAGTAATGGTAACCGTCGCATGTCGCCGAGTAGTCGCTCTCACCATCGATATCGCAGTTGGTGATAGAGACACGTCCACTGGCTTCGGTACCGAGGACGATGTGCTCGCGACCGATCTTCGAAGTCGTAACGTGGTCGATCCAGACCAGGTCACAGTCGTCCAGGGTGATTGCGTCACCGCCCCACACTAGTCTTTCGTCAGCAACCTTGAACAAATTTCGAATCGAGGTCTCGACTTACCATACTGCGGGTTGAGGTTGGTGATGTGAATGTTCTGGATGATAACGTTCTGAGCACCGTTTGCGATCCTCAGACCCTTGCCCTCGATTATACCCTTGGATCCCTCACCGAGGAGAGTCTTATCCGATCCAACCGTGATGCCCTCGATTCCGGCATTGTCGTAGGTGACAGAGACCGAAGGAGCATCGGATTGGTAGTTGGTGCACCAGTCATTCTGGTTAATGGCAACCTGGCAGCCAGTTGCCGTACCCCAGGGAGCGCATCCAGTCGCCGTCGTAGTACCCTCCGTGGTGGTGAAGTCGAAAGTCTTCGTCAGGACGATGACGCGAGCCTCGTCATCTCCAAGGTAGGAGATGAGCTCATCGGTGGTGTCAGGATAGACCGCGGTAGCGGAACCGCCACCAGTGACATCGGCAGCGAAACCCTCGGGAGTACCGGATACCGCTACACTCGCGGCTTGGGCGAGGCCGACGACGGCTACAAGCTTGAGAAGTGCTGAGGCGACCATTGTGGCGAAGCGTTGAAAGAGTGACGCACTGGAATGTCAAAAGAAGGAACCAGTGGAAATCGCTTGACCTGCAGCGGCGAATGAATGAAGGATGGACTGTGAAGATGATGGATGCTGTTGTGACTTCCTTCTACGTTCTCTATATATTCGGTATGCCCCCTTGCTCTCTGCGTCGTAATCCGCAGCACTATCCGATCCGTCTTTCGGCCTGGCAATGTTGATCCATCCACCGAACAATCTATATCAAATTGCAGCCCCCATCATGGCTTGGCAACAAGGCGAAGGCGCGTCTGTGCCTGTGTTTAGCTGCCACTGCGAACCCACACCAAACGAACCCACTTCGCGTAGAAATTTAATCCATGAATAAACAATTAACATGGTGCCGCGTATTATTGATTTCGCAAGATTTAGCGCCGAGAGCCGCGTCAGTGGGGATTCTAGGGAGTTTCAAGCCCTCTGAAAAGTTCTAGCGCCATGTTGTTGTTTCCACTTTGTATTTAGCGCGTCATGTGATACGTTGAATGGTGGCTTGTGGGCCGTGGACGTCTTCAGACCTCACAACTTCGGCCCCACAGGTGCGAAATGTTTGTTATGGTTTGCAAGAGACGAAACATGTCATGATTGTCATGCGCCTCATCGAGCGGTACAAGGAACCTCCCCATCTACCACAGCGAGCAGAACTGCCGGAAACCATCCTGTCCGCAGCGTCACTACTTTCGAGAAGGCATCACGCCAAGTGAAACCTGCCGACGGGAACCGAATCGAAACTCCCCAATCTCAATTCCACTATGGCGAGGTCTCGAGTTAACAGAACTCTAGAGGATGAACATATAACGGCACACTGTCGCCTCGGTCCATTCTGGCGCAAAGTGCAGTCTACAACGACATCACATCATATTTCACGCTAGAAGAGTTGGAACAATACATTTTGGGGACAATACATTTTGGGGACAATACATTTTGTTGGAATTTGCTACCAAACAAGTCACACTTCCATGGATGGGCCCGACGCTTACGATCAGCCCGCAACACCCGATGCAAAGGGCAAAGAAACCCCGAATACAATATGCCCGAGAAGAGGAGTCTACCAAGCTTAGATCGCCTCCAACAACCCGTGAACTCAGTGCCGTTGTCCTGTTGGAACACAGCATCTTCAAGTGCACTTAAGCGCCGGAACCAGACTTCGAATCGGCGGTCTTTAGTGACAAAGCTTCCATCACTTCACGGACAGCTTTGGTCACTTCGTCCTCTTCGGGGATGCTAACCTGATGATCAGCCATCATGTCAGCCAATTCGTCAGCTCCCTTCTCGGCCTGTCGGCGCTTTTCTTCCTGAACAACTGCACGGCGCAAACTCGGTGTGGTTCCCAAGGCGTTCTTCAAGATAGTGTTCCCACCGGGGCCTTTCTTCGAAGGCACATTAGGATCGCCGATACGGAAAGCGTCCTCGATGTCGTTGTCCTCGCCTACGTCCATGTCTATGTCTATGGCAGGCGTAGAGCGCATCGGTCCAGTGACAACAAGGCGTTGACCTTTTGCGTTGACCATCCTTCCACCGCGGGTTACACCGGCCGTGAGCAATGGTAGAGAGCGTACCAGCTTGGAAACCGCCGGCTTTTCAACGCCAGAGTTCTTGCCAGGGCGCTTGCGCTTCGGCTTGGAAGCTTTCTCCTCCTCCACGGGCTCCGCGAACAAATTGCCCGCCTCCGGAAAGTCGTCGAAGAATTGCAAGAGCGGGGTTTCCAGCTTGCGAACCACGACGGTTAGACGATCACCCTCTTGTAGGCATTTGTTGATGTGGCGCTGCGCCATGAGGTGGATCTTCTCCTCGCGCGTCATCTGCTCATCTGCCATGTAAACATCGGCGGTGTCGTCGGTTCGCAGTCCAGAGAACATCATCTCCATACGCACTTGGTCAGTGATGCATTCTGCGCAGATGAAACGTCTGCCAGGCCCAGGAGTCTTGCAATTTTCACCGCAGTATTCCACGTACGGAGCCTTGATACGATGCGTGCACCCCAGGTCGTGGAAATGGGAGCTCTCGTTGCATGGCGAGTTCTCGGCCTCGAATCGAGACTGGTCGAAAACGAGAGACATTCCGCTGATAGAATTTCGTGTTCCCCGGGGGCTGTCTTGATTAGTATATTATTTGTGGGCACTAACCTGTTGCCGAAATTTTGGTGGTTGGAGAACAAGTCGAAAAAGAGGTGGTTGGGGGGTGCCTGTTGAAACAACAATTTCGATTTGCGCCCGTAGGGTGTGAGATTTTTTTTGTAGGACGCGACGGGTGTGCGCTCTTCATCAACGATGCGCGATAGCAGTTGTTACATTGTGCGCCGGATGGTGCGGTGACCTGGTGCTAATCGCCTTCACCTATCATTTAGGCAACATCCTCAGCGCACAACATCTACCCTTCAATGACGAATGCGCCTTCACCTGGAAGTCTGCGTATGGGACGTATCCAATTTCGACGATGGCGCTCTAGCTCTACTTCTTGGTATCGGCTTGCTGTCGCTATAGACGGTTACTACAGTGTCGCGACACAAAGGTGAATGGCGAGAACCGCGGGGTTAGGTTTGTAGCCATGTGGTATAGAACTTTGCTCGTAATTAAAACTGATATCGTATAGGCACATATGTTTTATCGTTACATATACAGGATTGTGATCACATTGTTTAGTGGGGAAAACTCTACGAGTTTACGTGTATACAAGTCCAGAGGGATTTCAGGAGCATAGTATATATGTAGATAACTTCTGACTGAGACAGGCAATTGTACTAACTAGCTTGGACTCGCTGTTGATCTGGGCCGCTTTAGCAAGCGGCCAATGGAACATCTACATATACTAAGTCAGTTTCACTTCCTCAATGTGCTATATCAGCCACTCTCCTTATGATAGTTGTTTTAAGGTCAAGCTTTATATTTTATCATCAGATAGTATATTCATATATAAACCACTATTGCCACATTTAGCAGGCCTTCATTAGCCTCCTGTAAATATATAAATCATATAGTCCACGACCCAGCATACCCAGTCAAGTAACACAAATACAAACGATCCACCCACAAAGTGCCATGATCCTCAATCCATCATCACATCCGCATCACCCGGAGAATTACCGCGCGAATCAATCACCAAAGCCGCCAAAACATCCGTCAAATCCTTAACATCAAGATGTTCCCGAAGCCCCAGACCCTGGAACAAAAGCTCCACATCGTGTACACACGGCTTCTCTTCCCTACGCTCTCCCCGAACCGCCTCCTTCGCCCCAGGATTCTCATTCAAGAACTCCACCAAGCCATACACCTTGGGGATTCTGCCTTCGCGAAACTTTCCTCCCAGGGCGCTCTTTTGGTCCGAGACTTCTTCTTCTACAATCGCTTCGGGAATGTTGCCTATAGTCGACGCGTCGAAGTCCCCAACATCGTTGTCGTCGGCTATGCCGAGACCGATGAGGACGCTTTGGATGATGCAGGCGCGGCATAGATATTGGGTGCCCGTGCCTGCGTGCATGCAGTTGCTGCCACAGGGTTCGGGGTCTTGGGTTTCGATCCTGTGGCCGCAGGAAAGGTGGTGGCGTTTGGAGAGTGGGTTGCAGGGGAGGTAGCGTTGGGCTATTTCTCTGTAGGAGGATAGGGCGGTGGTCATTGTGGATGGAGGTCCTGTGGATTTCTGTGGATTTTGGTAAGTGTTATGTAGAATGGTTGGGGTATGGGAAGGTTTGTGGTTGGGTTTGGGTTTGGGGAGGGGAGAGTGGGAGTCGATACTGTTGGATATTTATAGTGTCGGTAATTCGACTGCTGCTATTCATCGTACAGTGACAATAAATCATTAGGAGGATGCCTGATTCTAGATGGATGTAGTTTCGTAGAATATAGGTAGAAAATGTGACTCATTGTGCATTTGCACTTACTTCACTATTGTACTCAACGCCAAATCGGTTGTACGGGATGTTATCGATCTTATTTCCTACTTACTTTCTAACAGTCTATTGTCTACATATCGTACCTAGGAGGCGAGTACATATTGTTACCGGTCGTGGTCACTCATGCTTTCTTTTCTTTACCCTACTTGATTAATGCAAATGCCTAGTCAGACTTATATAACGTCATCTACAATATCTTCTCTTGCTACGCCAATGTATCATATTAACATGGCTCTTTAAGTTAGCTTACTAGAGCTTATACACAAAACGAGACGCATGAAATTTAAGTTCAGCAGTTTGTGGTCTATAAAAAGGCCACTTGGATTATAACGTCGAAGAAACAAGCATGTTAGTCAATCAAAGAGTTTTGTAAAGAAGTAGCACTGAGAGAACATGCGAATCGTACATATCTATTCAGTATGTATATGTGTTTTCTCACACCCACATTAATTATAGCTAGTAAGACTTTATACAGGACCTCATTACCTCCATACATACTAACACCCGAAAAATCCTGTCACGCCCAAAGAAATTACGCGCGGCGACACTCACACTGCTTAACGCCAACCGGAGGCAAATGCACATAACCTCTTCCCCAGTATCGTTAAGTCATGTAAGTCATAAACTCTAAACAACACAGTAAAAATAAGAAGGGGATTGTATATGCACCCTCCATCCTATATTCCATTCAACCATTAACGTTTAATAAGTGTAGCTACTTCTCTAGCTAGTTATTATCTCTACAACATATCTCCGAGCTTGAATTCGCACCCGCCTAATTTCCACTTCTATTCCGACTACATACACTAGTAGCCCCTAGTAACTAACTACAGCCTAGCATCACGTGTACGCTAATATACACATAACCGCTAAGCCAGGAATAGTACGTCCCCCTTCCCCTCTCGGATTGCTTCATTGAGTTGCATCCTGATGTAGTATACTGTGGTCGAAGAAGAAGATATCGGATATATCCACCTCACTCACATCCGCCCACATCCAGTCAGCCTCAACGTATAAGTTTTCATGAATGGAATGCTTATCTAAGCCGAGTACGTAAGTTACACGTCGCGCAGCCGACTTGGAGATGTGTTTAGAAAGTGACAAACAAGACAGAAGGCGTCGACTTTTAAGAACAAAACTACACAGACACGATGCAAATAGAGTGCATACCCATAATCGTCCTTCAAGTATAAAGAGACAGGTAACCCTTTTCGTCGTTTCACACCCCCTACACCCCCTTAGTGATGACAAAACTAGAATGAGAAGAAAAAAGGTTTCAAGATAAATTGAAATAGTACAGAAAGAAAGATATTCATACCCTGTTCTTGTACTCGTACAAACGCCGCACACACCCAATCCTCCGCAGAGAAAGAGACATAGCGGCCACCATACCAATACCAATAAGAAAAGAGAAAAAGATAGGAAAAGACAAGACCACACAAGCAGAAAAAAAAGTACCAGGCCGAAGCCACCACACCGACAAGAACCCCCACCACCCCAACACCAAAAGAAAAAAGACGCCCAAACCTGCCATACCACACTCCCATCCAAATTACCACCCCCATACAATCCCAAAAACAAAACCCCACCCCCACCCCCACCCCCTCCCCCTCCCCTCCAACCCACCCTAAAACCAATAACTACCCCCACTCTGCGCAATCTCAAAAACACACCCCAACCCCTTCCCCCTCTCCGCCATCTCCCTCTCCCCCTCCCTCAACTCCCTCAAAATACCATCACCCACCAACGGCCCATCAGCAAGACTATCCTTGACATGTATGATCACGACCTTGACGCCCTTGAGCGGGACATCGAAAGCAGCGGCAAGAAGCGCCTTGCTATGTTCCGCAGAAACACAACTCAGATTCAGCGCGGCGGGGGCCGACGGATGCTGAGGCTGTTGAACACTTATCGCCGGTGTATGTGCGCCGGTACCCGCTCTACCGCCCGAGGTCGGCGAGCCTGCGTAGTCGGGCATGACGTCGTCGTCGGCGGCGTGTAAGTGGTCTTTAGGCGCTGTGTAGGTGCGTGAACGGGAGGATTTGCGGGCCGGTTCGCCGCCGTCTACAGCTGCGAGTCCGGAAGCTCGTTTCCTTTTCCGTCCTTTTCGTGCCTCTTCTTTCTCTTTCACGTGCTCTTTCTTGGCTTCCTTGACCATTTCCGCGAGGTTTTGTAACTCGGCTAATAAGTGCCTGGGCGCGAGGTGGCCGTAGAGTACTGCGTCGGTCTGTACGTTTGTGTAACTGCACTCGATGAAAATGCCCGCTAGCGTCCCTGCTGCGATCTTGGGCGCCGCTTCTGCCCATACGTGCGCAGTGCGGGGGGAGAGGGAGATGGAATCTGGTTCTACGTCGCCGAACATTAGAACCTCTTTTGTCGGGGTGTGGGGTGTGCTTTCCGTGCGGATGAAATATGCCGTGCTGTCGATTACGCATTCGTTGACGGACGTGGGGTTTGAACCGCTGCGTGATGGTTCCCCTACATTTCCTGCGAAGAGTGGTGTGCCTGGTGCACTTTGCCCAGGCAGGGAGAAGCTGAGGGATCTTTGATCTCTTCCGTCGGCCATCGGCATGGTATGATCTAGCGTATGATGTGTAGACGCGCGATGGATGCCTATACCTGGGGTCTCTGGGCCATTCGGTATAGAGCCGCGATGCACGTGTGAGGGTCCACGCATACAATGTCCATGGCTCACTTTGAAGCCTCTTACGCTTAGCCCATCGCATACTTCAATGTAACCCCTTCCTCTGCCCTCGCCGAGCGCGATGTTACCTCCTTCGGCGAGGCGTTGGAAAGTCACGAGACCGACACCACCGTCTTCATCTGTGAGGTTGGGCCATACGATGTTGTTGAAGATGTGTGTTTTGATTGCGTTGACGGTGAAAGGTAGGGCCGCCAGTCGTTTTGGACGTGATGTATTATGGAAGGCTGCCGTATTTATCACGAAGCCTGATACGTGATCTAAATGCGGATGCGTGATCAAGTATGTAGATACATGTTCCCTGACCACATGGAGAGCATTCGCCCTCGCGCTGGAATTCGGGAATGAAAGACCCGCGAAGGCGCCATGCTTGAGTATCGTATAAACTGGGATAGAAGCCACAGAGCTAGGTGAATCGAGACCAGAGTCACTTTCTGGGATAGAAGATTGTGCGGTGCCTGGGGATGGTGTGTCAGCTTCTCGCCTACTGTTGCCGTTGCGTGGACTTGGTAATGGTTTGAAGTCTGGTTCTGACACGAGCGGAAAGTCTTTTTCGAGGATGCGGGTGATGGCTGCAAGATGCGATCCTGCATCTACGGCGAGAACGGAATTTTTGGCCCATTTGGCGGCTGTGGAGCGAACGAGGAATCCAGTTACATTGTCTTCGCTAGGACCGCCACCAGAGCCCTGTGAGTGTTAATATCCTTTTTCCAGTACTAAAGGGCAGAGCGCTTGCGATCGACTCCGACTGGAACATGCGCCGAGCAAGTCCAGTGCGTTCCAGGATGCGCAAAGCTCAGGAAAGGAGACATACCAGACATATCACCTGGATTGCAGGCCCACTTGCATATCCACTCGTCCGCCTCACCTGCACATGACCATCAGCTTCCCTCATCGTTCCGGCGACAGCAATTCCTACGTGATCGTTTTCGGAAGGATATTTGCCGTTGGTTGTATGAGTCGTACGTGAATGTCGACAGTCGTCCAACAGTTCTCCACCGAACCCTCCCCAATAGTTCCGAGATATCGCTGGGAGGAGCCGAGCCTCTACTTTCCGTGAATCGTCTCTGCCCCCAGTCAAGTGTACTCCACACGTACTATCCTTCTTTTCCCAAATGCGCTCGGAAAACCCCCGTTTCGGACCGTTCGCGCACTCCACTTCAGCCCTACCCGAGATTGGATCCAAATTTCAAACTCTTAGATGGTTGGATCGGAGCTCACAATTACTTCTTCTTGCGCAAGCGACTTGTCTCGGCGCCACAGCCGTCGCAATCCCCCCCGGAATCCACTCTTCGCTTCCAGTCGCGGCTCGAAGTTTGATCGATCACGCAGCCGAAACCTGGCCAACCAAGACCAACGGTTTGTTCTCTTTTTCTTTCCACACTTCTGGCCCACCGAGATTCGACCGCTCAGGACAATTCGGTTTAAAGGAGCAATATGCAGCGGTCGCGTCGCTGTTCGGCTCTTAAACCCTTCGTTTCCTTGTACCGGTTCCCACTTATAAGCCAGATAAGCGCTCCGAGTCCGGTCCAGTCCAGTGGTACAATGTTGTGCGTCGTAGGCGACAATGCGGATACCCGTCGAGTCGAGTCCTGGCGTTGGTTCCCGTTGCGCACCGCAATGCGCCTTTGCAGATTCCGAGCGACCTCAACCTCGTACTGCACTCACGAGCCTCTCTATCGCGTCTTGAAAGTCTTCACTCTCGCCACTCTTGTACGATGAAAAAGAGTTCGTGCCGACACTCGAACAATGAAGCGACAACACAGCAGCGGACTGCGCACGTGCCTCTCTCACGTCACTGGCTCCTTGCTTCGTTCCAAGTCCGATCGGGTCTATTCTTTGAATGTAACGCCGACGTATCCTTCCCTTTGCCCGTCCAGCGCAGCCTTGCAGCGTAGAAAGATGTTCTTTGAGAGAGTCTCGACAATCTGAGGTTAAAAGAAGCCCAGCCACCGTGCCACCCTGACCCAAGTGTGCACGCTGTCGCATCCGGAAGCCCTAGCTCTCCGGCCTTTTCTTTATGGCGGTGCATTCCTTCACCCACCCAATCAGCACCACGAACGGCCGGACTAAAGCCACAGGTCGCCCGCCTCATCCGACGTTTTTGCCTCAATCCTGAGGCGGCACCTGCTTTGGGAGAAAGATTCTCGTTCCGGAGAGCGACAGCATCGTGTTCGCGATACACGTACTCCACGGAGCGAGCAAGATGGGCGCTGTGGATGTTACTTCCCGATCCGTCATCAATAATGAAACCGAGGCACTGGATATTGTCCAATAGCATGTCCCACGATTACCCTATCACCTCGAACCTCACTTCCCAAACCGAACATCGTATCGCTGACGTCATCTCTCCAACCTTGGACTAATTCTCCATTCACTCATTGCTAAACTCCATCCATATAACCATAATTCAAGGTCCCCATGACGCACATCAAAGCCGTCGACGCAGGGTAACCATGCCAAGCTTTCTGTCATAGCGCATGCCCCACCTGTTCCAATATGTCATGTTCCCAACGTTAGGGATAAGATCACCTCATTATCATAAGACTCTACCATACCATACAAGCGCCTAAACGCAGACGATTGGGGCAACAGGCTCAATTCTTTCGACTTTTATGCCGGCCGGTATCAAGGGAGCCGTTCGAGGCAGCGGCCTTGTGTATCTACGAAAGCCAAAATCCATTCCATGCATTTCCACCCCAAACATCATCCTCGTCTCACATGCCATGTACCTTACGAAATCGTAACATTCATTTTCATCCCATCATTACCTAACTTCAACACTCACCCCGTAGAGAGAGCGCTTACTTGAACACCTTACCGTCGGCCCACTCGTACGCCTTTCCGTCAACAGTGATGGGCTTATCCCATGCCCACTGGTCGTTGACAAACTCCTTGTCCTCGGCGTTAGTGGGGTCGAGCTTGGTGAACTCGTAGCTCTCGAAGTCGGGCGCGACATCGAAAGCGGGGAGGGCCTCGTTGCCGCGGATGACGAAAGCACCCTTGATGATGGAGTCGTTGGCAGTGCCGTACACTGACGCAGCTCCAAAGATGTACTTGCGGGAAGCCTCAAGACGGGCGAAGAAACCGCCTGGAAGTTATTAGCATGTGACTGCAGAATTGGGTGGAATGAATTGACTTACCAACCAAGTTGGACGTCATGAAGGTGAGAGTCAACTCGTCGTTGTACTTGTAGTCAACCTTCCAGATGGAGTACTCCTCGAAGTTGACGTTCTCCCAGAACCAGGGTAGGGCAACCTCGCGGGTTTCCTCGTTAGAGTATTTGCGCTTCCAGTCGTCAAGGGCGAATGTGGCGCGGGGAAGGAGCTCAAGCGGGTGCTTGGCCTTGGGAGCAGCGGGCTTCTCATCCTCCTCCTCATCGGCCTCCTCCTTCTTGGGCTTGGCCTTGGCCTGCTCCTTCTTGGGAGCAGCCTCCTTCTTCGGGGGCACATTCTTGATGGCCTCCTCAATGAACTCGAGCTTACCGGCAACCGCGGCGTAGCTGGGCACATTGTTGATAGTCTCGTACCAACGGGTGACGTTGGGGTTCTCAGCGCGCCATGCCTTGTCGAAGAAGTACTGGAAGCCGCGAGCAATGATGGAGGTAGCGAAGATGTCAGCGAGAGTCAGACGCTCACCAACAAGGTAGGTGTGGGTAAGAAGGTGCTCCTCGAGGGCGTGGACAGCCTTGAGCGCGGCCTTCTGTGACTCCTCGACGTTCTTCTTGTTGTACGGGTCGCGGCCGAGGATGGGACGGAACCAGCCACCAAGGGGAGAGAGGATCTCCGTGTTGGCGAAGGACATCCATCGCAAGATCGACGCGTAGTCCTGCTTGGTCTTTCCAAGCAGAGCAGTCTTCTCGTTTTGGGAGGTCACTGCAGAAAATTGTCAGTCTGAGTCACACCATATCCAGCAGTCTCAGAGCGATAGATTCAGCAACGAAATCAGAGTACAAGATCTCAACATAATTGTTCAGACAGGGATAACTGTATAAAATAGTCTCATCCTTTTGTGCGGCGCAAGAAAAAGTGGGCGCACTTACAGTACACGGCGATGGCGATGGCCTCGGACAGGACGTAACCGTCAGAGCCCTCGAAAGTCGGCACCTTGCCGAGCTTGTTGAGCTTGAGGTATTCCGTGGAGACACCCTTGCCAGGCTCAGTGTCGACAACCTCGAGCTCGAGGCCGTTCTCCTTCGCCACGGCGAGCAGCGACGTGGTGCGCGGGTTGCCCTACCCCGGAACGTTAGCTGTCAAAGACCCACGAGCGAAATGTCGGGAATGCATACCGCATAGCTGTAGAGCTTGCCGAAGACCATGATTGCGATGTGTGTTTCAACTCAGAGTGCAATCACTTGGCTGTTGTGGTGGCGAAGGTGAAGGGGACGGACTGAAGTTTTCTGTGTTTTGACGATGGCAAGGTGGGGTTAAAGAGGGCAGCCAGGCAGAGCTTTTCGTGGTCGCGGCACCACAATTCTTCCGGCCGCGCTACACCGAAGAGGGAAGGCGCATGAGCCATGCCCGAGCCTCAGAATTTGGAAAGAACGACGGGCGCCATCAACACCAGCATCGCCAACAGCATCTACGTCATCCCGAGGTCCACCGAAGCCGCAATGGCACAAAGGGAGCTCTCGAAAGGGCTGTGGGCGGCTGCCGAGTGCCTCAGAAGCGCCCCCCGCCCCCGATGCGAACAGTCGATACGGTGCGCGCGCAGGACCTTCTTCCCCCCAACCACACGATGCTTCGCGACCACCCCGGCACGGCGTGTTGGGAATGACAACACCCAAGTCCTCGAGCCCTTCAATGCGGCGCCCCCGATTGACTTTTCGAAGCCCGGCAAGAAAGAGTCGAAAAACGGGCTGCTGCGGACACTGCGCGTGGTGCCGGCATCGCCGTCGTACTTCAGCGCAAAGCCTACCTTCAACGACGACATTGTTAACCTCACAGCCCTTCTGCGAAAGTTCGCCACACTGCCCACGATATCAAATGCCGAGGCCCCCAAGGTGGCGTGGAAGACGGTCGACCAGTACCGCATCATGACCAACGAGCCCGTCAAGACGCAGCGCTTCCACAAGATGCTGCACATAGTGCGACGACTCAATTGCATACATCCGCAATTGATGCCCGAGGAAGTGACGCAGGCCATGCTGCGGTACAAAAAGGCCAGCCAGCCTGGCGACCAGGTGCCGGCGCCAGGCGTGATAGACGAATGGGGACGAGCCAGGGGCGTTGGGCGCCGAAAGACGTCCTCTGCCGTAGCCTTCCTTGTTGAGGGAGAGGGTCAGGTGCTGGTCAACGGCCAGTCCCTCGCAACCTTCTTCGCCCGTCTGCACCACCGCGAGAGCGCCGTCTGGGCCCTGAAAGTGACGCATCGGCTCGACAAGTACAACCTGTTCGCTCTAGTCTCAGGCGGAGGAACGACAGGACAGGCGGAAGCCATGACACTGGCGGTAGCAAAGGCACTGCTTGTGCACGAACCAGCGTTGAAACCCGCTCTGCGACGAGGTAAGTCGGGTCCCCTACTACCAAACCCAGACACTTCTTTACTTTTTACCCCTTCTCCCTCACCGCTCTTGCCTTTGTGTATTCTTCATGCGCGTCCTTTGCATTTTTTTCATGCGCACGTGGGGAAACCTTCTCACGTGTTTGAACCGTACCACTCTTCACTCGAAACGCGATACCCGAATCTCATGCAAATTTCCAATCCTCGTTCCACACAAACTCGAACCCTAGCGCTAACTTCCTGCCACAGCTGGCTGCATAACCCGCGATCCGAGGAAGGTCGAGAGGAAGAAGGCCGGCCACCTCAAGGCGCGCAAGATGCCGACCTGGGTCAAGCGTTAAGGCAGCATACGGTCTCAGGTGTACATTACCTTTGTATATTGAGCTGCTAAGCCTATTTCGGCCTAGTTCAGCACAGCGAATATAAGATTTCGAATCGCAAGTTTTTGATGATGATTTGCTGCATCTTGATTAAAACTGGTCCGCGTGCTGTGCGAATGAATGGCGTGGTTAGCATAACCGTTGAATCGATCTAATCTCTCCGAGCGGTTCCTTCATCGAAACCGAGAGCGAGACCGCCGCCTCGAAACACCTCACCCATCATATGCCGGTGCGCTCATAAAGTTCAACGCCGTTTCAAAAGCCATTCCCTGGACATGCAGTACGACTATCAATCGCAGGGAGTGGAAACGTCCATGTCGGTGCTATATCGGCAGAAACGACGACTCAGACTGGCGTTCTAGATAACGGAAGGCTGGTGTGGAGAAGTTACCGTACGACCATTAATCAAGCAAGAAAGGCATGGTGGTTCGAGATGCTCTGCTGTTGATGGATTGATATTGAAGTCGTTTCCCTATTCGCAGACTTGTCTATCCATCTCACTGTTTGTTAACGTAACCATGACATAATTGCCGTTTTTCTGTACACAGATGTACAAGTTTTTTTAGGTTTTTTTTTTTTGCAGAGGTGCGGGTTATGGTGGATAGCTGAGACCCGACAGATCGGTTTACACAGGCAAATGGGCCAATCATGATGGGCGGGAGTGAGGGGGCCCTGCACCTTGTGCAGAAACAAGGGGTGCATCTGCAGCTGCAAGGCGGGAAAGGAAACGTCCGGTCGCGATCCTGAACACGGTGATTTTTAATAAACGCCCATATTCGCGAACCCAACGCATTCCCCCTTTGTCCGCGAAGAAATCGGCCAAAGTCTCCTTTTCCTCGCACTCCACGATGAGCATGACATAACGGCATGACTTAAGGTTCCCTGTGTGTTCGGGCAGGAAGAGCATCCCTGTGTCGATTCCTCGTTGCGAATGGAGATTGGAGGAATGGTCTTCCTGATCGAGAAAGTCGGTGATATGACGCCGTGCGCGAATCCTCTCGATGCGATGCATAAACGCAAGATCCGAATATAGTACCCTTTGGTCAGCAGCGCGGATTCAAACCGTCAACGTGTCAAGGCGAGCAGAACAACATATCATTAGATGGTCGGGTGCCCAGTGGTGAACCTGTTCGTGAACCCTGACTCGCTTGCAGACAACCATTTCAAAAGTGCGAAGGTGATGGCCAATCAATTCACTCGCCCTACAATTGCATCGCATCGTGCATCGTGAGGTCTCGACGCCGGCAATTTAGCGCCAGCAGCCCTATCTAACGGCTAAAGGACCGTGTGATACTTGGACTTCTGCACGCGATGAGAAGCAGATTGGCAGCCATTTCGCACGGCACAAACTCTGAATGGACCGCAAGATGCAAATAATGTGTGCAGTTGGATTGGTCGCGTCAGGAGCAGGTCCACTTTGAAGGTGAGGGTATCGAGGCGACCATGTCTTGAGGTTACACTGTCCAGTCAGCTGTAACATCATCTCGCTCAAGCCTACCTTTAGGTTCTGCGGTGGTAGGTTGGTAGAAAGAAATCCTTCTCGAATAGCACGCACGCACGCGGCACGCCTGCACTGTAATTTCGGCTGCCAGTACGATGACGATACGCACCAGTGCCGGATCGCCGTGGATCGGATGACGCGCTCTTCTCGTCCAAACCTCACTCGACCAGAACGCCTCCCGTTTCACGATATCCTGTTTAGTGGTTTGGCCAGCCTTCGAGAAGGTTGGTGAGCAAAGGAGACCCTGGTAAGGGGCCACGTGAGGAAGACACTTGGTGGCGGCGACAGGCTACAACGGGCGGAGATAACGCGACATAGCACATGGACCTGGCGTGGAGTGCGCGTGCAGAGGAGCGGTTCGTGTTCACGAGGGTAGTGGTTTCTGCCGTGCACCGGAAGGAATGGAGAGGCTCCGGTTTGCTACCAGAGACTAGATAGCAGAGATGAGAGAGGATGCCGATGGAGCACGCAACATGTAAACACGAAACCGAGCGGCCCGTACAAGGCCTAGCTGAGGATCGGCAAGTGAGGCTGTGGAGGAGGACTGATCGGCCTTGGCCGCGATCCCTGCGCCCGCCCGCATCAGAGAGATGAACGAATTCTTGGGCGAGAGGTCGATGCCGAAATGACCCCCCTGGCCGACCATTATTTGCCCTCACCAGGCACGGTGCCTCCAGGAATGACAGATGCGTGCCTGTACCACCACACCACATGACGCTGCAAAGGTTCGACAGCCGTCTGATGATTTGACAAGGCAAGAAACGAATCAGCACCCCGCCTCACGCCCGCGCGGCCTGGCCTTTTGATGCATGAAACACCTCTGACACGAGTCCCGGCGAGCGCTCCCGATTGTTTGTGCCAGTAGTGGTGTAGAAGGTACGATGCAGCTTCTCTTCAGCTCATGTAATCATAGGCATGCGGCCCCATGGCGCCGTCGCTGTCCGGCCGCCTAGGCCAGCTGGAAGAGTCGGAGACGCCGTCGGATGTGTCTTGCGTCCCTCACGGCTGCTCCATGCATGAAGGAGGCTGCGAGAGTCGAAGATGCGGTGCGCTTCTCCGTCGGAGTGGATGCTGACAGAGGCGGTTGGAAGCGCACGCGGGTGGACGAACAGTCCTCGCGAGTCGCGATGCTGCCCTGCAGAAATGCCTGCCAGCATGCCAGTCTTCCTGCAGATCGAGGACGATCTGTAACCATGGGCGAACAGGGCAGGCTAGTTCGCGCCCCGCCATATCGGCTGGGATATCGGAGACTTTGCCAGGTACGTCGTCCAGATGCCAGCTCCCCTCTCCGTCTCCCTCACTCCAGTCCCTACCGTAACCCGGCGCAAAGCCACACCCACTGTTCAGGTACCTCGTCTCCCAAACGCGGCCTGGCTCGTTCTCCAGTTCCTGCCCTCGCCGCCCGGCCCTATTTTTACAGTCTGTTCGCCGCCGTGGCGCGTTGGCGTGCGTCCTTTCTTTTGCTCTCTCTGTCTGATGCTCCATACCAATGTGGCCCTTCCCGTCTCCGTCCGTCTTTCACTACTCAATCCCATCCTCCCAGCGCTCTTTCTCCCTAGTCCCCCCGTGTCTGCAGCCATTGGACCTCTTTTGGACGGGCTGCATCCTCACCACGGCCCGCGCGCTTCTGTCTCTGCTTGTTACGCCGCGTGTTTATAGCCCCGCCGACCACCCAATGGGTCATCACCTCCTGCTCGACCTTTCCCACTGAAGCTTTCCTCAAGACACCATTATTCTGCTCCTTTGCGTTGGCAAATATAGCTCACTGTCGCACTTTTGTCTTAACTTGGACCGGACGCTTCACCTGCCCTGCACCTGCTCCATATCGTCCTGTGCGCGGCAGACTACTGCTGTGAAGACGCCAACGCATTTACTGTTCGGGTTGCCGGAACGCGAGCGTTGACTGCCCGAGACGATCAGATCTGCTAGTCGTCGCCCTTGGGCCCGACTGGTTTGGGCGCTCGGTGCGTGCAAGGAGAGCCCTACATAGTGCTCCGGTGTACCTGGCCATCACGCATATCACGCATATCACGCACATCATCCTCCCGGGATCTCCACGTTGCTTTTTTTGCGCCGCCGTGCTGTCAGCCTCTCCAGTGCTGCCAGATCGGGACGCCGTCTTCCGGGCTTCCCAGTCTTTGCCAGGGCCAAACATCCTCGCAGCAGTGGGCCGAGGATATCCTTGCGAGCCAGCTCCCGTCAGTGAGGCTTCTGCGCCCGCTGATTTTCTGCCAGGCCTTGGGCTCCATTGGCTTGCGCGAGTGATGCGCGTGGCCGTGTTTATATCATTCGTCTGGACTTCACGCTCTACACAACCATCTCGACCACCACCAACATCGTCACCAACCGCACCCTGAGGCGACTCCCTCTCGACCCGCACACACCCAGCCACGTCTTCTCGCGCGGGACCTCCACTCCAGTGAGACGACAGCAGCAGAATTTTCCCCGCGCCTCCGCTGCACCCCGCCGTCCACGTCTCACACAACACAGCACAGCACAGCTCAGCACGCCCACGCCAGACCGCCCAAGCTGGCCAACTACGCAACGCCGCCAGAGTCGCCCTCGGCGTATAGGGCCATCGAACCGCCGCTCAACCTGAGTCTGAGCTTCAAGGGCCTGAACCGGCTGGGTGGGATGGACAATGAGCGACGGCCACGGCAGACCCCAGGTTACGCGAGCCAGCAAGGCACGCTGCTGCAGCCACAAGCTTCCTATCCTGTGGTAAGCGCATCCGACCGCTTCAGGCAGCCCCTCGCTGCAACTGCCGTCTCTGCGCCCGGAAGCCGCGCGGGGTCTTCCCACGGCTCCAATGCCAGCTACGGCTACTCGTACGGGGAGGGCCCGCAGTTCGTCGGCTCGAGCATACAGCAGCCGGCTGTGTCCTACGGCGCGCAGGACTACGGTGCCGACCAGCAGCAACAGGCACACGCCCCGCAGCGTGCGTCGTCGCAGCAGTACCCGCCGTACGGACAGAGTGTCATGTACAATGTGGCAGGCGCGCAGGCGTCGGCGGCAGGCACATCGCAGTACGAGCCAGTACAACCGTACCAGCAGAACAGGGACTCGGCTATTGAGGTTCTGGGCACCAACTTTGGCGTCGCACAACCGCAATACTACGGTGGTGTGCCCAGCGAGGGTGGCCCCACGAGCGCGCCCGCCCCGTCCATTGCAACCCAGAACGTTCCCTCCCAGTACCCGTCGTTGGGATATACAGCACAGCCAGCCCCGGTCGGGCGAGAATCGCTTGCACCGGCCTACACTGCCGCAGGCATGACAGACCCACACCAGCCGACCGCCCCCGGCGGATATCAGCAGCCCGGCTATGGCGACCACCAGCACAACAGCGCCAACGACTACGACGGCTTCTACAACAACTACCAGACGAAGCTCAAGAAGACGTTCGAGTACATCCGCGACGACCGCCTGGCCGAGGCCGCCGCGGAGCTGTTCCACCTGTCCGATTGGCTGCTGCACTGGGCAGAGCCGCTGGGTAAGTACACGCACCGAGTGTGGCCGGACGAGCAGCTGAATTGACTATAGGCTTAGTACGCGACGACGAGAACCACTATGCCCAGCGTCTCAAGCTGTGGGAGGAGTTCAACCACGGTTGGCTCACGCTGCTGCAGAAGCAGACGGAGCTCGTGCGCAGGATGGTCAGCACCGGTCAGGGCCCACCGCCCCCGCAGTCCGTCGTCGAGTACGACTTCCTCGAGAAGATGGGCACGCATCTCGTCAAGAACTGCGACAACATGGAGAAGCACGGGCTCGTCGACTACCAGATGGGCGTGTGGGAGGAAGAAATCCTCGCGAGTGAGTGGCTGCTTCCGCCTCCGCCCACTACTACTACGTCAGACCTAACATGCACAGTGTTGACCGCCTGCCTCGACCAACTCGACGAAATGGGCGCTGGCAGCGCTTCGGCACGGCGCCCCGTCGCCTCCTCGTCACGACGTCGATAATATAAGCGTGACCCACTCGCCGATCAGATCGCTCGGGCGGCGCATCGGCCGCTCTTCTCGTTTAGCTACTGGCCCAGTTCTACTAGCTTTCCCCGTCGAGCCTTCTCGTGTACACTATTGGCTGCATTTCTGCCTACCTTTTTCCTTTCTGCTGCGTTTTTATCGCTGGTTGACGGACGATACCTTTCCCACGCATTGTTGAGCATTTCGGTTTCCCAGCACGTGCATGACGCCTTTTACGCCACCAGCCGCTTTCTTCTCTTTCGGAACCTGTGCATTAGATAGGTATTTGGGCCCTCTTGGTGTACAATGATGTGGAAAAGCTGGACAGGGACTATTGGGAGGCATATCTGACAATATTTGTTTTATTTTGGCTTTATTTTATTTTGCTTTTGCGGGAGGAACGGGCTAATACCAATAGATGGCCGGTGCTGGCGTCGGTCAGTCTTCTGCGAGGAACACGTAATGATTTATGTGGCGATGCGAGGGACGTTTAGAGAGTTTGCATGGATAGGTGTGGGGAGGGGCATCCAACTTCCGGTGAGCTAAGGCTAGGAGACGGAAGGGGCAGGTGTTCTGCGCGCAGGTGAGGTTGGGCGGTGACAACGCTTCTCCCGTCTGTCTACCCAGCCCCAGTCCTGGGCTCCATGTCCATCAGGAGTGGGCTAGAACTTGTCAGACGCTGCCGTTGGGCAATCGGGCAGCAACAATGAGCCCACTGTATAAAGCACAGCAATATTGGTTTCTGTACCATAGAAAATCTTTCTACACTTCTGCAATTGATCGTCGCATGCTACTCTAGCTGGCAGTCGCGTTGGATGCACTCTTGCTCGTGTGACGTCGGTTGTTCTTTCCGAGTGAGCGACAGGGTCCACGCCACACCTCCGCCTCACACTTACATCCTCACCAACACGAACACACCACGGCCATTGCACTGCTTGCAGACAGCCTCGCATATTGTCGTGGCCGCCACCGCGACCCGTCCCATGTCGCCAACTTTTGTTTTCGTGGGAACGTGAGGCGTCGAATGCGGACGGCCGTGGCCGGGAAAGGTGGCTTGTTTCGGCCTCAGCCAACAAGAAGAAAAAGTCCCAGGTACCAAAGCGATGGGAAGAGAGATCGACGGGGCGCTGCGATGTGACGAGATGTGACGAGATGGGACGGATGCGTGAAGGCGAATGCGGGATGCGCAGTTCGTCGATCACCTATCGCATGCAGCATCGTCCTGTCTCGTCTAGCCGTATCGTGTTTGGCCGCCCGCAGTCCGCAGTAGTGGAGAGGGATACGATTATTGTGAACACCCCTCCAGTCGCCTCGCAGCCATGTCTCTTCGAGAAGGGGAGGACGGGGGTGTCGCGGTCGTCATGGGGCGGGTCAGCTACCACACCACGCATCCTTCACGACCACGCAGCTGAATTGCCAGTTCTCTCAGGGGACCAATAACCGGAAGCGTGCTCCTACGCTCTCGAGGCCAAGAACGCCATCAAGGCCCTTCGGTCATTTCGTGATGCAGTCAGCATCCACCAATAAACTTGGTTCCTGAATCAGGGAGACGAAGCCCGCAGCCGGTCGTCTCCGTCTGCCTGGGAGCACACATCACACCTCGGAACTTTTGCAACCTGACGTGAAATGACAGCCGCTGCCGAACCATGTCTCGCACATGCACTTGTTCGTGCAGCCTGTACCGCCTACTGCCCAGAAGACCTTTCCCATCTGACGCTCCCGATCTTGTTGCCCCGAGGCATGAATTTCACCCTGGCTGCCATGAGATTGCGAACCATTCCCATCCCGGTCCGTGCGCAAGGGCCGGCCACCCCTGAACCGCAACATCCATTCCAACACCATCATCATGCCCTGATTCGCGACCGTCGAAATTGCTCGGCGCGACCGACTGAGGCAAGCTGAATTTTCGTTGCATCGCCATCTTCTTGCGCTTTGAGATCCGGATTAATGCAACTCGGTGTTCTCTGCAGTCCCCCTTTCTTGTGTTTTGTGACCTGACGGCGGTGTCACACTGATAACTTTCCACTCTTTCATTTTCACCTTCACCTGAAAGGCCATGCCACTCCCAAGATCAAGGCTGTCGAGCCGTCTCAGTCGGAATCTTGCGGAGACATATGCTCGGGATCCCCGAATGACTGTATGACGGTACGCACGGGATTACGACAGACGGGTAAGCTCGTGAAGCGGCACGGACACGGCAAGCCGCTTCACCGGATGCCGCCTTCGGCACCTTCCCCATTCTCTCGCCTTACTTCTCGTACTCGTATTTTTCTTCTCGATGACGCTGACATTCCTTGGGAGCCGCGTGGTGGCTAGGTACGAGGGTTACGGAGATTTCGACTTCGCCTTTACGCAGCGCGGGACCTTTGTGTGACCCAACAAGACATCCGGTGGTACGATGCATTGACGAGTGTGAGTGTGTTGGGATGCCTCACTTTCCATGTTGTTGTTGGCGTTGCAACTTGTTTCTGAGTCCACCTCATCACGATTCACATGCTGGTGAAAGGATCCACATCCTCATCACTGTCGGACACTCTACTCTTTTCGCCATGGCATCTTTTGCCTCACTATTGATTTCTGCAGCAACTAGACCCGAGAGCTGGGCATACGGGTGGGGATGGAACATCCACGTCCCCTGCGACGGACCGTGCCGTAACCGCAAACGGGCACAAACATCGCTGGTGAATGACTCGGGCGACGATCATCTGCGGATCAGTGATCGTCGTCGCGCATCGTTGAACGAGTCGCCAACCCCAACCCCCGCGAGTCACCATTCTTTCTGTTACATGATCATAATCTGTTTCATTGCCATGAATCAGCTCGCTTGTGGCGAGTCGCGGTGGTGGTGGTGTGATATGATGTCAGGAACCCTTCGGTTGGGATATTGGGCGGATACATGGGATTATTGATCTCGGCAGGGAGAAATAGAAGTGTGGTCAGTGTCCGATCATCGACATGCTTTTCTGCATCTTCCTATTGTAGGGCGGGTAGGGCGGTGCGTTTGTGGCGGAAACTTATTCCCGTGCGTGCGTTCGGGGCTTGTCTTTCTCCCGCCTCGGGGATAGTTGGATGTTGTTGTATGTCGTCAATTACGCGATGTATACTTGTTTCGACCTCGTATTTTTTTATATGAGCATCGTCATCGTCACCGTCACTATCGCTGTTGACTATTGCGGTGGACTTTGAAGAAATTCCCTGACTTGTTGGAGGAGTAGGGATAAGATCGGATGATCGGCAGGTATATAAACCCTCCCTCCCTCCCGTATCAACTTTTTCTTTTCTTTTCTTTTTTCTTTCTTTTCACACCCGGTCACTTGCTTCTCGCGAGACTGATAAGAGCATAACGTGGACCCTATGTGGTCGATGTTCTGCGCTGTTTAAAAATTAACGCGGAGCTTACTATGTCCTCTTTCTCCCCCTTTTTTCTTTGGATGAGTGAATGGAGTGGAGTGGAGTGGAGTCCTGGCTTTTTAGCGGCTGGTAACTGATTGTGACTACCATCATCATCATCATCATCGTCGTCGCTTACGATAGAAGTAATCTGCCATGTGCAGTGTTCGATCATGATCATGATCATGATCATTACCATGTATCCCCATCGATAGAATCAACACATGACACGGTCCCTAGGTATACAAACCCGCACCACCTCCGTCCCCCTCTCCCCCTACCCTCCTCTCACAGCCTTTTTTTCTTCTTCACACTCTATTCGTAGTCCTGCATTGCGCGTCTCAACCCGAAATGTACGATGGCTGGCATGTGTTCTGACTTTGCGGTTTTGCTGTCATGGGTTGGAAATTTATGGGGATCTTGATGATGGGTTGGTTGTGGGGGTTTGGGGGGGTCTGGAAATCGTGTGGGCTGGAGGGTATGTTTGGGTGTTTGGACTTTTTGGGGGGATGGGGTGGGGTAGGAAGGAGGGAAGCTTGATCGGAGGAGGGGAGAAGATGTGGGTGATGGTGATGGTGATGGTGATGATGAGGCTCGTCATCGAAAGGGTTTGAGTGTAGTCATTTCTTCATCACAATCCGACGATGAATCGTTTAGGGTGTAGTGTGGTCGTTCCTTCCCGACCCCAAGCTGATTCCGTCACGTGACACGCAGGCAGGTGTGGGTATTAATACCTCGTGTCTCTGCACTTCCTCCTCTTCCTCCTCCTCTTCTGCTTCTTCTTTACACACGCACTGCATGTACCTCGTTGGTACTAAACTGCCGTAGAGAATCTGACATGTTGCTGTGCTGCTATCTGTCTTTTATCTCGAGAAAAAAATAGTTTGAAGAGTTCGATGTGGTCGTGGAGTGTGCCTCTTGGTTGAAAGAAATATTGTTCACATACGACATGGCGGATTTCTTCGTGGCGGTATACAAATCGAGGGGGTTGGACTTCATGGCTTGGTTGGGGATTGTTGTCTGAAACGCCGATTAGTGGCTGGGAAGTGGGGGATTGGGATTTTTTACTCGTTGTGTGAGAAATCTCGCTGTCTATGAGTGCGTGTACGTGAAATCATTTCGCGCGAGTTGGTGGTGATTTTCACCATCACTTCAGCCGTGCTGGGACTAGGGATAAGGCCCGTGTAAGTGTAAGGGTGGGGAAAGGTATATAAAGTCGCTCTGAGATCGCGGATTCTGCTTTCTTTCCTTCACACTGTGCTTCCGTGTTTGTGGGAACTAAAAGCTTAATTTGTACTACCTAATGTGCTTCTCCTGTTGTACTTTCTATAAATCTCTAGCAGTCTAACACTATGTGGGGAGCGGGCGTTGGTGGACCCGATATCATAGCTCATGGGGATATATCTCATGTGGAGGGCTAGGGTTGTAGACTAGAACTCGAAGTGTCTACGTCCTATGTGTGCGCGGAGTGTGGAGGTTAAGGGAAGTTAAACTTACATTGGACACTTTCTATGGTAGAATGGGAAGTGGAGAGATGATGGTGGTGTGCACGATTGAAAGATTAGGATGACGTTATTCCTCCTTTGTACCTGCTTTTGGAAAGGTGTGATTTGTGGGTATATATAAAGCCCCTTCCTCGTCTCTGTCTCTTCTTTCTTTTCTCTACACTACGTCTTGGGTTTGAGGACTCTAAAACAGTTGTACAGTATTATCACATGAGCGATCCAGTTCGTTGGACTAAAAAGGGATTGCTTGACACTTTATGTTTTTCTGGGTTATTCTCTCCACCTTATGGGTTGCTCTTAACACAAGGAAGTGTGTTGCGGTGAGATTGATTATTATGGAGTCCTAGTGATAATGAGTATTTACAAGTAATAGTGCGGTTATGCGATAGTTTATAGATAAAGAATAGAATCTACGAAATAACATATACGTACCCTTCTTTTCTTCTTTCTTTTATCTTCCATGCATTAGTGAGGCCTTCGAGCTTAAAAAGCTCAACCCCTTTTATCCATATAAGTGGTCTTGCTGCTTTGCTGAATAGACATTTCGCATGCGTTATATACGTTCCCTTCCCACCTTTCATACATCATATTTATGATATTGTTGACATCATTTAACTACAAAACCTCCTTCATGAGTGGACTCGATTATGATTACTCAAAAGTTAAAACATATCAACATGAATCCTATTCTTTCTTCTTGACCTCCTCCTTTACATTCACATGTACGCACGACTAAGAATACTAAAAATCAGCACTGGTCAACGCTATGTTGCGTCGCGGTAGGTTCAAGGCTTCGAGTTTATAGAGTGCTAGACATGACAATCAACTTCTATAACTCCTGCTTTTACCCAAGCTATGAAATGCTTTTAGGAGACAACTTTGGATCTTTTAAAGCTATCAAGAAGCGCTCCCATGACCCCTGCTGATGCTATAGTGGCTAGGCTTTGGTCGAGAAGAGCAGACACAGAACATAGTTGTCTCGGTCTATGCCTCTCGGTCGTCTCTATTTGCACATTGCAGTCTTCCTTATGTGCTTCGCGATAATTTGAATTTCTATCAATATAGGCTGGTACACTGATAGAATGTGTGTATATAAAACCCCTCGTCTTCCTTCTAGCATACGTCTTGACACTTCGAAGGAGAGATTCATGTTTAGAAAAATCAATACCCTCGCCCGTATTGTTTGTTTCTTATTCGTCGAGTCTAGTATCCTACTATATTTAGTGAAGATCACCTCCTACTGATGATGATCATGATCATTATCGTGAGAATCTTTCTACTCCTCCGGCAACACATAGCGCGATCCTTCTATCGCTTTTAGTCCCTCCGTCCACTAATATAGCTGTGTGGGAATGTAGAAAATGTAGATTCTAAGAGGAACCTTTATATTCCGAGCAACACCTTTTCCTACTTAGTCTGGGTCTAGGCTCCCAAGGCTTCGAAATTGAGGTTGACTTTACTTTAGATAAGAAATAGCTATATAAACACCCTACACCTGTCTTGTCTTTATCTTCACACAACGAAGTATCGTGGATATACTAAAAATATCCATCGACTCACAGCATGTCCTAATGTGGGAGGAACTGAAAATTATTCCTCAGGTGTTGTATACATGTCTCAGAAGTAAAAATGTCACAAACGGGCAGTCATTGAGTAAAACGAGAGGATCCTGGACTGATTCAGCCCGCGGGACTCACCCTGCAGGTTTAAAATACGCTACTAGAAATAAGTCAAACATGATACGCATCTCTTTTCTTTTAATCTCCTTAGCCGACTTTTGCCTTTATAAATCCGAGCAACAGTAACATATGTCCATGGTGGTTTTCTTTTCGACCGCAAATCTCATGATAATTTGACATACCACTTTTAGTGAGCCAGGCACTGAGGAAATAGAGCTGTAGTGAAGAAACGAAGGAAAAACAGAACCCGCATTGTATACCATCACTTCGTGTCAGTTTTCACCGCTCCACCACACTATAGGATATTATCCCGCTATTTTTAATTAATATCGACAAGTTCCTCCATATGACTCATCGACCCTGGGTATAAATACCACCTTCCCCTCCCCTCCTCTGTTTCTTGACACATCACCATGCCAGTACTACTAAAACTGTGGAAGATATAGCTTCATGGAGGTCTCTGGCAGTCTCACTAAAACATATACTATACCTTTCGATGTGTTCTGTGTTGCGCTGTGGTCGCCAATACCTATCAGCAATCCCAAAAGGAGGGTTTACGTGGTTCCGAAGCCAGGCGTCTCCGCTTCTAGACGTAGGCATAGTTGATGCTGGTGTAGATCCTCGGAGTGGTGATGGTCCTCATCACCACTATCGACAGAAAATTGACCTAAAATTCTAGCTGGACGAGCACATGGGGTTACATGTTACACCGAAGAGAACCTTCAATCTCCATGTAGGGTCGAGATGTTGGTCTTTAGACCAAGCCCAACATTGGAATGTGATCTGGGGCCTTTTAGTCTTCTCCATAGAAGCCATGAGTGAGTGTGTAAGGCAGAACGATTACCGGACAAGTGGCAGGCTTTTATACTCACTCTAAGCCTTGAGTGATGACTCAGGACTCAGCTAATACGTCTCAAATAGCTTCTCGCACTTCCGCAATGTGCCTCTAGTTTAGCGAATCGTTGGTCTGTGCATAGGAGATGCAGTGTATCGAATAGAACCTGTATGCGAATTATATAGTGTCCGGTTGATAGGTAGAATGGGTGGGCGCCTCTCTCATTACAATTATGCCGGTATCCTGCTTATCAGTTGTAGCTATCTATACTCCAGACTTTATCCAACATATGTGATAGACAGCGACTAACTGATTCTTATCCCAATTACTTTCCTCCAAGACAAATTACATACAATACATCGACATCGATTCAAAGATTGCACACCTCCCAACGCATCAACTCTCACCCGCCTCCCCCCTCCATCTCATACCGCACTATTACAACCTTCTTTTCTCCCCATTCCCACCCCCATTCTCAGCCTTTCCCTCAACCATCCACCTCCTCACATCCCTTGCCGTCCGACTCACATCCCCGTGCCGATCCAAAATGCTCAAATTATTGAAAGCCTGCACGACCGCCACAACCAACGCCTCCTCTTTTCCATTCCACTCCACAACAGCCAAAAGCTCCCCAAGACTGACATTTCCCAACTTGATGCGGGCTTGCGTAACGGGGTCCGCGATATCCAGCGCTTCGTCCTCGGGACCAGGCGTGACGAACCTCCAACCCTCAGCAAACGACGCCGTGTTCCGCGCAACGTCTTCTTCGCGTCTCGCGAGCCTGGCAAACGCTTTCGCGACCGAGGTTTTGGTTGTTGTATGCGCGTCCGAGGCTTCTAGGGCGTAGAGAAAGTCTTCGAGCGAGGCGGTGCCAATGAATGTATGTCGGTGCTGGTACTCCAGAACCTTCTCTTCCGAATCGATCGATGGTGACCGTACAGCTAACGCATTTACCGGAGAGTTTACCGCAGAGTCGACGCGCTCAGACGATATTCTGATCGGTAGACCGAGAGAAATTTTGCGTCGGTGGCGAGATTGATCTGGATGCCTCGCAACGTTAGTTTGGAGCTCCATTGGATTAGTCTCTTGACAGAAGCGGTCGCGAGTAGCCAGCAGAGCCATGGTGCCGATTTTGAACATCCGGCTTTCTTGTATAGCGGGGGGTGTGCCTGGCTCTACGGCTGTAGATGCCGTTGAGGTAGTCGTGAGGGGACCGGTGTCGATGGGCTTGGAGGTCGTGGCCATATTGAGGACGAGCGTTTCTTGCGCACAATTAACAGATGGCTCTTGTATAGTAGCTAGGGTAGTTCTCTCAGCCAGTATCTTACTCTGTGTCGTATCTTCTGCGAGGTCTTCATTCTGTGCCATGTTGCGCGCTCGCGGATTTTGTGAGTTGCGAATTCGGCGGAACCGGCGACGGTGGCGGAGGAGCTCTGTCCCAAAAACGTAGCGGATATGAGTAGACTTCATATTGTGGGGATAAGGGTTGAGGCACGATGTTTCCGAGTGTTTGGGTTTGGGTGTGGGGAGATTTTGACTGCTCGGGATCGCAACTTCTGCCACAACACCTCGTTGTTGCCATATCAACGTACGTACGAAGGGTGATTTAGGGAAACGGCAATTTTTGATTACTTTCATTATGAAGTATATGTTTCTTTGATGCTTTTCAATTTACTTCTATGCAATCCCAAGTCAAGGAAAGGTGCTCAGGTGTTAAGCGCTAACGCCCAACAAACCTGTCCCGAACCATTGTCCACATCGCCATGATACCCTTCAACGCAAACCCATGCAATTAAACATAAAACACGATAAATCGCCTGAGAAAACAGGCGAAAGAAAAGCAACGCAACCTAGAAGCGAAAAAGATCCAACAAAACTCAAAGCTCCTCAAAACTTCTACCACTTTGAGCCGCAGCCAGTCCATCCACCCGCGACAAGCTTCTTCAGCTTGTGCCTGCTCCGTGTATCCATGACCGAGCAGTGCGTAAAGGCGGCGATAACTTTAGCTATCGACACCTCACCATTGCTACCAAAGCCGAAACCCACATGCTGCAAGAACTTAGGCAATGAGATTTTGCCCAAGCGGACGCGGTATACGTCGACAGGTGATGATGGATCGAGGGCTTGATAAGTGGCCGCCGAGGTCATATCCATTAAGGACTGACGCTCAAGGTCGGCCAAGACAACGAAGGCGTCCTTGATGTCATTGCGAGTGGTCGTGCCTGTAGAGATGTCGCAATCTAGCTCGTCGACGAAGTCAGCTAGAGATGTGCTCCCAATGAACGTTGAGTTCGCCTTGACGATGAAGTCTTCGGGATGATGATCAGGTTTATTTGAGGGTGTATTGGTGGTGGTAGTGCACTCCTCAGTAGCGGCAGGACGCTCAGTGGCGTGGGTTGCGTCTTGCGCAACTGTCGTCGCCCATGCCTGAACATTGACCGGGGCCGGGGTGTTGGTGTTCAGACTAATAGGTACATACTCAGAGCCAGGAAAGGCCTCTAGAGTATCACTGGGGTATTCTGTCGACGATGCCCCACCTTCAGTGACCAGCTTGTCAAATTCGGGTACTGGTGAGATGTGATCATCGTGTTCAAGACAGTGGCTGTTTGAAAAATATGCTAGTAGCTCTTGGAAATTGGGCTTCTCGATCTTGAGGGTGCCATCAGTGCTCTCAAGGCCGGAAGAGAACTCTTCCAGCGACTCAACCCCTGGAATCATGTTCGGTAAAGAATCATCGGTAGCTTCGCTGGACTCAGAGTTCTGACGAAAATCGGCAAAGGTGAGCAACTTCTTCAGTGATGATTCCAAGTGCCCATCATAGACCTCACTATCACGCTCCGTAGGTGACTTGTTGGAGGAGTCGGCCTTGGTGTCTTGGTTGAAGATATGAGCATCAGAGGCTTCTTGCGTGGTATCATGGCCTATGCCACTCTGCTGCAGATTCTCTTCAGCCATTGCGTTGAGGCGAAGAGATGTAATGATGGCGGTATCCAACATCGATGGCATGGTCGAATCCTCCCAGAAGATCTGCTCTTGATTCGTAGCATCAGTGATCTGCTCGTCAGATGATATCTGGACGGCGTCATTGGCGCTGATATCTGACTCTGCGACATCAGAGGCGTGCTCGTCCATAGCAGGAAACGGTGTTGCGGTATCCATCGTTGTAAGTTCCGCATCTCTACCGCCGTTGCCAGCTTGTTGTTGGTTATCCTTTGCGACATCGCTCTCCTTATTGGGAAAAGACGTGTGAACGGTATCACTATGGGCGGTAATGTTCTTCTGTTCCTTCCAGTTCATCTTCTTCTCGGACTTTGACAGCTTCTTTTCCTTCGCACTGTCTGACCCCAGGATTTGCTTGGTATCCTTCTTGTAGAACTGCTCTTGGATATCCTGGTGCGTCTCGTGAACAAGACGAAGATCTGATCCATCTGAGTTTGGCAGTTGTAGGAAGGCAAGCGAATGTGTAGTGCTGCCTAACTCTAGGACCTGCTCTGTAGCTTTCTTGTAGAACTGCTCCTGGATATTCTGGTGCATATCATGAACAAGACGAAGATCGGAGCCATCTGAATTCGGCAGTCGCAGAAAGTCAAGCGGCTGTGTCATGCTGCCCAACTCCAAGATCTCAGTAGCCTTCTTGTAGAATCGCTCTTGGATATTCTGGTGCATCTCATAGATAAGACGAAGATCGGAGCCATCTGAATTTGGCAGTTGCAGAAAGGCAAGCGAATGTGTCGTGCTGCCCAACTCAAGAATCTGCTCTGTGGCTTTCTTGTAGAACTGCTCTTGGATACCCTGATGCATATCATGAACAAGACGAAGGTCGGAGCCATCTGAATTCGGTAGTTGCAGAAAGGCAAGCGGCTGTGTGGTGTCTACAGCCACAGGTTCATCGATGAGAGGATACTCGACATCCATCATCACAACGTCTTCTACCTCGGCGGGATCCTTCATCTCATCCGAGGGGGAGTTTTTCGCACGCTTCGACGTCATCGGAGAGGATGAGCAAGAGGACGCGACGGTCGAGGCACCGAACACAGGAGAGGTCGAAGCCGGCATCTCATAGCCGCCGAATGTGAACTCAGCATTAGCAATGGATGGCTTGAAGGGTTTCGAGAAGCCACGGATTTCGAAAGCGCCAGCGGGAAGCCCCAGATCGCACGCGACCTCATCCTTGATCTCCTTGGAAGAATCAGGAGAGGTCGACCGAGAGGATCGGGAACCGGTCTTGGAGGAGGGCTTAGAGTTAGGGTCGGCCACGAACTGGAAGACTTCTTTCATGGCTTCGGGGCTCAGAGACGCGACGGTCTTCTCTAACTGTTTGGCGACTTTCTTGCGCTCGTAGCGCTTCTTGTTGCGCTTGGCGTTCTTGCTGACGGGAAGGGTCGGGTTGGAGGATGTAGAGGTGTTGAAGTTGTGGTCGTCACCGATCTTCGCGGGGGGGTCGATGTTGGAGAGTTTAGACATCTTGGTGGGATGCATGGTGATCGGAATGTTAGGGTTGAAAGGTTTAACCATTGTGATCTTGGAGGGATGCATTAATACGAGGGTGTCAAGTGGGAGATATAGATCGTGGAACGTACTAGTAGATTCGATGTTGGGAGGTTGATACAAGTGGGGCTGTTGAGCGAATGTTTGCTGGTGGTGTTGAGAGCTCGAGTTGAGTGCCAGTCGTGTGGAGGAGGTGGGGGTTTAAAAGGTTGAGTGTAGGCAGGTTGGAGGGGCTTATATTACGGGGGCGTGAAATTGAGGGGTGCTGATAGCCTGCTACAAACAGGAGGATTAAACCGTGCACCCTTAGGCATCTACCGGGGGCAGCGATGTTGATAGGACAAAGAGTGAATTGTGTGTTTGCATCAAGGGTTCATTGGCTTCCGAGAGTCCCTCATTGTGTTTGTTACCTGGAGTGATGACATACACAAACGCTCTTCGGACAGTATACTGCTAACCTATCCGTGCAAGGCAGGCTGGACAGCGGGAGACGAATGCATATAGCGTCGTGCATGAAGATTCCATGTGTGGTAGAGACAGAGTTGCTTAATAACGGCACGCTGAAGAACCGGAGCCTAGAAGAGAAGGTGTTGGCTAAGTAGAATTCGAATAAGGGGGAGTATGAAATACGGAAATGCGAAACGAGAAGACCACGGAGTATTTCTTATAGATATCAGCTAGATCTAGAGGTTGAAGTAAGTAGAAACCTTAATGAACACTATTTCATTGTAGCGTAACAGTGTAAAAGCTGCGCAAAGACACCACTACACACTTATCCCATCCTCATCCCCATCCCTATCCCCGTTATTACCATCGACCCCCTTAACTCCATCTCCCTCATCTACCGCGACGAATAACGGACAATTCAACTGCTCACCTTCCCTCCCCGCAGACCTATAACAAAAATCCAACATGCCGAACCCTCGACACACTCCCCCAGTACCACAAGCAAATGCACTAACCCGACACCCCTTATTATCCCTACAAGAAGTAACGTCCGCACAATATCCACAGTAGAACCCGATCGGAGCATCGGGATCGCATGCGCAAGGTGGCGGCCACGGCGCTGAAGCGTTAGGCGTCAACATCACGGGTGGAATGACGGTGATGGCGTGGGACACGCTTGGGCGCGTGTATGGAACCGAAGGTGCCGAAGGCTCTAGGGTACTTGATGAGAATATCGCGGTAGAGAGTGAGCTACCGAGCGCATTCTGAGCCTGGTCGAGGGAGTTGGTGGGTGATCTATTGAGGCTGGGAATCACGATGCTGCGGGTTGTTGATAGGGAGCGCAGGGTGTTTGCTGAGGGGTGTCCTAGTGGGGATGGGGTAGCGGGAAAGGTCGGATAGATTGTTATGCGTGCGCTTGAGACGTGGAGTCGAGCGTCGGAGGTGGGTATGGCGGGAACCTGTCTTTCGAGAGGTTCTATTTGAGAGGCAGAGAGCGCCGGTGTTATCTTCGGGAATTCAGAAACTTCGATTGCATCGAATCGAACTTCTGGCACATGATTCTGAATCGGGGCGTTGTTGAATTGGGCGTGCAAGACTGATCCGAGAGCTAGGATGACAGAAACGTGAGACGAAAGCATGTACATGATGATAAAGTAGATGGTAGGTGATGTATTCCGTAAGCATGTAGCGGCCTTCCTCCATTTCAAATATTGATATGTTTAACTGTGGGATGTAAGCAAAGAGAACATTCCTGGGAGAAGTGACATGCAGCGTCCTTCAGATCGAGTCCTCCACTTCCCCGTATGCTACTGTCGTACAGGTACACCTCGTGTGCCTTTTGCGGCCCGTTGCGGAATGAGCAATCTCCCATACTAGTGGCCTTGATCTAACAACATGCCTTAGACGTGGGATTGTGTAATGTTATTGTCTATTGACGGAGGGAGGAGACCAAAGGTGGGATGGATGGATGTACGCGAATGACTAAGCCAACTACGATGGGAATTGTATGAACACTGGCAACTCTTTCGGTATAAATTTGACATGGAAAACAGTCATAACGTAATAAAAAGTCGCGAGACGGCACGATATCTATGGCTGGGCATTCTCGGCATCGTCATGTATGCAGAAATGATTACCCCGACCTTCCTAATCGCCTCAAAGGCATTCTAATCTTCACAGAAACAGTACGTTGCCAGCAATTACGTTGCCAATATTATCAAGCTCATGAACCCACAAGTTTATAAAAGGCAAGAGTATTCCTCATTCCGACGCAATTGACTTGCTAACGCGACAATGCAGTTCCTTACCCCACTCTACGCGACCCTCCTCATCCTCGGCTGTACCTATGCCACCACTGTCACCGGCGATATTCTAAACGGGATCCCCGTAATTTCTGCGCTGAACCTCGCGGACGTGCCCGAAAAGAATGTGACTAGGTATTATCTAAGGGTGGGAGAACTCAATGGCGGAACGGCACTCCATGTGCCTGTTTTTGTTGCTCGGGGCCCGAAAGACACGCTGCAGACGGGGAAGAAGTTGAGTTTGTCGGCGGCGATTCATGGGGATGAGTTGAATGGGGTGAGGGTTATGCAGAGGATTTATGAGCAGTTGAAGGGGCAGGCTGCGACGCTGAACGGCACGAGTAAGTGTGGTTGTTTTTGGGATGGGAGGGGAAGAGGGGAAATTGCTGAATTAATTGGGCAGTCATTGGTATTCCTACCGTGAACCCTATGGGCATATATCTCAACCAGCGGAACTACTTTACCTCGGGAAATTCCGGCTTCTTTACCAACGTCAATCGGGTATTCCCCGGCACGCCTCCCTCCGAGGGTGGCAACGGCGCAGAGTTGCTGGCCTACAACATCTGGAACAATGTGTGGGGAAACACATCACAGGTGGACGTTGGGATAGACCTGCGTAAGTCCGCGCATTCTTTCCAATCACCCAGCTCTTCATTGACTGATATCTGTAGACACGCCGAGCTCCGGTGGCGAAACCTCACTATGGTGCTACGCCGACTTCCGCCTTCCCTACGTCGAGCGCCTGGCCAAACTGCTCCAACCCGACATCCTCAAGATCGACACCGGAGAGCCCGGCAGCATCGAAACGACGTATGTTAGAAACAAGATCCCCGCCATCACCGTCGAGATGGGCGGGGCAAAGGTGTGGAACGCGTCGCTTATCGACCGCGTCTACGACTTCGTTAATCGCGTCATGGTCGATCTTCACATTGCGCCCTCCAACTCTACTTCCGCATACGAACCGGACCTCAGCAAGACGTACATGGCGACTACGTTCCACGATTCGTACTCCACGTATGGCGGGTTCGTAGAGCGCCTGGTGGAAGTCGATGAGCCGGTGACGAAAGGCCAGCCGATTGCGAATATCAGGAATGTGTTTGGGGATGTTCTGGAGACGATTCTTTCGCCCGAGAGCGGCAGGATGTTCCAGTCGCCCCGAGATCCGAGTATTGAGCCTGGCGGCAGCGCGGGGGAGATTGCGTATAATTCGACGGATCCTGCGTGTGCGGATGGATGTATTTTCTAGCGGGCGACTGGCCGGCGCTACACAGCCAGGTCACGTGATAGTAGATAATGATATCGGAGATGCTGACTAACCCAGCGAGACGATCCCTGCTTTGCCGCTTTTCCTCGCGCTGCAAAAGTTCGGCCATCAGTCATGCATGCCCACCCAGCCCTTGTCCTATGATCATTATATATTCCCCATGTCCACTTATTCCGATGCGGGACGGGGCTGCTTTACATCTCCCTAACCATGGCGAAAATGGTCTCAATCCGGCCAGGGCTGACGGTCGCCCGTGCCCTTCGTGGCGAACGCTGTGCTAGACAGATGTTTCGCGCGCTGGGGACGAGGAGGGACATTGCGACAGGTGCAATTGCGCAGGAAAGAGGGGGGAATCTCGGGGCGAATCTGCTGCAGCGCAAAGAGGCCATCCGGCATGCGAAGCCGTTCTCTGAATTTTTGACCGACTCGTTCGATAGGCAGCATGACTATCTGCGGATCAGCATCACCGAGAGATGCAATCTGCGGTGCCTGTACTGCATGCCCGAAGGTAGTGAAAACAGCAATCATGTATAAAATAGACCAATTGCTGACGCCGCACAGAGGGCGTGCCACTGTCACCGGCTGCGCACATGCTCACCACGCCCGAGATCTTCTACCTCTCCTCGCTGTTCGTCTCGCAGGGCGTCACCAAGATCCGGCTAACGGGCGGCGAGCCCACGGTGCGCCGCGACATCATCCCCCTCATGCAACAGATCGGCTCTCTCCGCCCGAACGGCCTCCGCGAACTCGCGCTCACGACCAACGGCATAACGCTGCACCGGAAGCTGGATGCGATGGTCGAGGCGGGTCTGACGGGCGTGAACCTGAGCTTGGACACATTGGATCCCTTCCAGTTCCAGATCATGACGAGGCGGAAAGGTTTTGATGCCGTCATGCGGTCAATCGACCGGATATTGGAGATGAAGAAGTTGGGCGCGAACATCAAGCTCAAGGTCAACTGCGTCGTGATGCGCGGACTGAACGAGCGGGACATTGTACCCTTCGTCGAGCTGGGCCGCGAAAAGGACATCGAGGTGCGCTTCATCGAGTACATGCCGTTTGGCGGCAACAAGTGGAGTGAGGGGAAGATGATCAGCTTCCAGGAAATGCTCGACATCATCCGCCTCAAATACCCTGGGCTCAGGAGTGTGCCCGGACACAAGAACGACACGAGCAAGACGTACGAGGTCCCTGGCTTTGTGGGCAAGGTCGGCTTCATCACGAGCATGACGAATGACTTCTGCGGCACCTGCAATCGCTTGCGCATCACGAGCGACGGCAATCTGAAAGTCTGTCTGCATGGCAACGACGAAGTGTCTTTGCGCGATCTCCTGCGCCAAGACAACAACGGCGAGCCCATCGACGAGGAGGCATTCGAGCGCATCAAGCAAATCGAGATGGACCGGCGAGATGGCCTCTTAGGCAACGAGACCATTCTCGGCTGGGGGCAGCGAGAGCAAGAGCTCTTGCAAGTCATCGGCACTGCAGTGAAGCGCAAGGCCGAGAAGCACGCCGACATGGGCGACCTAAAGAACATGACGAACAGGCCGATGATATTAATTGGTGGGTGATGGTTGGTCTCCTTTCTGCATCTGGGGCGTTTTGCACTTTGTTGTGATACTGTCACTTCTGGGACTTGTAAAATTGTCGCGTATATACTGAAATATGCCCCTTATTGTCACTCACTTCTCGCTGCTGTGATGACAGTGCTAATCTCTGTCGACAGATCCACCGTCACAACACCAGCCCATAAACCAAATCACAGCCAAATCAACTCCTACCCGAATGTCACGTCGGCCAACATCGACTGCCAGTACCTCGCTCATTCAATCCTGGTCTCGCATTCCTCCGCCTCGATTGCCTTTTCCTTACCCATCACTACCATCCCAACCGAGCCATATACGCACATACGCTGTGAAACATACGTCCATTCGAATTAAAGACCCCGTTGAACTAGTCAAAGCAATGGACGCGGAGCGCAAGAAAGAAGAGGACAAAATGCTCAAGGCCCTCGATGAAGAGGGGACGCTGCGGCCAAATGCCTCCAGCAAAGAGAAATACATATCATACTGGTCGGCAGTGACAAACATGGTGAAATGTGGTGTGCTACCGAGCGAAAGGCAGAAGAGACTTGAATTCCACCGACAAGCGAAGCAGAGTCTCATTGCCATGGACACGGCACCGGAGTATTCGCAGGGAACTGATTTCCAAACGCTTATAGAACGGGACGCACAGATTGTGCGGCAGGGCTTGTATAAAGAAAAGTCCATGCAGCGAACAAGCAACCTCACCATCGCCGAAATAATAAAGAAAACCAAGGAACTTGAGCACCGAATTCGCATCGAGAAACAATTCCCTCCCGACATACCATGCCCGAAATTCCAAACCTTCTTTCATGAGCATTGCTCTAGCTTAACGCGACCTGAGGCGCGGAGCCTCTGGCGGAAGAGAATTAAGGTGAAGGGCACAGTAGCCAAGAATGAAGCAGAGTTGGAAGGTGCAAGGACGGAATGGAAGTTCGGGATTGAGGAGTTGGAGAACAGGTTGGGAATCTTCAACTTGTATCTAAAGAAGTACAATAGCGGCGGAATTGGGAGTCCGGAAGTGAAGAAACAGCTGATGGAGTTGCAGAAGGAAAAAAAAATTCTAAAGAGGAAGTTCGCGCCTCTAATTGCGACCAAGGAAGAAAAGACGCGAATATATATGGAGAATCTCATGAGATTGGAAACCGAAAAAAACGAAAGGAGAATAGAGAAAATACTCGCGAAGAAGGGACGTGTGGCGCCAATAGAAACTAACCCGCAGCGTGAAATGGATCAGAAATTGACGTTGACCTCGGATCGCGCGGATATTTCGAAAGAGACGGAGACGGAGAGGAGGCAGAAAAGGGTTGAAGAGGAACGAAACGTGGAACTTGCGACCAAGAAGGGACGTATGGAGCAAATAGAAACCAATCCGCAGCGTGAAATGAATCGGAAATTGACGTTGACCACGGATCGCGCGGATATTTCAAAAGAGACGGAGACGGAGAGGAGGCAGAAAAGGGTTGAAGAGGAACGAAACGTGGAACTTGCGACCAAGAAGGGACGTATGGCGCAAATAGAAACCAATCCGCAGCGTGAAATGAATCGGAAATTGACGTTGACCACGGATCGCGCGGATATTTCAAAAGAGACGGAGACAGAGAGGAGGCAGAAAAGGGTTGAAGAGGAACGAAACGTGGAACTTGCGACCAAGATAGACGTCCGGAGGGAGACCCTCCTTCAAGGAATTCAAGTACGTAAAGCGAAGCTCGCCGCCGTGAGAGTGGCTCTCCTGAAAGCAGGTGCGGCGAAGACGAAAGACACCAGAGGTGCTTCACCTAGGGAAATGCTTCGAGATCCCCAGCCCGCTTCCCACAAGCCCTCTCCCACTCTACGCCCCGAAGAAACCGCCGATTTGGGTGCCCAGAGGGACGATTGGTATAAAGCACTTGAAGTAGGTAAATCGGAGATTGACGCTGAGAAGGTCGAGGCTCTCCATGAAGAACGTGCGACGAAGTCGGAAACCACTAGAGATGCTTCACCTAGGGAGATACTCCGAGCTCCCACGCCCGCTCATAACGATCCCTCCAACATACTGACAGGAGAAACCGTCGATCACACTATAGCAGGAATAAGAAGGCGCCGTGATGCCCTCAGCAGGGAACGCGAGGCCCGAATCCAACAACTCCAAGCCCACAAGATTCCCGGCAGCGTCGCGAATTTCAGCGACCTAGCACTCAAAAACCTCGTCCCGGAACAGACACACGGACCTTCTACTGAAAAAGAGCTGCATCAATTGTCACAATCAATTGCGTTTTTGAACAAATTTTCCAAATTCGCGGTGAAGAGGGAAGTGGAGAGTAGAGAAGTGAGGGAGGGTGGGATGGAGAGAGTTGCTGCTATGATTCAGGATATGGATTTTAAGAAAGATGGCCCGTATAATACGGAAAGGGGGGTACTGCCGAAGGGCGATGGCGCGGAGAGTATAGATCAGAACTATTCTGATCTGCCAGAAGCAGAGCCCGCAGCCCACCCGTCTGAGGCCCCGAAAATAAACAGCAACGACAACGGGACGTACAAAGATGATACGAAAGAGAACGTTCCCAATATATTTGGACAAGGAATGAAACCAGAACCACCTCGACCATCATGGCCAGAACCCCAAGCCCCACCAGCGCCGCCGCGTTCCCCAGCCATGCCGTCAATCTCCCTAAGCGAGAACCTCAAAGCCAGCATGCTACCGCCATCAGGCTTTTTACAGATCGACTCCGACCTCACCATCAACGTCGAAGCGTCCACGCCAGAGCTCCAATCCCAAGTGTACCAATTGCGCGAACGGCTCAGAAACACGTTTCCCCGCATCGACACCCTACCGTACGACTTGTGGAAGTCGTCAAACCGCCAGACACTGTCTACATGGCTGCGTATCCTGGTGAATCACTGGCTGACGCGCTTTGATGATATCGCTACCGGTAGCGTGAATTCAAGTGGGAAGGCGAAGGGCAGGGTTTATTATGGGAATGGGGGAGCGTGGAAGGGGAGCGAGGTTCAACAGGTGTTGGATCAGATGGTGCGGGACCATGACTTGAGTCGCTATGCGGCGGAGCGGATGGGGAGGAGGTGGGAACAAGTGTTTGAGAGGAGAGAGGTTCTTGGGAATAGGGAGGAGGTAGAAGATCTTGACATGGATGAGTGGGATACGGGGCTGGGGTGGTTGAAGGATGAGAGTCCATCAGACGAAGAAGAAGAAGCTCGAATCCAGCCTTGGTATCGAATGAACGGGGATGGGTATGAGGATGAAGGGAAGTGGGAGATGGAGGAGGGACTGACCACGAAGAACAAAAAGAACATGGAGAGAGCGAAGGAGGGATGGGGAAAACGCAACACGGAAGAACAAATGCGGACCCTCTTGGAGAGGAAATACGTCTCCCCCGACGATCTACCATTTCTATGGGAGGGGAAGAAGGGGAAGGGCGACGAACGAGAGGAACGCGACACGAAAGAAAAAATGCAGACACCTGTGGAGAGGAAACACGATCTGCCCGACGATCTACCGTTCACGTGGGAGGGAAAGAAGGGTAAGGGTTTTAGGAGGGCTGGTTCCGATTCTAGGTTCTCTCCTCCCGCTCCCTCTGACCTGAATGACAACCTCAATCCACTATACTCGATGATATCAAGACGCGGGTTCTCGACCTCTGCCCGCTGGCGCACGTCATCGGATTCTCCCACATCTCCCTCCATCTCGGAAAAGACTACTAAATCAACCGCTGGGTCCGCGACGACAAACCCGGCACCAGCGCTCCCACACCTCACACCCACGGGCACTGCGCACATGGTCTCGGTCTCAAACAAAGCACATACCATACGCACCGCCATCGCAACGGGAACCGTACGCTTCAGCAACCCCACACCACTCACACTCATCCGATCAAACGGCGTCAAGAAAGGCGATGTGCTAGCCGTGAGTAGGATTGCGGGGATCATGGCAGCGAAGAAGTGTCCAGATCTTATTCCTCTATGCCACCCTATCATGATTACACACGTCGGTGTCGACCTCGCCGTCATTGGCGCGAAGAACGGAACACAAGAAAACGATTTCGGTGCCGTGGTCGTAGAAGCGAAGGTCCAATGTCAGGGCCAAACAGGCGTTGAAATGGAGGCTTTGACTAGCGTTATGGGCGCTGCGCTTAGTGTGGTGGATATGTGTAAGGCGGTGGATAAGGGGATGTCGATTGGGGATGTGAGGGTTGTGTTGAAGGAGGGGGGTAGGAGTGGAGTGTGGAAGGAGGAGGGGTGGGGGAGTGTTGTTGGGATGGGTGGTGGTGGTGGTGGTGGTGGTGTATGGTAGTGGTGGGGTTTAGACGGGTTTGTGTCGCTTAAAAGTTTGTGAGGTTGTGGGGGGGTTGTGGAGGTGTGGTGGATTGTGGGGGTTTAAAAAGCGCGGATTATATGTATTGTAGACTTGTATGGTAGATGATGTACTATAGACCTGTATGCATAACATTCTTTTGGGACAGGCATTTTGGCTCTTGGTGTCTTTGTTGTCGATGCCTTCACACGGGTTGCGCTTGCCTTTTTTGAAGAACATGGTAGCGACGCTTGGGGTTGTGTCGTTCCTTCCCCAAGAAAACTTATTATGACTGTCCGCAACACACCAGGTCTCTTGACCACACAAGTAAAACGTCAATTGGTGGATTATGCCATACTTGAGAGTATACAGCTGCAATTAATACCACTCACCAGACACTTCCATCCATCATTGTCCGTCTGCCCTTACCTCCCCCAACGATCCATCTGTCGTACACTACGATTCCGATCACTCACCTCGTGGCTACTCGTACCAGGGAAAGTGTATCCAGGGTAATCACAACACTCCTTATCTAGGGAGATTTGTCCCCGATTCTTCTCTCTACTCCCCCCCAATCCAATACCACCCATCCCACTTTATCCATACGGTCTGTTCTGTGCTATTCTGTTTCATTCTTCCGGTTGCTCATTGTTACTGTCACTTTGGCCGTTATGTCGTCTACGCAGGCTGCTGGGTCGGCTGGAGTGGATACTACCCCGAAGGCTACGACTGATACCCCAAAGAGAGTGTCTACTGCACTGGATAGAGCGCCTACTAATCCAACTACTACGGCTGCTGCCCTGAGTACTACACCTGATGTGCCGAATACTACATCTGCTGCGCCAACGAGAGTGCCCACTACGCTAGCTACTACGGCTCCTACACCAGCTAGAGTGCCCACCACGCCGGCTAGAGCGCCCACAACACCAGCCAGAGTGCCCACTACGCCAGCTACTACGGCTCCTACACCAGCTAGTGTGCCCACCACGCCGGCTAGAGCGCCCACAACACCAGCCAGAGTGCCCACTACTCCAACTACTACGGGTGCTGCGCCAGATACTACGGCTCCTACACCAGCTAGAGTGCCCACCACGCCGGCTAGAGCGCCCACTACTCCAACTACTACGGCTGCTGCGCCAACTACTACACCTGATGTGCCGACTACTACGCCAGCTACTACGGCTCCTACACCGGCTAGGGTGCCCACCACACCGGCTAGAGCGCCCACAACACCAGCCAGAGTGCCCACTATACCGACTGCTACGCCTCCTACCCCATCTAGAGTACCCACCACGCCAGCTACTACTGCCGCCGTGCCAGCAACCACCATCCCACGCCATGCCACCGATCCCATTCCTCCCACTACCACAGCTGCCGTGCCAACCACCAACACTCGCCCCCTCACCCCATCAGCCATCGAAGCCAACCGCCCTACCCCACCTCCCAAACGCCCTCTCCTCAAACGTCTCCGCTTCCAAGACCAACCCACCTTCCGTGAATTTGTCAAGCACAACTGGCTCGATATCCTCACGCAGCTACTATGCGTCCTCGGCGCCTACCTGATTTACATGTTGGCGAATCCTCTCCTGCCGCGTCACTTCCCGGTGTTCCCTGGCATCATGACGTCGGACTTCGGGCTCAAGTACGGGAAGCCGATGATGGATGAGTATATTACTACGCTGGTTAGTGCGATTACGAGTTTTGTCGTGCCGATGGCGGTTATAGCGATTGTAGGGACGGTTTGGCTGAGGAGGTTTGGGGATATCAATGCTGGTGTAAGTCCCACATCCCGCTTCTCATCCCACTCTTCTTTCCTGTCGCCTTCATAGTTTTCAAAGCTGACCCCGATGTTTCTCAGATCATGGGACTCGGCTACGCACTCGCAACAGCGACCTTTTTCCAAGCCTTTCTCAAATGGATAATTGGTGGTCTCCGTCCTCATTTCCTCGACGTCTGTAAGCCGCAGCCGCATTTGCCGGGACTGGGAACACAGCATGTGTAGCACACAGCCGGTAGGGTCTGCACGGGTGACGCAAAGCTTGTTCGTGAGGCGCAGATGAGCTTTCCGAGTGGGCACAGTGCTGCTGCCTTTGCAGGCTTCGGGTACCTGGCATTGTGGTTGAATGCCAAGTTCGGAGTATTCTCGTATCGCAACCGCAGGCTTGAACCTGGGGAGAAGCATGGTGGGCATGCGGCTGTGCATGATGGGGATCTGCCGACAATGACCCCGACGACAACAGCTCCGAAGGCACCAACCACCGGAGATGAGCATATGAATGCGGAGAAGACGAAGGAAGCGGCCAAAGCGAAGGAAGCGGCCAAAGCGAAGGAAGCGGCCAAGGCGAAAGAGGCGAGCAGACGGTCACCGCATTGGAAGCTGGTGCTCTTTGTACTGCCGCTGCTTATCGCTACGCTCCTCGCAGCGAGCAAGGTCAGGGATGGATGGCATCACCCTATCGACGTCGTTTTCGGAGCGATCATTGGGTTGCTGTTCGCGGTCATGGCGTTCAAGATGACTCATCGGAGCGTGTGGAGACAGGAGTCGAATCATCTGGCCAAGAAGCGGGAGCTGGACCATCTGGCTAAGAAGCGGGAGCTGGATCATCTGGCAAAGAAGGAGTCGGATCCTCTGGCAAAGAAGGAGTCGGATCCTCTGGCAAAGAAGGAGTCGGATCCTCTGGCGAAGAAGAAGAAGAAGTCGCATCTTCTGGCTAGAAAGAAGGAGTCGCATCTTCCGGCTAAAAAGGAGTCAGATGCTTTGGCTAAGGAAGATGCCGTGGCTACGAAGTCGGATCCTGTGGGTAAGAAGTGAGGATGGGTGGTCTATTGGTCTTTATTGTTCTTTGCCTTTTCTCCTTTGTCAGTTCCCTTCCTCCTCTTTTCGTCGTTAGTAGCCTTAATTGAATCCTCTGTGTTCTTGCTATTTGGGGGTTGATATCTTGAGCCGTGAAGGTAGTCTGTCTGCGTTTTGCGATGTTTTAAAGATGGGCGATGTTTGGATGGGAAAGGGTTGGAGAGAGTGTAGCGGTGCTGGATGGTGTGAGTTCGATCTCATGTTTGATATACTCCATGACCTTGTATTTTGAGTGAGTTTCTGCGATAGGTCAGTAGTACATCCATCCCAAATACATGTCTGTCGACCATTCCGTCCTACCATATCATCGCTATTAGTTAGGTTCAATCGTTCTTTCCCGTCTATCGTACTACGTCACCACCACAAAATCACCCCTACATCTTTCCATCCACACACTCATCCCGCCATCCAACCCTCACAAGCACCAGACATCCCTCTCAACATCACCTTCCACCGCAACGCAAACAATGCCCACCCAACACGATGCCAACGCCACACCACATACCGACGCCGAAGCCCAAGCTATCGAGTCCTACCCTCTCTCCTCCCGGCGAACCGTGGAAGCGGAAGCGGAAGCGTCAACAACGACAAATGACAGCGCTGTCGAGAACGAATTCGGAGACCCCACGGGAGAGAAATTGATCTGGGGCGCTAGACGCAGTGTCGTTTGGACTTCGTGCGTGGCGGTTGCGGGCGTGGGGCTCATTTTGACGGGGATTATCTTGGGGGTTGCGGCGGGGTCGGTGTCGGTTGCTGGGGGCGCTGGGGTGAGGTGGTGATGATTTGGGGGAGGGTTTTTTTTTTTTGGAATGTGGATTGTGACCGTAGGTAGGGGGCTTGTTAAAAGGAAAAGACGCGGACGATGTGGAGATATACCTAGGCAGGGATGGGTTCCAGGAGTGTGGTTTTAGGTTCAGGTGGATGTTGTTCCTGTCCCCCGATCCCCAGAAATTGAAGGGATGGGATTATAGTGGGACGCTGGTGAATAGACCAGTTGCTTGGTTTCGTCACAAAACGTATAAACATAAGTCGGCGTACTCTAAACGTTGACTATGTAGCTAGCGATTCATTTTCCCGGTCTCTTGTCATTGCGGCAGCCATAGGTGGTAGCATTATTGGAGTCTCTTCGATCACATAGTCACGCCAGGGGGAGGCGACAAGTGGACATCGCAGCTGGATTCGTTTATGCAGAGAACATCTTGGCGGGGCCGAGTCGTTCTAAATGAAGCTGCAAAGCCTGAAATCAGATCTCCGGTGCATCATACGACCGCGCCTCGCTCGTTAATGCCGCGCCGGTCCCTGATTGGTGGGTCGCCGTGCTCAGCCTTACAAGGCCACGGAGTTTCATCCCCATGAAACGAGGCAACATGGCCAGATTAAGATAAAATAATGTTCGCCGAAGAGGCGTAGGTGGTGTATATAGTTCGCATCTGCCCAGTGGGCTTTCTGGTAAGAGTTTACCATTTCATCTTTCTCGGACACAACTATCACTGCAACTAGCGAGTACTTGAGTTAAATACTGCGGAAGACTTGGGACCGAGGTGCGTACATCTTAGCACAAGGACTGGAGCGGTACTGATATTGGAGACAGATTTATATTTTTGGATTCAACACTGAAACAGAAACATTCGCAACAAAACAGAAGCTACATACACCATGACACGCCTGATCCGGTTCAAGACCTATCTCAGCGCCCTCAAAACCTCATCCAAGGCGTCCCGCAAACCCCTCCGACCCAGTGACCTCGCGCTGAAGGAACCCATAACCGCATCTTTCGAATCGAACTACCCGACCTCGCCGCTATCCGGCATGTTCCAGATACAAGTCACCCGGGACTTTTCGCAAGCGCAAGCGCAGCCCGAAGACCAAACAAAACTGCACGAACCTCGCTCAATCACGATAAACATTTCGGATCTCTCCGCGCCTCCGCGCCCATCAAGTCCAGCGGCAAAGGATCCACAGTTCACGAAACTCCTGTCGCGGACGTCGTCGAGGCGGCTTAGTCGACGCATATCGAAACTCCATGTACGACCTGCTACACCTTCGGCGCTGAAGCGATCGCGGCCGAATTCGTTCTTTGGTGCGGGGTTGGATCTGCCGATTGAGGATCTGGAGTCGATTGTAGAGGAGGTGAATGAGATGAGCTCGAGGCATCCGGAGACGAGTCGTGGGATGAGTATAGAAGGGAAACCGGTGGAGGTGGATGAGGTGGAGGCGCTGGGGTATGTTCCTTTATCGTGACAAGTGGAACATGGGGATGGACATGTATGATATGAACAGCGGAAAGTGTGTGGTCCAGTGGAAGAAGTGATGCATTATGAATCTCGGTATCGTCGTCGCTTTTTGAAAATCCAATCTTTGAAATGTCACTTTCTTGCCCATCGTTCCTTGACGGGGCGTCCGCGTTCGTCGATCAGAAGGGCGAGAACGAGAGGGAAACAACGCGCGGGTCAAACTGCATCTCGCAGTCTGCATCGAAGCTCTTGCCCATCCTCCGGCGTGAGATCACTGCGATCTCCATGTCCGGGTCCCAATCCAAAGACCGCTTCCTCGCCAGTGTACGCGGCAGCGTAGTCGTCTCTGCGCCGATGGAGATGACGCGGGCGTCGAACTCTGCGATCGGCTGCGCGAGGTTGTGCTGGAACACCGCCTGCCTGGCTCCATTCTCTTCTCCTTCCTCGGAGAACTTCCTCACGCGAGGTGCCGACTGGAAAATGGCGGCTCCGCCCTGGAGCGGGGACTCGCCGCGCGCCTTCTTCTGCGCGGAAGCCTCGTCGGCGCTCCCACGCTTCGCGCCTTGCTTGCGCGCGTTGTCGGCCGCGAACTTCTTCCCCACCTTCAAGGCGTTGATCTCCTGGAGCTGCTCCTCCAGGGACTGGTAACACTCAGTCCCTGGTGCTTTCGCAGCGGAGCAGGCCCGTCCAGCCTCGTTCTTGACCAGGCTGGCCACCGTCTCGGTGAGGTTGCCCTTCATGTCGACGTACTTGGCCACGAACTCGACCAAGTAGCCGATCAGGAACGACTCCTGGCCGGCGTCCATGGCCCTCTTGGCCTTGGCGAATTCCGAGGCTGAGAGCTTGTTGTTGACGGCGTCTTCGACCGCCTTGAGGCACGTCGGGCAGCCGAATGGCCCCGCGTCGAGAACTGCCTCGTGGCAGTTCACGCCACAAGGTACCTTCTTGGTACTGGCGACCCAGTGCCCGCAGGACAGATGGTGGAGTTTGCCGTCGCAATTGGTTTCGGTGCTGTTTTCCGGCTTTAACCACTGGATGGTGTTCCACGTGCCTTGGTAGCACTGTGGAAGAGTGCCGTCATCTTCCTCCATCGTGATCTTGGATTTGGCTTTGCGCGGGTCGCGGCGCTGGCCATGCGATACTGGCTGACGGCACGGGCGCGGGTTGCCTGATGGCTTGGGTGAAGCTGTGGCCTGCTTGCTGGGTGTAGTCGGAGGAGTGGCCTTGGGGAGCGGTGGAGCGTCCGGCATGTCAATCTCGACTGAGTATGTCGGTGACGATGTATGGAACGCGTTCTTGTTTACGAACGTCGTAGTAGGCACCTTGGGAGAGTTCTTGCTGAAGATGTAAGACCTATAGTACGGCCTGCTTGTAAATGGGTTGACCGGCAGAGTGCGGCCAAAGACGAGAGGTTTCTTCTTGGGCATCTCCGCCGGCTTGGGGGGGTTGACGCTCTTCGGAAGGTATGTTCCTGAGGGAGAGGCCTGACGTCCAGTAGCCGCGTTGCTCACTGGCATGCCTGAAGGAGGGGCATTGTTCGCAGTGGCTGCGTTGTGTACTGGCGTGCTTATGGTCACTTGCACGGCGGGGACGTTGCCAGTCGTGCTGGACTTTATGCCTAGAAGGCGGAGAAAGAAGGATATGAGGCGGAAAAAGAAGTAGATGAGACCCATGACGAAGGTTGTGTTGTCGTATGGATCGGGTAGACCGTATGTATACGGAGTTGCAAGTACTACTGAAGGTAGTGTGGGGAGTCAAAGAGGTTGGTACCGCAGGTGCACTTGAGTTGGGTGAGGGTGAGGGTGAGGGTAAAGGTTGTCGTGAGCGGGGTTACAAGTAGGAGGGGAGCGCTGCGGTCGGGTCAAGTGCGAGCTTCAAGTCTTGGCAAGCGGCGGCGACGAGATTTGGTAAACGAACTTTGGTGAATGACGTATTTTATAAGTATAATGTGCGTGGTTGGATTTTTTTATAGCGCCAAGACCCGGCCACGGAGACGTGCAAACGGCACAGCCGTATGTATGTCTCTACTTACAATGAGTTTCTTCGGGATTTTTGTAAGGCCCGGACGTATCATCGCTCGGCTGATGATGATGAACGGCTTCCAATACCTCTAACCCCATGTCGGTCCTGGGGCCTGTGAAGTTCTTCCGTCCATCCACAAACCATTGAATAGTACTAATGACCATGATAATTGCAAAAGCCACAATGCAATAATCTGGCGTCTGTTAGTTTGATGTCTTGAAATGTAACAACAATGTACTTACTCATATTGCTTGCCGTTACAGGAAGCTCTGGGGGGAACAAGAAAAGCACTGTAGTCACAATGACATATGCTACTCCCAAAATATTCGCAAACCATGCAAAGGCGGTAGGGAGGACGAATGCCCTCGGAGGCAAAATCTTCCTGCCACGCAAAAGGTTGATAGCCACGGGCATAGCATAGCTGACTCCAAGCGCAACCACCGAGGCAGACACGATAGCGGTGAATGCGCTACTTGAACCGAGGAAGATACAGCCGAATATAATGGTGAGAGCGGTCGTAAGTATAAGCGAATTGAGTGGTTGGCCTAATCTTGCATGCACTTTGGCAAAGGTCCTGGACGCTGGAAGCCCGCCATCTCGTGCAAAAGCGTATGTCATCCGGGACGATGTTGTCATAATAGACGTCGTAGCGAAGAGTAGGCAGATGAGCGGGAATACGAGGAGGCACACAGCACCGGCCCGATTCTGCGTTGCGTGGTCGATGATGTAGAGCAGCGGGCCTGCGGGCGAAGCAATAATTTCCTCGGTATTTCCTCCTGATACAAAGAGCAGGACCATTAGGAAGATGACACCAGTGAACATTCCAATGGCAACGCAGTAGATCATAATCTTTGGCCCTTCTACTGCGGCGTTCGGGATCTCCTCAATCATATGCGCGACAGCATCGTAGCCGGTCAAGCCCAAGCCGCCCTGCAGCAGACCAAGCAACCAAGCGACACCGTCGGGCCATCCGGTCTCGTTGATGAACTGCGTGAAGACAAACGTGCCAGAAGAGTAATTCGGTGAAGCGCAAGCTAGTACCGTTATGCAGATGACAATAAAACCGGCAATGGACCATATGATGGCTGCTTTGTTGACGTACGGTAGTAGATCGTTCATAAAGGCATTTATGACGAAAGCTGCAATCGTATAGCCGATGTATATAAGGAATTGATGCCATCGTTCGGGAACATAGTCGGGATGGAACAAAGCGATTATTCCCACGATGAGCTGGGATCCAAGAAGTCCTCCAGAGCAGACGAGAGCTATCCACCCAGAAACGTTAATCCAGCCGGTGATCCAGGACAAGAGGGGAACCCAGCTCTTCCACGCAATAACCGCGACCCAATGATACCTGTACAATCAGTTTCCATGTTCAAAAGTTGTTTGATCAAACTTACTGGCCACCTGCTGTCGGATAAGCTGAAAGAAACTCCGCGAGGGACGCCGCTAAGCAGAGGTTACAGATTCCAGCTGTCACCAGTCCCCAGATAACACTCGTAGAACCACCGCTCGGAAGCGCCAGAGAAAGTGATGCGGAAAGCGCAGTCCAAGAATTCAAAATAGCGAATGCCAATCCCAGCATAGCCAAAGGGGAGAAATTCCGTCGAAGTTCCCCCCTATGACCGAGAGCCTCCAGTTGGAGGTCATCGGCGCTGCTCTTCTCGTGAGAATCCATTGTCAGTAATGGTGTTCAGCAATTCGAGCGCAAAGACTCAATTAAGAATACAACTTGAAACCAAATTTGGCACGATAAGAGATGCTGAGTGTCCACAATATTGGCGGTGTATGGCGTCTAGGGCGGTGCGATAAGAGGTTGGGATGGGGGGTAAGATACTTGACTATACGAAATGACATTTAGCGTAGACGTCATGGAGACTATCGCCTACGCCGAGCATCATCCAGTAAGCGAGTCCACACGGGGGAAAGATAAGGGACGGAAGCTTTGTGGGGTATGGAGCTTAAACGATACCATTTATGCAGGGCTCGGAGCCGCACAGTGCCGGTCGTACATAGGGGTGGCGATTCGCACGGATTCTGGTAAAAGGAATTACGTACCGAATCTATCGAGCAACTCCTTCGGCTGTTGCCTGTGGAAAGTAACGCGTCGTTATCGAGAGAATTCCCTCTGCATAAGGCCCATGCAGAATTAGCACCGGTCGATGCTGCTGAGTTGGAGACTGGAACATATTTGACGTGGGAGTGTTGAGCCATTTTTGGAGATCGTTCCTAAGGTTGTATAAGATGCGTAAAGTCTGTGAATCGGTACATGTTGACGGCTGGAAGACTCAGAAACTGGCGAGAGAGTAATCAGATGATAGGAATGCCATAATGATGGTTCGGAGAGTGTGAGGATGAAGTCAAAGGCTTCGCGACTGTTACGCGACGCGAGCGGTTCGGTCGGTCCGGACACCATTCGTAAGCATTATCTTGCGCTGCAACCCATTAACCAAAAAGCCAGTCCCTCATATTTGATCCTGATCAAGCTTGAATATTGATGAAAGGAAGAGATGATACGAGTAGGGTCCAAAGGTACGTATCTGTACTGACAGAACATCACGTGCTTCTATCCGAAAATGGATTAGACTGATCCGTGAGCCCAGACGTTTTACCCTTGCAGGTGCTGCGTCAAACTTAAGCATCCAACACGGCTTCAATGAGGCTCATATCACTGGCGCCATGTATTTTCTTGATCTGATGCACCGTCAGCATGGTCTTATACATGGAGCAGCAGATCACTCACCCGAAAGCATGGATCGGCTTCTTTGAGCAACCTCTCAAAACCTGCTTCCGTCGCTGCTTCCCTCCTAACACTACCATCATCATGATATCAAGCTGTCTCAATCGGCACTCGTGATAAAACGATGCCTCACCCATGTTGGGGAGTATGATGTCGTTGATCAGGAAAGGCGTCTCTGGGGCGCTCTTCTCCAACACTGGCACCATCGCCTTGAAGATCTGGATACAGTCTTCATCACTCCAATTGTGATTGACGCATCGAAGAAGATACGCGTTTTCTTCGGTTATGGGTTGGGGCTCGAAGAAGATGTGTTGCAGAAATGCTACTCGGCCGTTCAAGTCAGACAGGTCTTGCTGCGAAGCCTGACTGAGCCTAGCCAGAGAATCTTCCACTACGAGTTCAAGGTTCGGAAACGTCTATATTTCCTGTCAGCTGGATAACGTAACAGTATATTGTACATACACGAGCAAGAGCAATGCTCATGTGTCCATTGCCGCCTCCCACATCGATCACTTTGCTCCCGGCGATTTTATCCCAGGCGTAGCTGCCTCTCAGGTCTTCGAACTGTCGCTCCACTAAACTTTGTTTAGCAACTTTCTGTATCTTTCTTTTAGTCGGGGATGTCATTACTTTTTCCAATCCCCGCCATGGCGCTCGCGAACCGGCCCGCTCGTTTACGATCATTTTGGTAGAACCGGAACAACTCCACGCCATGTCGCGAAACAAATGGATTCACGGACCGACTAGTCATGTGTGGAGATTCTCTAATGCTTGCCGCCGTTTCCGAAGTAGCCATGAAGAATTCGTCCAATCTTACGAGATCTCAGGAATTGCTTCGAAGAATTTGAACTCACAAGCAACTTGCCAGGCCGCCAAATCCTACAACGTGCAAATCAGCGTTCGAGCTTCTGCTTTGGGGCTATTGACAAGCCTCAAAAGATCTTGAGCTGCATCGTTAAGAGAGGATCGGATGGCTTTGAATGGCTCAGTCTCTGGGAGTGGTATGGAAGTGATATCGAATGTTCGTTCGGGGGACCCGTTCGCTTCTAGATCGCTTACGAGTTTGGCAGTAAGCTCGTGGACCTGCTTCGCTAATTCTAGTAGTGTCGGTTACGTTTTCGTAGCCATCGCGTCGTTATTACGGTTCGACTTTGCAAGCTGGTAGGTTGAAGAAATGTGCAAGAATTTAAAGGCACGGAATACTTACACCCACGGAAGCTCTCTACTGTAATTTTGTGTATTGTAACCAACTCAAAATCCATTCTCAATAATGTCCTTCCCAATACCATCATGAGCTCCATGAGCGCGAGGTGCTGACCGAGATAGCTTCCTGGCCCCTTCAAAAACGGGTGAAACACCTCTTTTAAACGCGAAACATCATGTGTTGAAACTCCACTTTCTGGAGAGACAATCCATCCCTCTGCATGGTACAATTCTGCATCGCCAAACACCTCATCACTGTGACCGTTGGCCCATGTTGCTGTTCCGACAATGGTACCTACAGGATAGTAGTTCCCTTCGATGGTCATACCGCCCCGGAGAACGACTGGAGGGAGTTCGCTCGGACCCGGAGGTGCTAGTCGCAAAGTCTTTTGAATGCATGCTCGTGCATACGTACATGGGTTCAGACGAGCACCTGGAATAACCTTCTCGGGTGCTGAAAATACACTCCGAATTTCTTGTGCTATATTCTCATACACTTGTCGGTTATGGGTCAGATAGGAAAGCATTGCGCTGAAACAGGAGCGCATCCGCCCAAGATTTCATATCCTTTGCCCCAGACCATTCTTCCTTGCTCACTCCTTCCATCTATCAGTATTTTTGCTACAATGCTCGCAGCTGCTTTAGCATTCCACTAATTCACCGCAAGTTTGAGAAGTTTAAGCTTCTTCAGATAGAGCGCTGGGCCAGTTGTGCTTAGAGTGTTAAGGACATATTTGTTCTTTGGCCGCGAATCGTAGAAATTCTACTTTTGACATTAACGCCATGTCCATATATGTCGTTTGAGGCTTGTGCGGAGTGGAATAGAACAGCGTTTGGCGTAAGTCGGACCTTGTTGCCTTTTCTATCAAGTCAGTACAATTGTGAATCTGGTTTGGGCAGTACCAGCTCGCTTACCGTGTATTTTGAAGTACCGCGTTCTCCAGAGATGTCCATCCCCTTTGCATACACGGTAGAATGATAACTACGATAAGAAACGGGCGAAGAAGGGCTCTAGGACTTTAGCTAATGGATGGAAGAAGATATTGTATACAAGCACATAAACGACCTATGTGCACGTCATCAGCGTATTTTCTACTGCAAGGCAGAACTTTTATGAACATACATAAAGTGGTAACGCAACATCTAACGCAAGCGAAGTCACAGCCATAATGCTATGCCAAAAGTCAAATACAACACTCACTTCCGGTTCCCTCTCCTCCATCCTGTTCACATGTTATAAAATCGCCTTCGCACAGTGCAAAACCACCCTTCCGACGCTTTTAATCTACCGACCCATCTCGCTTCCAAACTACAAAAGCCGCCCATATTACAGCCGAAGCAAGTCATCCTTTCGGCCTTGGTCTTCGGGGGTTATCACAACGCCACAAACTGCAAGTATAGATAAATTACGGTTCGTGTAATTTCCTGATACAATCCCATGATGCGCACTTCGCGACATGGAGCCAAGTTGGGTGTAAACCTACGGGGGAAGCCAGGGGGCCGAGGCCACCCGAGATTTGCACCAATGGCGAAGTGGGAGTGATATGCACCGAGGGCACGAACGGTCCACTCTCACCATTTTCGTGGAACTGTCAGAGGGGTGAGATGACGTTCGTGTTGATGTAGATAGCATTGGTATTGCTAAAGTAGTCATTTTGTTGTGTACGATTCTGCCCTCAATTAGGGAGAATTGATACGGAAAAGTTAGGGCGTTAGGGGCAATTGAAAGGGACAATCATGAGGGCCAATTCCGACGCAAAAAAGTGCTTATTTTAACATCGAACACTGCAAATGTATTGGAAAACATAGTGCAATTTATCATGAAAAGTGCAGTGTCTAAACTCGGTTCTTTTTCCACAACTCGTACTCTTCTAACAGAGCATCGGCGCTGGTCTTCTTTGGTATAGCCAAAATCTGAGGCTGCAGAGTTTGCAGATACTCCTGATGTGGAGATGTATACCCTGTTTCTGATGTGCTTCCCTTCTCATTTCCGTAGGCCATCCGACTGCGACTGCCATGCAAGCGATTCCGTATTGTTTTTCTGTAGCTGACGAAGGCTCTACTAACTGCTGATAATTGCGTCCATATGGGGCGGTACATGTGAAGGCATGCGCAGATGAAAGCAGCGGTGAGATGGATACCATACCAGATCGAAGTGGCCTGTAAGTCGGCTGCTTGATGTTAGCTGGAACTTGGGCGTGTGAGTGCTCATGCCGTGCATCGCGCAACGTAACACTTGGTTGATTAAAGTCCGCTGGAGTAATTTTTGCAGGGCTTGAATCCCGGAACTTGATGGAATTGGCTAATCGAATCGTAATTATACTTGGTTATCCCTGGCTTGAAGGTATGGCTGGGGGCCACTTCTTGATCGGTCTGCTGTGGCAGGCGCAGCGCATTGTGGTTCCTATAGGTGTGAGGCTTGAACGCGGAGAAGACTTGGTTTTTATCTGACTCTTGCATGGTCTCTAGCGGATTAAATGACCCATGTGGTCTGATATCGAGTGGCTGTAATTGTAGGCAAAGCGAAAAAAGGATTGCTCACCGTTCGGTGTGCAGCATAAACACATGCTTACCGTGCCCTAAAATGACTCTTTTACCGATCTTTAGACACGACGGGATACCTTCAAGTTGCGACAAGGATAGCCTATGAAGTTTTCGACGCAGTTGTTGTTCGTATCATTCCAACCGGGATGGATCATGGGTAGGCGAAGACTGACGGTATTCTAGGTGGGTAGTTCGATTGCAGGACTCATGCATGGCGTTGTCCTAAAGGTGCTCGTTCGCATAAGCATCATCCTCGAATTCCGGAAACCTGATCAACTCAAGGCGCAAGCAGCAGGCTTGGGTCTCGGTCCTGAAGCTCAAGAGCTTTTGAAGATGTACACACCCCCAGGAAATGCACATGTAATCGACACCCCTGCTTCGCAATTCTTGAACGTTGAGGGTGCTGTCATAAATGAGATCCCACAAGTCATTTCGGTCATTACGTCGAGTTGGACTTTGGTATTTGAGAAGTTGAAGACAAAATTTGAAGACGTCATCGGTGTACAAGGCTAGACGCCGCTGGAGAATGGTAATAACTATAAAGATCATTTAAAATCCGATGCCAATTGGCAAATGCATGAGTAGCTGGAATACCGCTAGAGTTCATTCAAGGCTCGAAAACTTCAGTCCATGTCGGATGCTTCACTGGCGATTACCACTTAATGCAGTGTAAAGATCCTGACACGATGCCAACATATCATGCTACATGAAACTCTAGTGCGATATACGCGAATCGAATAAGCTGGTTCTTTGACCTAAAAGGTCCGAGTGTGATGATGGACACCGCATGCTCGAGCAGTTTAGTCGTGCTTGATCAAGCATGCCAAGCGCTACAACAGAACCAGATCTCTATGGTAAGTTTCTATGATCCTAAAATTGGTGATGCTTAGTACTAATATGGGGCACTAGGGGGTTGTTGGCCGTTGTAATGTAATAGTCACCCCTGCGTCTGTGATGACCATCGGAAAGATGGGTTTCCTGTCTCCAGATGGACTTTGTCATAGTTTCTACGAAAGTGGGAACAGATATGCCCGTAGCGAAGGCTTTGCTACATTGATTGTAAAGAGAGTATCGGATGTCGTCTGGGATGGCGATACTATCCGAGCCGTGATTCGAGCAACAGCCACAAACCAAGATGGGCGCACCATCGGCCTTGCACAACCCTGCGAAAGACCCCAGGAGGAATTGCTACGCTCAACATAAGAGAGATCTGGCATCGATAGATCGAAGGCTCGATTTGTAGAAGCCCACGGAACTGGTTTGCAATATTTACGCACACTTCATGAAGCCTTGCTAACATCCCGCAGGTACAGCAGTAGGAGATCCGATTGAGGCGAGCGCTATCCTCGTCGTTCCACGATGTGCGAAGCGAAGCTGATCCTATATTTATGTGAGTATAGCACAGTTCGATACTAAGGATCACTTACCATTTCTAGCGGCGCAACGAAAGCAAATATCGGACATACTGAAGCTGGGAGCGGTATCGCCGGCATCATTAAAACCAATACTGCGTTAGAGAAGGGTGCAATGCCTCCTATAGCGCATCTTCAGCGAGTGAATCCAAGAATAAGAGCGCCAAATCTGAGAGTAGGTGATTATTTCTGGACGGTGGTGATTAGGATCGCTCCTTCCTTCCTCCTTTCCTTCTGGGGGTGACAAAAAGCTTATTTCAACCTCAAGTTCCCCACCGAGACAACACTATGGCCAGACACAGGTCTCCGTCGCGCCAGTGTTCAATCGTTTGGATTTGGTGGCAAAAATGCGCACGCGGTTCTCGACGATGCCGCCAACTTTCTCAGCAGTCGAGGTATCCCCTCACATCGACGAACCCGAACAGACTCACACCTCAGCACCCCGATACTACAGCCTGTTACAACTCAAACGTCTACTTCAAAACTTCTTTTGTGGTCAGCGCCCAATAAATCTGCCTTGGCGCGGACTATGGCATCGTATGCTACCTACTTCGAGGAAAGCGTTTCCAACGGCAATATATCAGACGAAGCGCTGACCGCCTTGGCGCAAATACTGGATGAACGCCGGACTAAGCTTCCTTTTAGGACATTCACAGTTTCGGAATCTATTCCTCATCTGGTGAACGTGGTCTCCGATGCGGCAGCTCCAACTTTGTGTGTGCCAACCCGCAAGCTTGCGCTCGTCTTCACTGGTCAAGGTGCACAATGGCTTGGTATGGGGCGAGAGCTTCTACAGTACTCGATTTTCAAACAGAGTGTTCTTCGCGCGCAGCGACAACTAGAAGCTCTCGGGTGTGCATAGAACCTCATGTCATTCATCCAAGGATGTGACGACGGCAAGGAGGTGGAATAGACGAATGGGGCCGAGGCGAGCCAGTGTTCTTGCACCGCATTGCAAATCGGATTGGTGGATTTGTTGCGTTCCTTCGAGGTGGTGCCTGATCAAGTGGTTGGCCATTCGTCAGGCGAAATAGGCGCTGCGTACACGATCGGGGCGATATCAGTTTCTTCAGCTATGCAATTAGCCTACTTCCGCGGAAAGTTTTCAGATCTTCTATCAGCTGATCTGTCGCATCAAGGAGCTATGATGGCGGTAGCCTTGTCGGAAGAGGAGGTCAAAACGTATCTTCAGGCCAACCTTGCGAAAGCTAACGGAGTCGTTGTCGGCTGTTTCAACAGCTCCAAGAGCGTAACACTATCCGGTCCCAAGTCCCAAGTTACCGCACTTGAGGTTATCTTTCGAGAAGCTGATATTTTTGCCCGGCTACTGAAGGTGCCTGTTGCGTATCATTCACCGCAGATGAGCGCCATCGCTGCGGAGTACGAATCTTCCATTCAGGGTATCGAATGTGGCGACGACAAATATAGCGCAATTGGAATGACTTCTTCCGTGACTGGTCAGAAGATGCTTGGTGATTTGTTGCGTAACCCAAAATACTGGGGTTCGAATCTCGTTTCCAGTGTCCATTTCTCTGACGCGGTGTCGAAGATGCTGAACCGCAGATCCAGAGCCAAATCTGTCGCAGATTTTAGTATCCTAGAACTAGGACCACATTCGATGCTACAAGGGCCTATACGCCACATCATTCAAGACGTCTCCAAAGCAGGATCCGGGTTGAGCTACCATTCCCTTCTCTCCCGAAGTCGATCTGCCATGTCGACTTTGCTGAAAGACATGGGAGAGCTCTACTGCGCAGGCCATTCATTCAGTATTTCCTCCGTCAACATGATTGCATCTCTTCAAAAGAAATCCTCGTCAGCAATCATAGAACTTCCACCCTATCCCTTCCATCATTCCACTACATACTGGCATGAATCGTGCATAAGCAAGAGCCTTCGCTTCCGACGCCACACTCCACACCCTCTACTCGGTATCGTAGCCGCTGACTGAAATCCTCTCGAACCTCGATGGCGAAACTTCTTGCGGTTAGAAAAATTACCTTTCATCGAGGACCACTTGATCAATCACACCATCGTGTATCCTGCGGCAGCAATGGTTGCAGGTGCTCTTGAAGGTGCAAGTCAACTGTCTAAAATCAATGATACAGGGCGCGAGATATGGGGGTAAGAATTAAGGAATGTGGAGTTCATTACTGCGTTGGTGTTTCCGACTTGGGGAACCGCGATCGAGGTCGAGCTCAGAATGAGGAAGTTGGAAAAGCAAGGTGTCGATCTTATTGCGTACGAGTTCTGTTGGAGGATCACGAGCTGGAAATAGTAGGTTCAGGTGATCAATTGGAGGATCACTGTCTTAGAGGAAGACGAGCGAAAGATCAGACTAAATACAAAAGAGATGATCCGGATCAGATAAAAGTGCTCCCGATAGGGGACTACCGTGCTCTTATCTAAGCCCGAGCCGGCCAAGCGGCAAGCTCAAGGTTCTCTTCAGGGAGCCCTGCTCTTAAGGTTCTCTTTAGGGAGCCCTGCTCTCAGCAGAGCGTCCCAGGCTCTCTTCAGGTGCTCTACTCCTGCAACAAGTTCCGATTGTATAGTTATAGGGACGATAACTGGACGCATCATTGCGAGGGAACAGTGCGTGTGCAGTACACCGCTATGCAGGAATCAAAGTTCACTTCGACAACCCGAAAACCAATACAGATTGCGTTACAGCAAGCCATTCGGGACTTTCACGATGTCTCAGATGTACAGAAAGGAACACTCGGCAACTCTGAGCTATATAGAGATCTCTTCTTACAGTTCAGATACTAGTACGGAGCGACTTTCTAAGGCCTTTACAACCTCTCTAGCAATGGGAATAGCAGAGCTACTGCGCGCATCATTTCGCTGGAAGGTGATACATAGGAACGTGCTAATATCTACTAGAAGTACATTATCCACCCCGCCGCTCTTAATGCTGTACTTCATCTAGCACTAGTCGCAGCTGTGAAAGGAGGATAGTCCTTAATTCCCACTATCGTACTAAGGAGGATTAACAAGCTTTGGGTTTCTCCTCTTGGCCTTCAGTTTCCAAGACCTGATGGTAGTGGCATAAATGTTGTCGCCGACTCCAGCATGCGAAACAAACGGAAGATGGAAGCTTCTGCCTCAGCATTTTCGTCCAATGGACGCACTATGCTCGTCCATCTGCAATCCTTTGAGGGGACTTGAATATCGAATAGTGAAACAAGCGACTCGAAAGAGAGAAGTGATACTGATCGCCTTTGCTATCGCATGGAATGGCAACCAGACATCGATCGTATGGGACCTCAGCAACTGCTCGATCACTGTTGGCAAAGCATTAAGCCCGTGATCTCAGAAACCGATATCATTGAGTTCGAGCGTGACGCCACCGTCTTAATTTTCCGCTCTATCTTCAATTTCCAGCACAGACTCGCCACTGAGCAGACTGAGCTCGCGAAACCGTACTTTGACAAGTACGTGCAGTCGATTGAGATTCAAAAGCAAACTTTCGGCTCGGAGGTATATTCGGAAGTGCAAACACGATATGAGTTCTTCGAGAATAATCCAGAGGCATTGAGAGAACTTCAACAGCGTGCAGCCGATAACAAGATGTGGCGTTTCTATGCTGCAGTTGCGGACAATCTGTTCGACAGACTTTGTCCGGGAACTAGAGGCAAAGGTGTCCGCGTAGAGGCCCCGCCCTGTAATATTGGCAATGCGCAAGCACTGCAGACAGCCTTGGAGGGGGTTAGATCAAGAATGCCGCCGGTACGTGGTTGTGTTCAGGCTTCAATGATACTCCAGGTAAGCGACTCCATATCCTACTTGACTTCAAAGATCGATCTGACCCCTCACAGGACTCCGTCTTCGACAACATGAGCCACGAAACTTTCAACGTCCCCCTCGACGCGAAAGTAAAAGGGACCTGGAACCCTCACACCCTCCTTCCCTCCGACATCGACTTCTTCGTCATGCTCTCGTCCGTCACCGGAATCTTTGGAAGCGGTGGTCAAGCTAACTATACTACCGGAAATACGTACCAAGACACCCTCGCTTCATAGCGTATCTCTCAAGGCCAAAAGGCGGTTTCCATTGACCTAGAGATGATGCTCTCTGAGGGCTATCTAGCTAATGCGCAAGAGACAGTGGAGAGGCTACAGAAAACAGAAGGACTGGTCTCGGTCCGCGAAAAAGCGATATTTGGGATTCTAGACGAAGTTTGCGACACAGAGAAGAAGCAGGGTGCGGCCCAAATCATCGTCGGACTCGGGACTCCGGCGAGTATGCGTGAAAAAGCAGGAACCATGGTGGATGGAATAACCTCTGTTCCGCCCCATGCACCAACTCCCCGGTTCCCAGGTCTGTCTCAGCTCCTCTTTACAAGCCTCGGCCTCTCAAGCAAAAGGCACCGATATCGCCGCATCCTTCCGCACTGTCAAAGACACTACTGCTCTTCAGGCACTTGTCACCGATGCCCTCATCGATCGCCCGAACCGCACTATGCCCGGCATCTTTGTTGAGGAAGAACAGAGACTGGCCACTATGACTAGGGCCCCGTTGCGTAGTCTGGGGGTCGATTCACTGGTGGCCGTTGAACTGCGGAATTGGTTCAAGAAGGAGATGGGCGCAGAGGTGGCGACGTTTGAGATGCTAGGAGGCATGGGGGTGGGAGAGTTGGCGGGGGTGGTGGTGGGAAGGAGTGGCTTGGTCGGAAGGATCGCTGATGAGATTGAGGGATGAGATATTATGTTTCTTTTGGTTTTGTTTATCATGCCCGGTCCGCGGCCTCTAGCTTTATTCCCGCACTTCCGAGGCTGTTCACCGTTTCCCTTCATAGAGGGTCGAGACCCCGTCCTTATGCTACTGAGATATGTATTTGCAGGCAGACTAGCCGCTTAAAGTGGTTTCAGAAAGACGGTCGCGTGACGATCGGCGTACCCGCAGCAGTGGCTGAGCGAATTTTATCATGGTATCGAATGTTCCGCTGGAGACTTGGACAGAAATAGGGCGATGCCGATCTCTAGAGACAAGGAAGGAAAATTGAGAAATTGACATGATGGTGGAGGTGTCTGGGAGGGTGGGAGGTCTTGGCGTGATTGAACACGCGCTTCAACAATTGGCTATCATCATCGGTCACCATTTTCACCACACCACCTCCATGCCAGGCAATTTGACCATCGCTTCTGCTGATAGTGTTTACATACTATTATTGTTCGCCTGCTCCGCACGTGTTTCCCTATCCCCTTCTCATTGAGTCCTAGGTGGTAAAACACCGAGTGATTGGGTAATGCACCCCACAATATGAAAGCGCATCACGTCTCCATTCAGACGATATCTCCGATGCCTGCACAGCCGCCTACGACACTTGCAGCCCTCTACCACGGTAGGGGCACTCTAAATCCACCACCATGACCCATCTCTGGAGCGGAATAAAAGGGCAGCGCGCCCAGTCCTATGAACGACTGCCGCTGAGCGAGAAAGAGCTCACCGACTCTACCCCTGCAAAGCCGTCAAAGTACCTCAAGAACGGCATACCAACGTTCCGTACTCTTGCCGTTGCATTCGTGGGCTTTGGAGCTCTTCTCAGCATCTATGGCCTCTCTAGGTAGGCCCGTCCGCTTCTTCGCGGCTGCTCTGCTTGTCAGTTCGTTGACACTTCTTCCAAGTACGCACGCTGCGCCGGTAGCGAGCAACAAGTCCTGCGACTCCATCAACGAGGGCTACCGATGTAGCCCCGAGATCACGCGCTTCTGGGGCCAGTACTCACTCTGGTTCTCTGTGCCCTCCGACATCGATGTCGCTCCGCCGCAAGGCTGCGATGTGAGCTTCGCATCCGTGCTCTCGCGCCATGGCGGCCGCGATCCTACCGCCAACAAGGGTATCGCGTACGGCGGCCTCATCGGATACATCCAGAGCTCGAATGCAACCTTCACAGACGAGTTTGCCTTCTTGAAGGACTACAAATACACACTGGGCTCGGACCAGTTGACGGATGCCGGACGCCAAGAGTTGGTGAACTCGGGCGCCCATTTCTATAGACGATATTCGTCATTTCTGGACAACCACACACCGTTTGTGAGGAGCTCGGGACAGGACCGTGTGGTCGAGAGTGCGGAGAAATGGTTGGTCGGGTACGCACAGGAGGGCAAGAAGAACGCGACAGGCAAGATCGACGTCACCATTTCCGAAGGCGAGGGCATGAACAACACGCTTTCCCACGAGATCTGCACCGATTTCGAAGACGGTCCCATCAGCGACTTCGGCCACGATGCGCAAGATATCTGGGAGTCGAAATTCGTGCCGCCGATCCAAGCCCGCGTCAACGCGAAGCTAGGCATGAATCTCACCACCGCCGAGACCATCTACCTGATGGACATGTGTTCGTTCGACACGCTCGCCTCGCCGACGGCCACGGTATCAGACTTCTGCTACCTCTTCACCGAGGACGAGTGGCACCAGTACGACTACTACGAGACGCTCGGCAAATACTACGGTCACGGCAACGGGAACCCGCTCGGACCCACCCAAGGCGTAGGCTACGTCAACGAGCTCATCGCTCGCCTCACCGAACAACCCGTCAACGACCACACCAACACGAACTCCACTCTCGACTCCGACCCCGCTACTTTCCCGCTCGATCGCAAAGCGTATGCGGATTTCAGCCACGATAACGACATGAGTTCTATTTTCTCCGCGCTGGGTCTGTACAACACTACGGAGCCGTTGAGTAATTCGACGGTGCAAGGTACGGATGAGACGAACGGATTCTCGGCGTCGTGGACGGTGCCGTTTGCGGCACGCATGTATGTTGAGAAACTTGCCTGTGGTGGAGAGGAGGACTTTGTTAGGATTATTGTGAATGATAGGGTTATACCGTTGGAGTTTTGCGGTGGTGATGAGGATGGGAAGTGTACGTTGAGTAAGTTTGTGGAAAGTCAGAGTTTTGCCAGGGGCGGTGGGCATTGGGATCAGTGCTATGTTTGATCGATGTGTATATGGTGATGTATGTATGTGCAAACAGGGAGGATCTTAGGCATTCATTAGCGTCTGAGAGTCGCTTTTCATGTGAAATCGATTCTTCTCCTCTATTCGCTGTTGCTTTTCACCCTTATCTTCGGCATTATGACATTCGCATAACCTTCTGAACCAAGGACTGCGCACCTAGGCATCGTTTATACCATGAACCGCTCGTGTATGTCTCACGGGACTTATGACATGCTGGAGGAGCACAAGCACGCAGCATAACAAGTCAGACCGACAGCAAAGAATGACCATGACAAACATTTGCCACACACGTACATAGGGAATGTATGAAATGAAGCAATCTGACGTCCACCATAATACCAGGAAAAAAAAGAAATCTCAGAGAGAAACCGTCAAGTCTCCCAAACTATCACAGATCTCACACCTCACACCGGCTTATAGATCCGAATGCGGAACCCCCCACCACCCAAACCCAAACTCACCCTCCGCTTCTCCCGCTTACAATGGAACAACCCCCTCCCCCTCTCCCCTGGTGATCTTCCTTTCTCATCCTCCTCCCTTCACAACCTTCCTTCTTGTTCCCATAACCTTCCTCCTAATCTACCAGAGGAAGGCCCGTCAAAATGCTCATATCACCCCGGCCACGGCGCCTTCAGATACATCAACGGTACCAATGACATAAAGTATGTGACTCCGTGTTTGGGTACGAGGTGTGCGAATTGTTGGCGGTGGTATCCACGGTTGCTTTTGTTGAGGGGGGTTAGGAGGTAAGAAGGAGGGGGTTAAGGGAGTGGAGTGAGTAGAGTATTGAAGAGGGAAGAGAATGGGATGGGAGGAGGGTTGATAGGATTAGATTGATTAGTTATGCTAGCATGGGTACTGGGGGTATAAAAGAGCTTGTAGATCGTGTATTGTCTTCTTTCTTTCTCACACGCTTGTGGGATTCTGTTTGGGGACTGGAAGTCTAAATCCAACGACGTATGTTGGTCGTCTCAGGATCTAAAATCAAACCAAGAACCTGGCCATGAGTGAACACGTGAAAGTTCTCGTGTCCATAGACTCATGAGTGCTGTTCGGCGGTGTTTCGCGAAGTGTGGAATGGGGAAGGAGATGGAGATCGATGATGAGCATCATCGCTATCACACGTAAACCCTTCATCGTTGTGCCAACGTAATATTTCGCGGATGTTTCCAGTCACACACTCTTGCGTGTCATGAATACACCATATCGTTGGTTTTAGAGTCACGTCGAAGGCAAGTGTAAGTAAAGAATGGAGAGTGCACAGTGGGAAGGGAGCTTTATATACCCAAAATCGCATGAAACATGATCGTACATATTTTAGATTTCAACACTCACTCTACGTTCGATATTTTCGCAAACGATGCATACATATTGTGGTTTGGGTATAAATTTTCACCTTTACTCATCTCTCCTCTTACTTACAACATATCCGCACTTTGTCGTGGTACTAAAATGAAACCTTCGACAGATCCATGAATCGAGTTTTTTGTATTCTTGGAGACTCATATGTGATAGGAATGATAGAACGCAGCATTGAGCTTAGATGATGGTGATCGGAGCTGTACGCATCTTTCCTTGCCGTATGGTTGGAAGCCGAGCATGTGTTCATGATGGTTTCAGATCACGAGTCATAATGTACTGACACTCTGGGATTGCCAAGACATTCGCTGGTGATGAAGAGCCTTTTGTGTTCTATGAAATCTCATGACACCATATCACATTCTCCTTTTAGTGGTGGCTCTGCAAATGTGTCGCGTAGGGAAGGGGAATAGAGCATTGAAAGCTTTTAAATACAACGCAGTTCTGATTTGTCAAAAGATCACATTGAGACTAAATGCGATTCTGGTCAGTGGTAAAAGCTGTTCAGATAATTGTATCAACATACTCCTCCACATGTTTGTGAGGATCATATAATTTGACAAGAGCTAGACTTACTCAAGAAAAAGTCAACCCTTGTAAAAAGGTATATGCCCTGTCAGTTTACATCCAAAAACGATGACGTAGCGCCACGGGAGCGGAGATAATGGCATTGTAGGAATAGATACCAGCTTGGCATGGCCTAATAATGATTTTGTTACCCTAAAAGGAAATATCAGGCTGTGGGCTTTTGTTTACAATACTATGGTACGAATCTACCATAGAGCCGATTAAAGCCTAAGACTAGCTTGGTGTACGGTATCATTCCGACCGCCTTTTGTGCTTCTTTGATTGTAAATATACTGGTTACTTCTTTACTTCCGAGGTGATGGTAGTAGCATCTTCTTTTCGAACTTCAAGCAGTCGGTTTGGAACTTCTAGGCACATTTCTAGCTAGGAAAAGTGGCAATGCAACAATGAAGAGCATGTATTTATTCCAAACCAGGCTTAGCTTGGTGGCTAATCTGATGAATGCAGGGGCTTCCCGTTTGGCCCCACTTCCCTCACAACCGCCCCGCATCTTCACCTCACTGTTCCCGTTCGATATCCTACTCCGTTTCTTGACAGTGCTACGGAATACTAGTTCAATCACATATCTTCAACAATGTCGACGTCTACATTGGCGCGCTTGCGCGACGCTAATATATCTTGGACCCTTCACATCACCACTCTGTTTGCCAGTCTTTACTATCTTAGACTTTCAGATATAAGCACATTTCTCACTATCTACAGCATTATTACGTTTCTTTTCGATGGCGAATACCTCCTCGCTGCTCTCCAAGACCCAACGGAGCCTCCACTTATCCCGCACCCTTACCTCCCTTTTCTCGGCCATGTCATTGGCATGTTCTGGTACGGCGCATCGTACTTCTCCCGAGTCAATGAGAAGATGCAGTACCCAATATTCACTCTCCAAACGATGACCGCTAAGACTATTGGCGTAATCGATCCATATCTCGCAGCACCGATCCAACGGGCGAGCAAGAATCTCAGTTTTTACGGCATGATTTTGGAGGTGTGCAAACGGCTTGTAGGCTTCGACGAGACGACGATGAAGGTCATTCGATGGAACTTAGATGGCGCACATGGAGCGCATGAAGGCCTTATGGATGAGGGCGGGAGCATGGTGATCGCGGAGCTCTCACCTGGGCCGAGCTTGAACGCCATGTCTACGGTGCAGCTAGACAAATTCTCCGAGATGCTCAATGACTTCGTTTCCGGATCGGATAGCGTCAACATATCGCTTATGGATTTTGTAAAGAATATTTTCACGGAAGCGAACGCGTACACAATCTATGGACCCCAAAATCCTTTCGCCATACACCCCGAGCTGATCCAGAAGTTCTGGGACTATGAAGCTGGGATGATCGCCGTAATGGCCGATGTCTTTCCCTCTATCACTGCGCGCAAGCCATGGGCAGCTCGAAAAGCGATCAATGATGCACTGCAAGAGTTCGTCGAGAGAGAGTACTACCGAACTGCATCTCCCATGATCCAAAAGCGCGTGCAAATCAACCTCAGACACGGCCTCACGACCAAAATGACCGGTCGCGCAGAACTCATTCTTCTCTTCGGCATCATCGGCAACGCTGTACCAACCACGTTTTGGTTCCTAGCGAACATCTTCGCACGCCCTGATCTCCTAGAAAATATCCGTGAAGAGACAAGCCAGGCTATTTTGTGTACAAACAATCCCAATAGCGACAGCAAAGAGAAGACTATAAGTGTGGGAGACCTCAAGACTAAATGTCCTTTACTCGTATCCACCTACCGCGAAACTCTCCGCTCAATCGGAAATCTCGCCTCAGTGCGCCTCGTAACAGGGACCCATACCGTGACAGCACCCGGTTACCGGCCTTACACGCTCAAGAAAGGTGCAATGGTACAGATAGCATCCGGCGTAATCCACTCTCTTCCCTCTGTCTGGGGCCCGGACGCCGCATTCTTCAATCCCATGCGATTCATTTCCTTGACTACGAACACGGAGCAATTTTCCTCGGAAACAAATCCAAACTCCACTTTGGCCGAGAGCGAAAGGACAGCGACAGCGTTGCCAAGGGGTGTTCCGAGTGCGGCCTTCAGGACCTTTGGTGGAGGCAGTGTAATTTGTCCCGGGAGGCACTTCGCCCAGAGTGAGATTTTGGGATTTGTGACTCTATGTGTTCATATGTTTGATATTGTGGATAGGATAACAGGAAAGGCATTTGACGTTCCGATTAGAGATAATCAAAGAATTCCATTGAGTGTTATGAAGCCTGCCAAAGAGCCACAGGTTACTATTAAGAGGAGGACAGGAGAGGAAAACGCTATTTGGAAACTTGAGCTGTAAGGATAATGGGGAAGCAAAGAGAGAACTAGGTACGGGATTAAGGTAATATGATCACTGGGACAAGAGTCGGACAGGTTAGCATACTTGCTAGCGTAATTTTCCATACATACATATATATATACCCTACCAGCTAGAATGTACTATATAAGGAGAGCTACTAGTATACAATGACCATGTTCTCTAGCTTACTCGTGAACAACATAGGAAATTGTGATCTGTCGGTAATAGAATACTCAGATAAATCTTTCTAGAGCAGTCTTCAGTAGGCAGTGCTTTGGATTAAGCAATCCCCTCCGTTGCCGCTGGAACTGTCTATCACCGCTTCTTGATCAATAACACCAGACCAGCTAGCGCAATGCTCACAATAGAGACTACCCCAGGGATCAAAAAAAAGAGAACCGCGGCGGAAACCAATTTGTTCACGTTTGGGTAAGCCCTCGCGAATCGCACGCATATGGCAACCCAACTAAAAACTATCAAAACAGCAAATACGCACTTCGCAGCGAGGATTCCAAGACCAGGGTAGTCCAGAATGATGCAACAAAAGACAATCGTGATAGTAAGCGTAAAGGCACACAGCTAGTACAATGGGCCGTCAGTAACGTTGCGATCATCAGTATATAGCTTTACTTACAGGGGTAGGGATGAAGAAGACAAAAAGTCCAAACTTTTTGTCTTCGCCGAAGCGGTTGAGTTTGGAGATGAAGAATATAATGCATATAAACCACACGATAAAAAATATCACGGTGTTCCGAAACCACCAAACGCTCCTAAGGTTGATGGCATAAAGTCAGTGAAATCTATCAGAGGTTTTTGAAAGTATCATCTTATATCATAAAGGTGATGGATCTCTAAGGGCCACGAAATACGTACTCCTTTTTACGCCAGAATATGAAACGGCTAGGTTCGATCGGTTGTGCCTCTTCGATTTCGAGAGTCTGGTTGGGTGGGCGATTAACTAAATTTCAAGGTCAATGGATACCATTCTAAAAAGATGTCAATGTGGCCTGATTACCCTCTGGAGTGGTGTGCGAAGGGTCGAAAGCCCTCATAGGGGCAGAAATGGTGATTGGCATATTGTGCAAGTTCAAAAGCTGAGTTCGAATTGGAGAAGTTAAGAAGATCGTGCTTCATCGAGGGAAAAAAGCAGATATTCAGATAGTAGAAAAATGTTAATAAAGGGCAAGATGTGTTAGGTTGTGTCTTGTGTTGTTGGGCAAAGGGCATCACAACCCTTCCACCGGTTTAACGTTGCCTACCAATGGAAAGACTAGATATTTCAAGTTCACGAATCGGTTGAAGTACATTACGCAGCAGATATCAGCAAGCAGCTCATTCGCAATTTGATAACTATTTTGCAAAGGCCTCAGTGATGCTTCACTACTTCTAAACAAGAATAAACAAATACTCCAGATAGTCTAATTGTCTGTTACTTTAGTCCTCTGTTACATGCAAACGCTCAATAGTGCAGAGTTTCTCTAGGTCTCAGCAGTTTCGACATTTTACCATGGTTGTGGAACCCGGCAACCATGCCATTCCTAATATATGATGAAATGCACACAAGAATTTAAGCTTCCTTATTGCTCAGAATTTTCACCGCTAACCCACTTCCGTGCAATAGATAATATTCAATTGGCAATCCTGGTTTCATTTCATCGCTTCCTCTTTGGTACCAATTCTACATATTATTAATTAGATCAACGATACATGTGCTTTGCTGCCGAAATCGTACAATATATTTCTTCCCCGCCTTTACGCACCCTCACACCTCATCCAACACCAACTCCCGACGCTTTCACAAACTTCACGAGCTACCCACCATGGCCACCACCACCGAGAAACTCACAAAGGAAATTTCAGAAAAGATGGATGTCTTCAGCATCGACATCGAGAAGAAGTTACACGGAGCGCCACCGCCGTATACGGCTCACTCTTCCTCCCCCTCCACTTTGCGCATCTCCGTACACGGGTACTTCAGAATGATAATCCATGGTGCCGCATTCGTCGACGTGATTCTCATTCCAGGCACAGCAGATTACACTTTGGCACTCTTTACGCTTGGCGCCTGGTGGATCATCAGCATGCTCACTGAGAACATGGTCGAAAAGGCAAATTGCCAGACTTACATCATATACATCACATCATTCTTTAGCACTCCTGTAAGTACCTTTTCCATCATTAGATGACCTTCATTTAGATTTCCAATACAAGCGAACATGTGCTAACCATTCCTTTAGCTTACACTCACCCTACTCAACCTCTCACGGCATATGATTCTTCCTACCCTTGGTATCAAGGAGGAACCTAGTACCTCGATCATTTTCGGCACTATTCTGCTCAGCATCCACATGGTCGTATGGTTCGCTATGTTCACCGTAACCGATTACGAGAAGCTGAAGAGGATGGACGAGAAGGCGAGGAATAGGAGACTGCTTTTGATATTTCATCTATTCTGCAGTGCTATACCGGTACGTATCGCGCCTTAATCCAGTGATATCAATCTCTGGATGAGAACGAATGAGCTAACGGAGTCGTGCTAGCTTGCTATGGCGACTTTCATATAAATGCTGACCGGCGATGTCGTGAATGGTCCTGTGTATATGACAAGATATCTTGGAGATCAGAAAGTGAAGTTGATGATGCCTGCGGTGTCGTGGGCTGTAGAAACGTGCTACCGGTGATATAGTTAAGGTAATTTTGAGGTGTATGGGCGTTTATTGGAAGTTTGGAGATATGGAACCGGTGATAGTTCCAAATCCGCTTATAGTATCGGTATTAGTAATAGAAGCTAAGTAATAATATGAATCATCCATATTGACTTTCAAAAGCTATTCGTGGGGCAGAACATGAAATGCGCATACCGCCCTCGGTTCCGCCATCACTTCGCCACAATCCGTCTCGGCCAAGGGAAGTTTAGAGATTACATATCAATTTCTCAAACTCGCACACACATTCATTCCAAAGTAACGTCTGTCCGCTTTTCAGTTGCAGTCTCTCTTCTCGTCTTGACTCCAAGATTGACTATCATGCCTCCCTAATACGTAACCTGAAAGTTCTGCAAAGATAGACACCTTCGACAACGACATAGAGTAATAATGCTCCTCGTCTCCGTACTCCAACATCTGGCACACTTCACCCTCCTTGTCTGCGTCGTCCATCCGCTGCGACGACACTCGTACCCCTGAAAGGTCAACAGTTTCAGTCCATAATGTAGCTGTCTTGATTGTTGTATGAGGTTACAAGGCTAACAATGGCAGAGCAACTGACTTCAAATCTAATCGCTAAAAGATGTCTAATATACCGCAATTGGAGTTCCATAATTCCCTCAACCATAGTCCCCAAGCCTGTCATTATACCGCGCCCCCTTTGCTATCGCCTATAATGTTCTCTTGGCTCCCACCATCCGCTGGCAAACCCTTATCATAATCTCCGTTTATCTCATGACCGTATATCCTAGTCTCATTCCCACCCTTGTAACTTTGCGGGCCCTTGCTCCTGTTCTCGTCTAACTCAAAATAGTTGAGTGCGGATGATGACTTGTTCGATGATTGTTTGGAACCCATGACGTAGGAAGTGAATGAGGTGAGAAGTGGGCGGCAAGCAGGTAGATTGGAGATTATCATGCCCACGTTTTGTTCGGCGGTAGCCCAGGCAAGAATCATACCGAGGTTCTGGAGTAATTTGGAGTTGTCATTGAGGCCGACGAGGTATTTTAAGCGGACGATTGGAGCAATGGAGGCGCTGCATTTTGTTAGTTCAGTGTTCGAACAAGATGGGACAGGATAGGATATGAGAGGGATACTCACAAGACTCCGAGACCTAGAAGACCAACGACAGAGACTTTCACGTGCGGATCCATCTGGATGTTCCAAAGCAAGAACATTGGAAGAATGGCGAAGATCCAGTCCGTAGTGATGGAGACAGCGGCGACTGTGAACGAAAGTATGGTTTGGATTTCGCGTGCCTTACAGTGCCCATCTATAAGCGTGTACCAGTTTTTCCTAGATAATCTAGTTAGTCCAAAAGTATCAAATGCATAAGTGAGAAGTCACATACTCAACAGGGGAGCACTGGAAGAACAAATATAATCCTGTCCCGCCCATTACTATCGTCACAACAGCCAGGCATGTATAAACGACAACGATGACGTATTTATGGCCATTTCCAATGCGGACGAGAGCGAAACCGATGGACCACTTGATGGTAATAAGGGTGAAGCACCACGGCTCTTGGAAAACGTAAAACCACTGTTGATGGAGGGTTATGTTTAGCTTTGTTCGTAGTTTGTCGCAGTAGTAGTAGAATTATCTTACTCTTAAAGATGCAGCGTACTCCTCGTCACTCAGCGATGCATCAGGCGCACCCACACCACTCCATGCCATGCCAATACTAGCAATGGAAGCTGTGAGCCAAAAAGGCTATTGTAGTTGTTAGCTTCTTGTATTTGTCAAAGGTATGTAATAATCATGGAGACATACAATGTTCAACAGCATTGCCCAGTCGTCCACACCCCAAGCCTTTCTTTGGAGTCTGATTCGAAACCGTAGTATTGCGAGCACGATACAGAACGGCATTGGAACAAGCACTGCGAGAGCCAGCTCTGGGGATGTCACCCCTTTCACCATGGTTGCGAGTTGTAACGCGGTGGGAAGGAATGAGGAAAGAGGAAAAGGCTAAAGTGCAAAGGTAAAGCAAATAGAGACTGCAGTGCCGAGAAACCCTAAAAATATGTTCTCAAAATGGACCAACACCAAGTAAATAGAAACTGAGGTGTTGTTGTGCAGTGCAGAAAGGCACATAGTATGCACAGACAATGCGATCCTGCGATGGTCGCTCTTCGGAATGTCTCCCGTCCCGCCTGTCCGGTAGCGATAGAATCCCTCGCGCAAAATTGAGTGAAGCCGTTGAGGGAAACCGGTCCCGCGTCGGGTGCCTGTGTTTTAGAAGGACCAGTATGGTCCCCCCACTCTTCAGATCACTAGTAGTGGCAACACTCAGGAGAGCTTCCACCATTCACTGCGTTCTCTCCACTCGCTTACAGGGTGGTGCGGGCTCTAAAAAACGGGAAGATCCTAATGTAACCGTCGTTCTTAGAGGATTATGCGTGAGAAGAGACCTCCTCTTAAGGGGTCACTAACCCCCTGTGAGTGATGGCGCTAGCGATCTGGGGTACCTAGGCATTGAATTTTTCTTTTGTCTGACATGCTTATGTGAAGAGAAAATGATGGTGCATGATTTGTTTCATGATCAAAGGATGGCGAATAGGGTGCTTACCGACACAGTGCAAAGAATTGGCCACAGTGGTCGATATAACGGGGTCCGCAGGGGCGCTTATTGGTACAAAGTAATATATAGCCATTGAACCCTAGCAGCAGTGACCAATAAATTATGAATTCCGGTTAGTGTATCGCGATTCGCCATCGAGGGCCATCATCTGATGTTGTGGACGCCGCTGCACGGTTCGGCGGAGCTAATTACTTCGGAGTACCCTGGGTTTTTCCGGACGGAGCTTTTGAGCGGCATCTGATCACAGATCACCGGAAGGATTGAAAAACTCACACGACTAGGTTAAAAATTACCATGGCGTAAGCTCTTACGTTCACCAAGGATTCCGGGAATGCCAGCGCTTGGTCGTAGCATAAGCCGCGTGCTAATCTTTTATTAATTGATACTAGCCACCCGCGTGGTAGAATAGCACTGTGTTCTAGAATCACTTGATACAAGGACTCATATGTGTAATAATAAGACTCATATACGGATCCCACCAGGTATAAGGGCATGTTTGGCGCACACCTCTGCTTAAGCTCTCCTCCTCCTCCTCTTCTCTTCCTCCGGGGGATCTACAAAGCTCAACGACATGTTTGTACATCCTCCAGGATTTGCAGTGGGGCATTCATCAAACCGAAGCCAAGAAGCTGGCATCTGGAATTCGACGAGCCTCCATGTCAATGATACCTCGCCTCCAGACTCCAGCACAACAGAATGTCCATTCAAGTCCTATAGTCTTTCTTTTAGTGCAGAAAAAAAACCAAAAAGAGCATTCTCCTAAGCAAACAACTCCAGTCCTATGGGACTTCTACATGGTGACCATTTGAACGCAAGCCAAGGCGGTAAGGGACCGTGTCCGCTTGGTCAACAACCAACTTCACACAGCGAGGTGGTTTCTCGGTGATTTTAGGTTTGCAATTGATAAAAGAAAAACTGGATTCAATACGATAGGGAGCCTCGCCAATATATTTTGTCCCATTTCAAAAAGGTAGGGCGGACTATCTTTCGTCTTTATGTACTTTCTTCATAGGTTACCCCGTCTACAGTACATATTCAAAAGTAATATACTGTCCATTATTTATTTACTTTAGTAGGCTGCTGAGCTAAGCAGGCACAAGTCTACGATACCTTTTGCGTTAAATGGTAATGAACTTCACTTTCTCGTACGATATCGTAGAAAACAATTGGCTGAGGACTAATCAGCGGTGAATATATCTGTCATAATTGACACATGTACTGCATTTGCATGAAAACAGATAACGATCGGCATCTTAAAAACGGAATGTACTTCGCCTGGAGTTTTCAATCGTAGTTATCCAATCGGTAAGTCGCGTTGAAATTTCTCATGTGGCACGACCACTTAAATCCTACCACGTGATTGGGTAAAGGTATCATGGGGGCCAAACAGAGGCATTCTCCGATCATCGATTGAATACCCATAATGGAAAAAGCAGGGCGCATAATCGGCACATGTACCTGGAGCTTGCTTCGAAGTATCGTCGGTGAGATAACCATAAACAGCCACGTCTGCATTCAAGCCTCGATCGTTTTCAACGGCATAGCTTATTTACAGCTTTCTCCATATCGTCTTCCATTTTTCTTCCAGAACGTCAGTTAACGAACACGAAACGAATTTACGAAATGTCTTCTCATAAAGTATACAATGGAAAGCTCGCCATTATCACGGGCTCATCAAGAAGTTCGAATCCCTTTGTCCTTATAAATTTTGGACGTAATCTAACTCACCGTACCAGGCTTTGGAGCTGTATGTGCTGAGCACTTCGCCAGCCGCGGTGCTAACGTAGTAATCAACTACGCAACTAAAGAATCCGCTCCCCGCGCGGAGGCCCTCGCGAAACGCTTCGAGTCCGAATACAAAGTGAAGGCACTACCCGTCCACGCCGACCTCAGCAAGCTCGAAGCTCCCCAGCAGCTTGTCGACGCCGCAAAAGCCCATTTCAGCAACGCATCAGGCGGCTTCCAGATCGATATTATCGTCAACAACGCTGCAACTGTGAACGCGCAGTCACTCAAGGACCTCGATGTTGAGCTGTGGGATGCAACGTTCAATCTCAACGCGAAAGCTCCGGCGCTGTTGGTGAAGGCTGCATTTCCCTATCTGCCCACCGATCGATCTGGTCGCATCGTGAACATTTCATCTTCAACTACGACGTGGGGTGTCTGGTGGCAGACATCCTATGCAGGCACAAAGGGAGCTTTGGAGGCTATGACGCGGGTCTGGGCACGTGAGCTTGCGGAAAACTGCACAGTAAATTCCGTGCAGGTCGGGCCGATGGACACTGGATTGTACAATGGGCTACCTGATGAACCGAAAGAAGCATTGAGGCCGTTCAATACGCTAACCCCGCTCGCCAAAACGAGAGAAGGCGTTGATTCTCCTGAGGTGCTACAGCTTGGAAAGGAGATTGGGGGACGGCCTGCGTATCTCGAGGAAGTAGCGGGTGTGGTTGGCATGATCTGCCTGCCGCAGAGCGGATGGATGACTGGAAACCTGGTGGGAGCCAACGGTGGTGCTTCCTTCGTTCGATAGATCAAATATCACAATACCGGTGGGATACCCAATACGGCTCACCCAGGGTTATCTTTGATTCATTATTTCCCCTCGTCCTGCATTTTAGAACGCGTCATCGCCGAGGGGTTTCATCTCTCTAGAATCAACGCGCGTCGCCATTGGCATTTCAACTACGCCGCACAAAGGATTTGCCCCCAGTCGCTTTTCCTTGGCAGCCGGCAGTGTACAATATGACCTTATGGGACTTCATCGATCCCATCCAATCCAGTCCGTCTGCAATGTGGGCTCAGCGGGTCTTGTGGGCTTCGTCTTTTGACAAATGATATAATTATAGCTATGTTATGAAGACTTCGTTCTAATTGATGGAAAAAGTAATTTTACAACAGATTTTTTTTCTCTTCGTTTTTACCTCCACCTGAAGCTAACTAAGAAACTCAAACCACACGTCTTGCGAATTTAATACTTAATCAGGGACTATCTGCTAGCAGTCACTTACTTTTCTCCCTCAAAAACATACCTTTTTACAATAAACCCGAGTTTGAGACCCTGTCAGATACAGGCAACTCAGTGCTATTGAATACTCCCCCTAAAAGTCCGAAGTTAAGTACGCAGAAGCAGAACACAAAAGACAATCCATCCAGCGGTTTATATCCTGTTTCATTGTCCTGATTGACTTATTTATCATAACTCAAGCGACCCCGCTCACCACGCACACCATGTATAGCCCGAGAGATTGTAAACACTTCGCTCACAACAAGCAGATGGATTTGTCACGCAGTCCCAACGACTTTGCACAATATTATAATATACCTTTCCAGTAGGTTCTCTATATATAGTGTTGTGTATAATGAACACAGGGAGATATGGGTAGTTTCGACCAGCAATCGGCACTCTCTCGCAACTAAATATACAAAAACCTTTTCATTATCTGTTGTAATAATGGCAGTGATGGTCTCTAACCATGGCTTATAACACACACTACGATCCCAGCCCATATCGGACCGGGTTCCTTCTAGAATATATCCTTACACGTAGTACATCAGTCGGGTTGACAGTACAAACATGTATTTTTGACCCAACTGTAAATATCGACGTGAGACTGCTTTTTGAGAGTTTGTATGCATTATGCAACGTACGTACATATACACAAGAAATCGATATAAGATCCCCGAGTTATCAGCGATAGGCTAGTGATACCATCGGAGAGAAAGTGAGGCCGTCGGTGATGACTGGCCGTTAACATAATTATGTAGAGTCGCGTCTCTAACTACTCTCTCTACCCTCCTTACTATCATCATTGGTAGTCACTTCGTGACGTGGCTCAGGAGATCTATTAGTAAGATATACGAAAAGCCAAAGGGTATGGGTAGAAAGGAGGGGAAAAAGTATGATTAACTCAAGGTAGAGCCGACTATCTTTCCTCTTAGTGTACAATCTTTTGCAGATTAGTCTTGCCCAGTACACTTTTATAAGAATGTTTAGATCAACATAATCGGTATATCGATTCTTACGGCCAATTTTCGGATCTGGCTGAGTATATAGACTGACATGCTTTATCCCAATGAAGTTTCAGGTTTCGTCTTCATATGCATAGACGATGAGAGGATGAAGGAGAAAAGAGAAGGTAGGCTCAGAGAAGTGTGAAGGAGCATGTGTTATGCACCCTATTAACCATGGTATTCTTATTCTTTTGGTATAGCAGTAGGTAATATAACAATAGAAAAGGTATTTTACAAGTCCACGGCGAGTACTTAAGGCCTTGGTATATTGTGGACAATATCATGAGATACAGTAACTTCTTTCCCCACTCCCCGTGTTAATGCAAACAAAAAGACAAGCTCCCCCGATAAATCAAGCATACGCCACAAACGCCAGACACCGCAAGCTCCCCATGTGGGTATTCCCAAATATCTCATGCCATGAACAAAAGAAAAATATCAGTCTTTGCATGCACATTTCCCACCAAGGCTGCAGCCCGCCCAGCCACACCATCGGCTCACTACTTTTCGTAATTTTCTTCCAGAGCATCCATCTCACAAACCAACTGACCATGTTTATCGCGGACCCCGAAATCAGGTAGACCCAACACCCGCGGTGAATAGGACGGCATCGCCTTCCTAGTTCCAGGAATAAGGCTAGGAGCGCTGTCCCAGTCGAATGCTTCGCGGCAACCGACGCAGAACATGCTACTACAACCGCCGTCCTTCTCAATGATTATGTTGCAGTTCGGACACCGCCTGGCACCCGCCTTCTGAAGTTTGGCGAGCACTTTCCTATCAAGGTCCAGCATAGACGCGTGAATGTTGCGTGCTTGCACGTCCGCGCAAGTGATTTCAGTGTGCCAGGGTACATTGCAGTTGACGCAGAATCGAAGCTTGCAGGTCGGTGAGAGACATTGAACTTGTGGAAACCCTGAAGCGGAATAGTCAGGTTGACCCTGGGCTCCGCACTGTGGATTGGGACAAGTGACTGTGTTTTTGACGACCCAGTCACGCGACAAGTCGTTGGTGTATCCCGTCCATGCCTCCCCGGGTGGAAAGTAAGTCATAATAAAGTCCCAATCCCAGTACTCCTGGCATCCAGGTTCCAGACAGCCGTTATTAACTTGACGAGCTCCCGCAAGGGTGTAACGCGCTGCAATTGACTGACCAATGCAGGCTTTGCAAACAGGGTCCTTCATAATCTTCTGGCGGGGACTGCGTGCCAGGTGAGACATGCATCCAAGGGGAATTTCCACGGGGTCCATTTTGAAGTTGCTCAGTGGGACCCATGGGACGAATGCATCAACGGGCTTTTCTTCGATACAGATGCGGCAGGTGTAATGTGTCGTTGGAGGCTTGACAGCAACAACTTTCCTCGGCTTTCGCTTAGGCGCCCACGGGTCAGCCTTCCTACGACGTCGGGCCTTTCTAGCGGGTGTCTGCGCGGCGGTCACTGAAGCTGGGGTTGCAGCCGAGCGCAGAATTCGATCAGAACGTGGGATGCTGGCTTTGGGTGCTTTGACAGGTATCGGTTTGGCGGAGGTAGCAGCCCTAGGCGGCTTGCGGGTCGTTTGCATAGTCCGTGCCATAATGGTTGAGATGTGGAATGGAAGAGGGAGGTTGAGGTTGAAGTTGAGGTAGGGTGCAGTTGGTGAGGTAACGAGAAAGAAGGTGCAGCGGATTGGGGGAGCGGGACCGGGTGTGGTTTTATGTAAGGGAGTGAGTGACAGGAGGGTTGATCGATTGTAGAAGAGCGTGAAATGAATGAACGTAGCCGCGGAACCTACGATATCACCTACACGGCTTAGGTGCTAGCGGCTAGGCAGAAGCAAACGAGAGTGCGAACGATTTCCAACGTGCTCGTAAAGAGCCCTAGGCTATAGTGTTACTAAGCACTTCGGGAACAACTATTGGATGATAGGAAGGGTAGAAGGTGGTAAGCTAGCTTCTGTTGCCTGATGTGACTATACATGAATATCCATATAGGACGTAGCCTTTGTCAGCCAGAACCGCGCTTACAACTAATAATGCGCAGATTCGAAACTAGAATTCGAAGAGTAAGATGATGGATAGCAGAAATTCAAAAGAGTTTAAAAAAGACCTTGGTACAAAGCTATCTCATATACACATCTGACCCCTTAACAAGAAGGACTACTAGCGCTAGTGCGCTAGCGTTGCGTCTGGATCACGAGCGAAGGGTCTGATTCCTGGGATAAGTACAGAGTTGCCTTTGATAGAAGAGCCTAGGTATGGGTTCTGAACATGGCTTCGTTATAGAAGTTCTCCGTACGGGCCTATAGACGCGCAAGGATGCGTTGTCGGCCTTTCGACCCCACCCAGCGAGGCTAATCTCACCGCCTTGCCAAGAGTTCGCGCACGAGCCTTCTTCACTTTTTTCTGCCGCCGAATTTCAACGTCTAGCACCACGAGCGCGACCAGTCTCCCAGTCTGCCCCAATTACATGCGATGGCGCCCAAAAAGCACGAAGACGACTTCGTGTTCACGATATCCGACAATGAGGAAGTTTCGGACGATGGTCAAGCCGAGAAGCTTGCCGGACGCGGCAAGAAGAGGAAGCTCGCGGAGGCTGAATTGAGCGTGAAGCCGAAGGAAGCGCCGTCGAAGAAGAAGGGCAAGAAGGCGAAGAATGTCTCTTCGGAGCCCGCAGAGGTCGAAGCAGAGTATGTAACCCCAAGAAATCTGGGGGTGTACCTCAAGACGACGTGCATTGACATCCCTCTGGAAGAGCTATGCTGACATGAGATTTGTAATATAGAGATGAGATGATTGTACCTGAGGAGGATGTTGACGGCAACGATGACATTGCGAGCGACTTCGAATTCGCAGTAAACGATATCGACACTGGATTCGTGGAGGACTTCGATGGCTGGGGCAACGAGAATGCGCAACTGCAAGAGAAGGCCGGTGCGAACAAGGGCGTGGACGTGGATGAAATCGTCGAAAGGAGGCGTAGCAAAAACAAAGCGCCAGCCGAGGAACCCAAGGACGACGCTTCCGACGATTTCGAAGGCTTCGGGGACGACGATGAGCTTCTTGCCGAAGACGGGTTTGGTATGGGCGCGGAGAGCGAGGAGGAAGATGAGGAGGATGAGGAAGATGACGAGGAGGATGCAGACAGCGGCAGCAACAAGGGAGGAGCTGAACGAGATGGCGACTCCGACGACGAAGCAGAGGCCGCTCCTGTTCCGCATCCCATGGATCTGGAGGCGGGTTCGTCAGACGAGAGCGAGGGCGAGACTCCGGCAGAGGCAAAGAAGGCTGCCGCTTTCTTCGCGCCCGAGGAACAGGAGTCCAAAAAGCAGAAGAAGGGATCGAAAAGTGCTGGGGGGTCATTCCAGACGATGAACATCTCCCGGCCAATTCTCCGGAACCTCACGAACATTGGTTTCACCGAACCGACCCCCATTCAAGCAAAAACCATACCCATTGCTATCGAAGGCAAAGACGTAGTTGGAGGCGCTGAGACTGGTTCGGGAAAAACTGCTGCCTTCCTACTTCCCATCCTTGAGCGTTTGCTACACCGATCGAAGAAGATACCTACTACGCGTGTGGCCATATTCATGCCCACTCGTGAATTGGCAGTACAGTGCTTCAACGTCGCGCAGAAGCTCGGCGAGAACACAGGTGTCACTTTTGCGCTGTTAGCTGGTGGTTTCTCATCTCGCGAGCAGGAGGTTATCTTGAGGACGAAACCCGACGTTGTTATCGCCACCCCAGGTCGCTTCATCGATCACATGCACAACTCTGCCGGTTTCCAAGTCGAAAACCTTGAGATCTTGGTTCTTGACGAAGCCGACCGCATGCTTGAGGAGGGGTTTGAGAGTCAGCTGACGGAGATTCTCAACTCGATTCCCAAATCGAGACAGACCATGCTGTTCTCTGCTACAATGACGAGTTCAGTAGACAAGCTCATCCGTATCGGCATGAACCGACCTGTGCGCCTGCTGGTCAACGCAAAGAAGCACACTGTCAGCGGGTTGACGCAGGAGTTTGTACGGTTGAGGCAGGGCAAGGAAGACAAGCGGCTGTCGTATCTCATGTACATCTGCAGTAAGGTTTATACTGAACGAGTGATCATTTTCTTCCGACAGAAGAAAGAGGCCCATAGGGTTAGGGTTGTCTTTGCTCTGTGTGGACTCAAAGCAAGCGAGCTGCACGGTAATATGACGCAGGAGCAGGTAAGCAAATCTCCAATCACATCAAAGATTCTAGTTGCTAATCCAGAGTAGCGTATCCAAAGTGTCGAATCGTTCCGTTCGGGCACGTCAACCCATCTCCTCGCTACCGATGTCGCCTCCCGTGGTCTTGACATCAAGAACGTTTCTACGGTCATCAATTACGAAGCACCACAAACGCACGAGATCTATCTTCATCGTGTCGGTCGTACTGCTCGTGCGGGCCGAGTCGGTCGATCATGTACTATCGCTGCCGAACCCGATAGGAAGATCGTCAAACAAGCCGTCAAAACGGCCCGGGATCAAGGTGCCAAGGTCGTTAGCCGCCAAGTTCCTCAAGACGACCTGAACAAGTGGACGAAGAAGCTGAAGGATCTCGAAGACGAAATCGAAGAAGTTCTGGCGGAAGAGAAGGAAGAGCGAGCAATGAGCGTCACCGAGCGAGATCTGAAGCGCGGTGAAAACCTCATCGTTCACGAAGACGAAATCAAGTCCAGACCAAAACGGACCTGGTTTGAGAGCGAGAAAGACAAACTCTCGGCCAAGGAAAAGGGATTGGTCGAACTAAACGGACCGCGTGGAAAGGATAAGAAGAAGAAGCTAAGTGGGAAGGATCGTAAGCAGCTTGAGTTGAAGGATGTGCGGACTGAGGGTAAGATGTGGAAGAAGGGGAAGGAGCAACGGGGCTTGAAGACCATCGAGTCGAAGGAAGGGAAGCAGAAGGCTAAGCCCAAGCCGAAGGGGAAGAGTGGTGGGAAGCCCAGGCGATGATTATTGGGAGAGTTCACTGTCATGCTCAATATAGCCCCTGGCGTGGTGGAAGAAGCAAGCGGTCCGCTTCAGGCGGTCGCCGTCAAACTTGTGTCTTCCCTATACCAAGTATATTATGGTCGATTTAAACTTGTCTTTACCATGCCTCCTATATCGACTACATATATTCCATACGTGGAGTAAGTTGCTTGACTACGTGACTACCTGGCTGTCTGCCTGCCAAGTGCTCGTCGTTGCCTTACGCGGCTAGCTCCTGCCGGCGGACCATCGCGGACCAAAAGTCGACGAGGCAATTTCCCAGCAGCTGCCATGTTACCCATCGTGCCTTCCACGTATTCTCTTCACTCCCGTGTATATATTCGCACCGAATCTCCCGCCGACCCTCCTTTCTGACCTTTCACCCCTTTCACCCCGCCACCGGAATCCGCGCCCCACCTTCCACGCTCACCGTCCGCGCGCCTGCAGCCCTAGCTCCTTTCCGGCCTCGTTAACGTTATCGGCTTATCGCTCCAAGCCCAGACAACTTTTGACCTCCCGTCACCAAGCGCGCATACCAGTTCACACGCGCACAGCCCCTCCTCTCCTGTGGATACACAGTGTCAATCCAGAATCCGTGCTCCCGAACGGTACCGACGTCATCCTCCCTCCTACCTCCTACACGCTTGCTTCAGAAGTTTCACTGCCTGGGAACCGAGACACGTACACGTTTGGCTCAGAAATCCGAGAGAGCGACACAGCACGAGCGACCGTTGACACGCGACAACCCGATCCGCGGGGCTTCGAATACCAAAGAGAACTCACTTTTACATCCACAATGCCGGAGACACGGTCAATGGCCAACGGCAACGGCACCCCCGTTAGGTCCGCAAAGCCCGAGCAGGAGGAAACCGAGAACATATTCCTCTTCTATCCGAATCTGATCGGTATGCCTGTCCCTTCTACCATTCTCACGCCTCCGTGGCTGACATCCTCCAGGCTATTCCCGTGTCGTGCTCGCCTTCGCCTCCCTATACTACATGCCGCTCCACCCGCGCACCTGCTCCGCCCTTTACAGTGTATCCTGCCTCCTCGATGCCCTTGACGGCCTCGCAGCCCGCCACTTCGAGCAGAGCACAAAGTTTGGCGCCGTGCTGGACATGGTGACGGATCGATGCACAACCGCGTGTTTGCTCGTGTACTTGGCCAGCGCCTTCCCTCGGTGGAGCATTGTGTTCCAGGGCCTGATCAGTCTGGACCTGGCGAGCCACTACATGCATATGTACGCGAGTCTGAGCATGGGTGGGAGCGACCAGAGCCACAAGAAGGTGGATGAGAGCAGGAGCTGGATTTTGAAGCAATACTACTCAAACAACGTATGCCCATCTCTCCACAGAACGTGTGGTACGTGAAACTCGGAGGAAAGATGCTGACAGCCTGAACAGAAAGTGCTCTTTACCTTCTGCGCCCTCAACGAGCTCTTCTTCATCGCCCTCTACCTTCTCTCCTTCTCCTCGCCGCTGCTCTCCCCGACCCTCCTCGGCGATCCTTCCGCGTCCTCATCCATCCAGGCTGGCTCTCCGGTAGCGCCAAAACCTTCCATGATCTTTCCCAGTCCGTGGTCTGCCGGTGCTATGGAAATGGCTAGGTAAGACGATCCGCCAAGCAGGGTTGCATTCGCGAGCATACGCTGACGTTGTTACAGGGCTAACAAGATGGATTCGACCATTCCTTGGATCTTGACAGCCATCTCTGCCCCCGTCATGCTTGGAAAGCAGTGGATCAACGTGGTGCAACTCGTCAAGGCGAGCAAGTGGCTCGCCGAGGGCGACATCGCGACGAGGAGGAAGAACGGGCTTCCGCGTCAGGGGTCGAAGAAGACGCAGTAAATGCACTGTCATCATTCGGCATCAAGGAAGTGGGGTTCAAAGCGATGCGCACGGAAGTGGACGCGTGTTCTCGGGGGTCGCGGAAGCGACCGGGTGATCGGTTGCGCTTTTCGATCCTGCGTTTTGGCCAGCTAGCATGCATGTAGGTCTTATTTTTCAGCATGGGCGGGTGGGCATCAAGGTAGGGAGGGATCAATTATGCCCTTCAGTGGTTTGGGTGGTGCAGAAGTGATGGCTATCTACTTCTTTCAACAAATTTCTACGACTTCTTCCGCGACCTTTCACCACACTTTTCTTCTTCTTTCTTAGCTGGCTTTATTTGCATTGCGGAATCATAGACTGGGCATCGGGAGCTATAAAAGAACTACTAGTACAGTAAAGTAAATGAGGATATAGGATATAGGATTAGTAATCATAATTGTTCTGTCAGCCTTACGATTCGTTTTATGAAGATGTGCTGACGGTTACGCACGCCTGAAAGTTCGCCAAAAGGAATCGAGAATAATTGAAATTAAAGACTTTTTTCCAATCAGCAGGAATAGTCAAAGCGATATAAAAGAACAAATACTACAAGCGACGAAGCGACGAAGCGACGAAGCTAGAAGGGGGAAGGGGGAGGCGGGGGGTATGCAGAGTTACATATATGATATACCAAGAGAAGAAGAAAAGACAATAACCACGACATACGTGAAACCATAGGCAAAAAAAAAGAAAAGAAAAGAAAAGAGAAAAGGTACAATATGTTCGTTCAGTAGTGGCACTCAGCCATGCATCCTTATCCATATCCTTGATCCCTATCCATATCCACCATATCCATATCCAATACCTTCGACCTCGAAATCATTTCCTTCCTCTCTCTCACTCTCACTCTCACTCTCACTTGCTCGGCCTAATCTGTCCGTTTTCAAGTGCCTCGGATACACAATCTTCCATTCCGCTTCCACCTCCACCTCCACCTCCAACCCGCCTACTTACCCTCATTCCTGGCATCACTCATCCCCTCCCCTCCCCTATGTCGCACCAGTCGTATCACTATCTAATGAGGTATCCGTTCCTTAACCCAAGGAACCAATCAATTAATCAATCAATCAATCAATCAATCAATCACCCTCGCAGAAAAGAAGAAAAAAGAGGAATCAAAAAAGCAAGCAAACATGCACCGATCCTATCCGATTCAAAGATCAAAGGTACAAGTACGCAGGAGGTACCAAGTAGTAAAAAATAAGTAAAGTAAAGTAAAAAAAAAAGGGGGTTAAAAAGAAAAAGAAAGTTAAAAAAGGGTTTGTCAAAGGGTAAAAAAAAAAGGTTTCAAAAAAGGGAACTTTTTCCGCCACACGTGCCCTCCCCCAAACCAACATCCAACCCTCCCCTATCGGACATTGGCGATGTGACTAGATTATTCATTCCATAGATTAGAGATTATCTGAATCTAGCCGTGCAACGACCCATGACCTCGCCCTGGCACACGAGCTCGGCGTTGAATTCCGACCCGTCGAGCGTGAGGTAGATGTCGAAGTAGACGCGGTAAAAAGTGCCTTGCGGGGTATCCATGCGCTCAAAGTCCTTTTCGAGGTTCTTGCGCGACAGGTCTGATGTGAGGGTGACGACTTCCTTGATGCCTAGTAGCGTGAAATGTTAAGATGTGGTCTAGCGTGAGAGAATGGGGATAGTGGGGGTTATAGAAGTGAGCGACTTACGAGGATCTTTGGTGTACTCTGGGCAAACGTCATCGTCGCAGGCGTAAAGGATATCCTCGTACATGAGCGTCGCACCGGGTGCGACCTGTCGGAAAAAGGACACCTTGACGGGCTCCCCGATCTTGACACGCTGACCCTTTTGCACGAAAATCTGTCGAGTGTACTTGCATCTGTCCTTGCCGTCCAGAGACGGCACACGGTATTGCTCGGGGTGGTGACCCTCCTTGAAGGGTTGTAGGGTGGCCATGAGGTAGTGTCGTCGGGCGACACGGTGTGTGACGATACGCTCGGTGATACCTGCTGTAACCGCACCCTTGACGATGGCCGCGACAGAGTCCATTGGCCGGACGACCTTGGACTGGAACTGCGGTGGCACGTGCAACTTGATTTGCTGGAAGAGGTATTCGGAAGCTCCAAACCCACCGACAACGAGTACGTTCTATGCTCATTAGTACGCTGTCATGTTTGCTTGCGTGAAGCTTGACGTACCTGCAGTGACCTGTTTTGTGCTTGGATGGCGATGATCTGGTTCCTCACTAGCTCTAGAATGCGGTTTACGACTGGCTCAAAACACTGGAGGATTTCCTCATTAGTAAAAGTCATGTAGCCCTCTTCGATGCCAGCCTCGGGGAATTCGGCCTCGATGCCGACATCGACAGCCCACTTCTGGCCGTTATTACGGAAATCGGCCTTTATCCTGTTCTCGAAATCCATAATACACTTAGCGTAGACCTTGCCAGCCGTCTTAGAGCCGTCTGGCAGCTTCATCTTTCGGATTTTGGCGCGCAGAATGTTACTGAAGTTGCGGTTCAGCGCAGTGGAACCACATGAGTCGCCGGATCCTGCTGTGCACTCGGCGACGGAGAAGGGCTGCTCTTCCTCGACCTCATACGCGATCAAATCTACAGTACCACCACCGCAATCGACAATGAGCACGGCATCGTGGATCTTCACGTTGAGGAGACCCGTCTTGGTACAGAACATGGCGGCGGCCTCGGGCTCGGTGATGAGCGTCAACCGGTTGTCGTTCTCGTCGCGCAGGAAACCGGCCTGGATGGCGGCGGCACGGGTTGCGGCCTTTCCGGCATCGTTCCAGATAGCAGGCACGGTCAGATAGTACCGGATGTTGCGCTCTTCTCTGTTGAACACCTCGCCGAGCGTCTTCTGCAGCTGGTTGCGCATCGCCTGGCGCAGGTGGAAGAGGTAGTCGGCGGCGACATCGATCTCCGACTTGCCCGGGGGTAGCGGGGGCAGGTTGATGGGGTCGATGTATGTGTTTCCAGACAGCATGAGCTGCAGCTTGAACCACTCGACTTTTTGCACGCCAGGCTTGGGATAGCCCGTGGGGGCCAAGGCGTCAGCAATGTCGGGGCCCCATCCCACCACTTTCTGGTACTGGTCGTAGTAGAGCACGGTGGGGATCTGTAGAGCCGTTAATGGTGCATCGCGTGGGGTGGGTTTGGAGGGCGTACCTTTTGCTTGGTCTGGTTGCCCGCGCCGGGCCATTCGGTGATGATGTCTTCCTTCGCCTCGGTGTTGGTCGCGAACGCAAAGGCGACGCCGGAGAAGGTAGTTCCCTGCACTGGTCAGCAAACGTGCGGGCAGCGACGGCGGGGACTGCTCACAAAATCAATGCCGACAATCAGCTGGGCCTTGGAGCGACCCTCGCCCGCGACCTCTGCCATGCCGCCACCCGGGCGCGCGTTGTAGGGCACGGGTGCGTGGCCAGACGGCGGCGGGGGGCCCGCATACTGGCCGGGCGGCGGCGCGCCATACTGCTGCTGCTGAGGGGGGTAGCCGGGCGGGCCTCCTGCGGGCGGATAGCCCATGGGCTGCTGCTGTTGCGGCGGATAGCCTGGCGCGCCCGTGTTGATGGGCGGCAGCGGGGAGTTGGGACGGCCGTGCTGCTGGCCCGGCGCAAGACCTCCGGGCGGCGCGTACGTGTACGACGGCGGGCGGCCGAGCGGGTTGTTCGGGTTGTTCATGGTTTGGGCGGGCAGGCTGGAGCTGCTGGAGTTGGAGGCTTGCGGGGAGAGCGAGGTGGGACGCTGGGTCGGCGTGGTGCTTCCCTGCGACGGCGACGGCGACGGCGCGTTGGAGGAACTCTTGCGTTTGGAACCCACTAGGTTCTTCAAGCGGGCATTCATGGAGTTCATCAGAACAGAGAGAGAGAGCGAGAGAGGTGGAGGAGGGGTGGGGTTGGCGGTCGTTAAATCGGAACAAGCTGCACTGCTGCGGCTGATGGGCACACACACACAAGCCTTATCCTAATCCTACTACGCAACCCAAAGCCCCAACGCCGACGAGCCAATGCGTGGAGGCGCAGCGATTGGACGCTGGACACTGGACACGGCAGGCAGCACTTGTGTCTGGTTCTGCAGACGATGCGAGTGCTACGATGCGCTGGTCGTTTGTGCCTGGGAGAGGGGAGAGGGGAGAGGGAAACATCACGCCGCCTCTTGTTCTTCGTCCAGAATCCGCGCCGAGTCTCTCTCACTTACCACTTACCGCCCCGTGTCTGCGTCAAAGGTCCAGAAGTGATGTGTAAGCCGGCATGGCACTGCGACCGACCATCTCTCCCCGCCGTCCTGGAGGAATGCGCGGGGAGGAATCTTCACCCATCATCTCTACTTCCATCTTGACCCCGGGACAGCTCCGTTCCTCCAGTGCCTCTCCGATACACTTCATGTTCATATTCGCATCCACATCACAATTATATCACCTTCATACCAGTTAGGCAGCAGCTCAGCTGCCGCGGCGGCGGCGGCGGTGGGATGCGCTTGCCGCTCCGGCCCCGCTCACTCAGCCCCGGCTGGGAAGAGGAAGGAATCGCCTCCAGCCTCAATCTATTCCCGCGCTTGACCAGACTTCTCTGCTGGATGCCCTCTACCTCTACTGAACATATGACGTTGCGGCTGCAAGAATCGGGGGTGGAAATAGCCCGACGTGAGGATGGTGCTTGGCCAATCAGCGCATGCAGCGACCGCTAGTGCCTCGTGGTGTAGACTAAGTAGGAAGTAACCATCTGGGTGCGTGCCGTGCGTAGCATCCAACACCACTTCCAGTACCGTTACATGATGTAGAGAGCAACTCCGTTCTTTAATTGAAGGCAAAGATACCCGTTGCTCACTGCATTCTAGTGACTCTCTCCATATCCCTCTACGAGCTCATCATTAACTTGACTGCATCGGATGGCAGAGTCGTAGTATCTGGGGTGCTGATTCTAGCGTCTGGGGAAACCTTTTCGCGGGCTCGGTGAGATTGATTGTTGTTGAGGCTGTGGTACTTGCAGAGGGTGTAGCAAAAAAGTGACAGAAGATAAAGAATGGGACCGGAGCGCAGCTATGATATGAGTGACTATAGCTTCAACTCTGACCACGAAAGTAATGGCAGAAATAGTATTATTAATCAAAAGCATAGTAGGTGTGTAACACAAACTACAGAGTGCCTCTAACTGCTATATGAAGAAATAAAGTCCTATATGCAATGTTATGGCACAGTTCCAGTGCTTCGGATTCCGAGAATCCTCAGTGTGGAGGTCCATTCACAGTGGCAAAGGAGTGCATGAGGAAGGCGTAACTTGGTGGGTAGAAGCCGCTCTGGGATATGCGTCGGGGAATAAAAGGTGTCTAATTGTCGAGCGCCTCACACCAACGTCGCCTTTGCCACAGGAACATGCAATAGGTAAGCACATATATTCAAGTAAATGGGCTATGTTCACGAATGCGTAATGAATTTTTAGGTGAAGAAATGGATACTAGTAAGCGCGATTTGCCTTCGCCTCGAAGTTATCGCCAATCACACACTCATCGTACACGTCAGATGTGCCACTCTCTTAACACACGACTACTCGCCCTCGCACTATGGTCGTCATGAGCAGATCTGGCACTTGTATCTTGCTAAATAAGAGCCGGCGTCGCATTGTTGGATTGCTTAATTGACTTGATGAACGAGACATGGGAACATCATGAGCTGCTATTCTGTTAGTAAAGTCAACCTTGGACGTCTCATGATATTGTGTTACTAAGAATGAAAATACTTACCCTGCGCTAACTGTAAGTTTGATATACCACAGTGTTATTGACAAGGTAGTGGGAATATCTTTCCTCTTTGTGTACTTTTTTATAGCTTAGTTTTACCCAGTACAGATCTATCATCACAGTGTCGTTGCCACAACTTACTACGCAAAGCACTTGGGTGCTACGAGTGTGGAGGGGAAGACAAGCCAAAGAACAACAAGCAAAGACAATAGAACAAGATCTCGAAAGAATATGGCGTAGAGAAGTCTGCAGGGCGATGCGACCGATTGCAGATCCATCTGTCATCGGACTCCGATTTTACTATCATTAGTGAGACTAAGCCTCACAGATCAGGTTGTCAGAAAAGAGCGCTACATAATCTGATGCGGCGCTGTAGCTAAGATCCCGAAACGGCACAAACACTTTTCGCAAGTAGCAATGTAGGAGATGTGGACTGACCGAATGGGAAAGTTCCGGATGCGTTTCCTTGTTTGTCGCGAAGCTAGGTATCATGTATGCAAGTACCATGAAAACGCTCACGCATACCCGCGGCGCATGCCAGAGATCATCCTTCATAGTATAACCACGTCTACTTTGATATCCTTCCATGGGTGAAATGATTAAACAGGGTAGATATTCCATCCTAACAGACAATCAGTCTTTCCAGCTCCGCAGTAGATTAAGTATAAATATGGACATAAGAGGCACCGACACCCAACTCCAGACTTTCGTGGGAGCACGTCAGCGCATTTATACTCTACAACATGGATGTGTCGAGTATCCCAATGGAGGAGCTGAAGCTCATTCCAGCCGAAGAACCACCACCCGGTATCACTGCGAATTTCGAGGACCCTGTTTCGTTGACTCCAGCGGTCGTTGGAACTACCTCAGCATTTCTGACATTTGCCTTGTTTTGCTTCATAATTCGTATCTACACGAATGCGTTGATAACGAGGAAATGGCACTGGGATGATTGTGAGTGGTATCTAGGTTGAATTGTGATCGAGTTTACGCTGACACCTACGCATAGTGAGTTGCACCGTGGGCTTTGTATGGAATGCGACATCTTATGAGATTGCAAATGGCTAATATTAGCATAGATCTTGGGTATTATTTACTATGCTTTTGTCGTTTTAGGTTCGTACAACTCCTTTCTAATGCATCAAATGCCAACCTTACACCAGGATGTCTAAAAGGCACCGGAGGGAAGCACCTTTACGATCTCCATCTCGACATAGTCTTAAACAGAGCTTCAAATCTGGTATGTTTCAAGCATGAAGCCCTTGATACTTTTCCCATTAACGTTTTCCAGCAAAGTTACCTCGCAACCCTCGCGGCGGCCCCTGCCATGGGTCTTATCAAATGCAGCTTGTTCATCCAGTACTACAGAGTATTCCGTCCTGTTCGCTACGTCAGAGTTAGCGTATACATCGGTGCCACCATCACTGCTACCTTCTACGTCGCCGTCACCATCACTGCCGTTGTGCTCACTAGCCCGCGGCGAGGCGAAAACCTTCTGGATATGGTCACCTCTTCGCATTTTGGGGATTTCGCCAACTTCTCGGTCCCTATAGGTGTTATTGGGATGCTGGTCGACTGGTGCTTGTTCTGCCTCCCTATCCCGGCAGTGCATAGTTTGCAGATGACTTTCGCGAAGAAGCTGGGTATCATGCTCGTGTTCACGACTGGCGTGCTGTGAGTCATTATTTCACGACCTTTAAAAATGCATGCTGATCTTTGTGACACTTTTAGTGGCGCAATTGCATCTACAATAGCCCTATACTACCGTGTACAGATGCAACGAGATCGGAGTGACGTCGAGTGGAAACTCGGCTATATCTTTATCTGGACGTGAGTATTCGCAAACCTCGCTTCGCAAATGTCTTTCTCTAATCAATCATGTATAGACAAATCGAAATCTTTGCTGGGGTCGCCGCTACTAGCATGCCGTCTGTCAAGCTGTTCTTCAAAAAAGATTCCAACTGGCCATCGGCTTGGGGCTCGTCGTTCAAATACAGCGTCGCTCGAATGTTCGGATGTTCCGCATGCACCACTTCGCGTGCCGAGAGGCTTGATGACTCTCCTGATTACAACGGCTTTCATCATTTGAAAGACCTTCCGAAACACAGGCCGGGTCTATATGACTTCAGTATTACCTCGCAGGGTACCATCCGCAAGGCCTCAAACTCGTATATCATGTTCCCGAGGGACGCATGCATTGCGGGGAAGTGAATGGGGGCTGGAAGAGCTGGCGAAACAGGATGCGGCTTCGATTATTGTCTTTTGAGTTTGTTTGCGCGATGCTGGAGATGATGGGGGTCAGAATCTAGCTGAAATCAACTTTGAACGTACTTGGTATGCAGCATGAGATGTTCAATATCTAAATACCCATTTACAATGGTCTTCATGATCTGTTTGCTCAAAATTTGAATAAAATCCCAACAAGGACGACTAACACGAGAGATAGTAAAGGGTAAACCGTCAAAGACTGTAAAAAAAAGCATCTCTATAACTTATTGAAACATCTACAGGATTTCACAGCACTGTTCATTGTTCTTTCGTTGGGAACAAAATGTGGAAGAAAACACATCACCACGTCGAAACCACCGTTTGGTCATCATACATCATCGTCTTCCCCTCGATGAACCCCAACACAATTCTCCTCCACAAATCCAACCCCTTCGCCCGCGCAATACCTGGCTCCCAGCTATGAATCTCCTTCGCCAAAACTTGGCGTTCGGTCGGACCCATCTCCATCAGATCTACAAGCTCAGTCTTTACCGTCATCACAATGACGCCCGATTGAGGTAGTCTCATGAAGATTTGATTTTCTTTCCGTACCACAATGTCTTCAGGATTCAGCGAGCTTAGACGGCCCTGGAAGAAGTCCCCAGGCGTTTCGATGGAGAGGAGTTGCGGGAGTGTACGGCCGGGATTGGTCTGGATGAATGTGTGGATGCGCTTCCAGAGCGAATCTTCGTTGGAGTCATCGATGTAGTCGAGAATGGTGGAAAGGTCTGGTAATTGTTAGTGAGGTGCTTCTGAGTTGTTGAAGGGAAAACTAACTGTCCCAGGAGATCACCGGTCGCAAGAGATTGTCGATGTCTTGCCCGATGATGGAAGGTAAGCTCCAGCCTGACGGAAAGCAAACTGAGCCACCAATCCTATAATCATCAGCATCTTGAATCGCAGTATTATCTCGAGAGACTCACAACTTCCAGGCTCCAGTGAAACTATCCCGGCCAAAGAATACAAAATCCTCGACCGCCAAACGAGCAGCCAGCTCCAACGCTTGCGGTTCATATGGACGCCGCAAATTCCATTCTACGTTGGTGTTGTGGTTCTTGATATGCGGGAAACCACGGACCTGCCTCTCCGAAAAGGTTCGCGGATATTCCTCAGTGAGGCACCGCACCAACATCGGCAACATCTCTTCACTCGCCTCCTTCACGGCCGGCATTCGTTGTACACAGTCATCCAGCCTCTCATCCAGCAATTTGTGCTTTGCCTCCATGTGCTTGGGAAAGTTCCTGTCGACCGTAAGCCAGTTACTCTGGACCTCCCTCCAAATGCCCAAGTCGCGGTAATCCATCGGTTTGGATGCCTGAAACTGTTGGTTATATTCCTCCGCCGGTACCGCCTCCTTGACACTCGGAAACTGGCTCGCATCACCACAGTCATCCTGTAGGAAAGCAGGCAGTCGACTGATTCTCTTATCCTCCATGATCTGCGTCTTCAACTCCGGATCATCCACGTCGTCCTCATCGAGCATCGGCCTAGCGACCGCCGTCCACTTCCCCAGCGGCTCATCCCGCCCAGCGAGCTCCCCTTCCGCGCCAACCACCCCGTATTGGCGATTTAGGGCTCGATCGCGCTTGTACGCGGGCTGGATGTCGAAGACTTGGAAGTCGCCATGTACGCGACCTTTGTAGTACCATAGGCGCGCTAGCACCGTGCCGATAAAGAAACTGTAGCAGAAGACGCTGACGGCGAGCCCGAAGATGAAGTATATGCCCGGCGGAAGCACCTTGTAGAGTACGGAGTTGACTATGGCTATTAGGCTAATCATGTCAGGCGGTGATGTGGTGTTGGCAGTGCAGGGCCTCTAAAGGTGTTATTCTTTTTGATGGATCGAACAGGGACTTGGAGTATGCGAAAGTCTTTTGCTTCGTTTGTGAGTGATGTGAATGGTTTATTCGTACTTTATGGTAGTGTGTTGTCGCAGTGACAGTACAGTTGGGTACAATCGAACGGTGACGTGAAGGCCGAGAATGTTTCTCTGGGATCTACCTTATCCCCTTCGGATCAGCTTTTCCATTCATGGAGAACTTCTGATATACACACTTTTGTATGCCACCCACGTAGTATCGTTGTGGGAGCTGATTTGAATATCTGAGGTGAGCTGTTTCCATATCTCGCCCAGCTATGATCAATCTCACGCTATTTTAATGCATCGACCGTATGTTAGAAGCCAAAATTACATTCCATCGTGATAAGAAGTTTCCGAATAGAGTACTATCTCAGTATACCTCAGACGGGTTTACAAGACCTACAATGGCCAATCGGATCGACAACTAGGATTCGTGGAGTAGTTACATATACCCCACACCCAAAATCGGGTTAGTGCGGGGAAGTAGTAGTCGAGAAGGCACGGCGCGTCTCCTTCCCCCATCAATTATGTCATACTGTTGCCTAAACATAAACATTACAGCTAACAATCTTCAACTAACACTACATCCAGGGCCCTCGAAACCCTTGAAACTACACATACAACCCCCACAACCGCAACCATGCCCCCAAAAATGTGGGTCGTCCTAGAAAACAACCCGCAAGTAATGAACCACTTGGCCCACTCACTCGGGCTCTCCAAAAAGCTCGCCTTCCACGACATCTATTCCCTTACAGACCCAGACCTTCTCTCCTTCATCCCACGCCCCGCTCTCGCCCTCCTCGTCATCATACCCCTGACACCCTCCTGGCACGAAGCCCGCACAGCCGAAGACAAAGACAAGTCCGAGTACGCAAAGAAAGGCGACGAGGACCCCGTGATCTGGTTCAAACAAACCATAGGCAACGCCTGCGGGTCCATCGGCCTCTTGCACTGTATCATCAACTCCCCTGTCGCAGCCGCGCATATTGCGCCGGACTCTACACTCGATGCGATCCGTAACGAAGCGTTGGACAAGAAGATATGGGAGCGCGCGAAGGTGTTGGAGGAAAACGAGGTGTTTGAAGAGAAGCATAAGGAGGCGAGTCAGTTGGGGGATACGGTTGCGCCAGAGGCGTCTGAATATCATTTGGGGCAGCACTTTGTGGCGTTTGTGAAGGGGAAGGATGGGCATTTGTGGGAGTTGGAGGGGGGTAGGATGGGGCCGTTGGATAGGGGGGTTTTGGCTGAGGATGAGGATGTGTTGAGTGAGAGGGCGTTGGAGATGGGGTTGGGGAGGTTGATGAGGATTGAGAGTGAGAAGGGGGGCGATTTGAGGTTCTCTGCTACTGCGCTTGCGGAGAGTTTGGACTAGAGGGTTGAAGGGTGGATGAGACTGGGTGAGTGAGATTATGTAAGAGTTTGTTTGTGGAAATCAGTTTCATGCCTCCAAACCTCTTTTCGTGGTATCAAAAGTTGGCTAGCCATGTATTAAGGCTTCACAGTATTACCGTATATAACGCTCAAGTGGTGAAATCCTTCTTCGGTGCATCTCCTTCCTCCTTCCCCGTCCCATACATTTTCACTTGCTCCTTATTCGCCGACTTGTCTTGTTCGAACTCCTTCAGTTCAGGAGAGTCCATATGCTTCACCACATTGTCGGCCTGCCACTTCTTAAAGCTGAAACCCAACCCCTCATGACTATAATCCTTCTCATTCGCCTGATCCTTATGATACTTGATTTGCATAAACTCCGTATCCCTCGTCTTAGGATCCAGACTCAAACTTACGAGCCCCGTGATCGTCGCCGTCTTGGGAATGAGGCGGAAGGTCCAGGACTGCTTGTTCTTGAGTTGGATCAGTTCGTCGTCGGAGCGGATCACTTCGTAGGACTCGTTGATAGAAGATTTGAAAAGTTTGGGTAGGGCGAACCATTGTCCGGCCATCTTGTATCGGTCGTTGGCGTACACGAATTGGTCGTCGTAGACGCAGTCGGAGGTGTAGCGTTTTACACGTTGGACGGTGGGTTCGCAGGAGTAAAGGGCGATGATCTTTGTGGAATGTTAATTAGTATTGCTTTTCTTCGTCTTGGAAAGCGTGTGGAGGTGATTTGGGAATTCGTACATCGTCGACCAACGCCTGTCTTGGTCCACTCAATTTAATGCTTTTACTCGGATCTGGCGTATAGTCCTCGCTCGTCGCCGTTTGTCTAGGCTCGAACTGCTCACCGGGAGCATCGGATGTCTTGGGAAAGCCCATGGGCTCTGCACTTCCGGCCGTACTCATATTCGCGCGTACTTGAGCGTTGTGTAATTGCACTGTGAAGTTTTTCTGTGGATGTGTGAGCGCGGGCTTGGAAACGAAATTCTTGAATCCGGATGAGAGGAGTTTGGAACGTGTGGGCGTGGACATTGGGTGGGTGTAATGGGCTGAACTGGACGGGTTGTGGTTTTCCATTATATACTTATTGGTGTAATTGATGGTGTTGTCGAAGAATCAAGATGACGTTTGCGGAAATTCGTGATGGTGGTGATGAATCATCGATTGATCAAAGGGGCGTTTTTAGCGAAACACGGCTACACACGTGGAAGCTATGCAGGGTTGCTCACCACCGGTGGTACGGTATGGTGTGCAGATGGTGTGTCCCGCGAGCATGGACATGGTAGGAACTGTGGGGTAGAATGTTTATGAGGCTGATCGACAAGAGCGACATGTCGCAAGCGGGCAAGGTACACTATTGCTCAAAGACGACTTGCTCGTCTACACTGAACTTGAAGAAAGGATTATCAGAGAACGCACGCTACATATATCCCAAGTCTATATCTCAATAACAATCCTTCCCATTCCTCTCGAAACACACGTCAACATCTCAGTCTTCTTCTCCTGCGCCGTCAACGCCGTGCCCCTATGCTCCACCTTCCCACACTTCACCCTGACCCTACAAGTCCCGCAGTTTCCGACTTCGCAGCTACTCGGTATATCACCAAAAGCTTTCTCCAGCACTTCGAGTAACGTTTCCTCTTCCCCAACCTTCATAACCGCACTACCCTTCTCGCCTTCCTTCTCCACCACGACCTCAAACGCGTCACCACCAACATCCGCCTCAAAAGCTTCGAAATGAGCTTCCGATTCGGGAATTCCGGCTGCATCTACCGAAGCTTTGACATCGTCCATGAGGCGGCGCGGACCACAGCAGTAAACGGATGAGTTCCACGGCATTGCTTTGATGATTTGCGCAATTGACATACGCTCACCCTTCTCTTTGTCGTATACAACAACACTCTTCCCCAATTTCTCTAACCTCTCTTTAAATGGTACTTCGTCTCCGCTCCTTACCGCAAAATGGATTTGCACACTCCAATTAATCTGCACCATTGCCTCTGCTAGCCACAGAAACGCAGTGATGCCGATTCCACCAACAATGAAGACATGATTACTTGCCATACCATTTGGCACGATGCCAGCCGTGAAAGGGCTCGCTTGAATAACGTCGCCTACGTTAATCTTCTCGTGTAGATACCGGGACCCGCCGCGCGAATTGTCGTCGAGAGCTATGCCCAATTGAAAGCGCCCCTGCGAACCGTCAACGACGGAATACGCACGTACAAGCCCATTCCCAAGTCGAATTTTGACATGCGAACCTTGATCAGGTTTCTCCTCCGTCTTCTCCACAGCGTCGAAAATCAAGGAAACAATCCTCTCCGTCTGCCTCTTCTTCTCCACAACTCTGTACTCCGTCCACTTCACCTCCGTCCCCTTCTTCTTCTTCGCCTCGGCCTGTACAACCCGCTTCTTAAACGCATTTCTCGCCTCATCACCCAGGTCCTCAATCTCTGCTAACGCCTTATTCATTTCCTCATCATCTTTCCTGCGATGCAAAAACTCCTGCACCCGTTCAATCGTCCACTCCGGCCACTTCCTTTCCACCAAACGCACCTCGTCTCCCGCAGCAACCCAGCCTTCGCACAGAACGCGGTAGTACCACCCCGTGCGGCTGTACTTCCAGGTATTCGGAGCGAAGTTCTTGAGTTGGAAACGGTGGTTTAGTTTGAAGCACGGTTGGCGGGGTAGCGAGATTTGGAGGAGTAGAGGGGGCTGGGTGGATGTGGGAGAGGTGATACTAATAATGTCGCCTATACAGACGTTGCGCTCGTTCATATGGGAAGTGACTAGGTTTTCACCGAAGCCGCCAGGTGTGAAGCGTGATGCTGCGAGAGGGAACTCGGAGGCCCAGGATGGGTAGTGCGAGCTGCAGTCTATACGTCTTCTCAGTCCAACATTACATGAGGGTACGTATCGAAAGAACCATACTTACATCCATGGACGGCCTTGTCTACTCCGCCGTGGAAGGTCAGATCGTGCTCATCACCGTCGATTCCTAGCTTTCCCACCCATACGGGCCTATCGTGTAGTGTCTTGTCGATGCCGGATTCGATTTCTAAACCGGGCATGCGTTTCATACGTCCACTGCGAACTTCGAGGATGGTGTCGTGGTCGAAAGGGGCAGAAAGGTCGATTGGGGCTCCCATCTTGATCCGATTTGTATTTCGTTGAATCTTTCAAAATCATTAGCATCTTGCAAAGAAGGATAAAGCCCGAGAAATGGTTAAACTACCTCAAATTCTCTGTAGACTCGCACAAGTTAACTGTAGGCGGCAAACATCAGCAACCTGGTAGAATGGGAAACAAAAAACCGCCTCCACAAATCCCCACTCACAGAGTAAACAATGCGATGACAAGAATAAAGAATGACCAGGAGCCAAGAAATACGCAGCGGCTAGTGCAGGAGAATTTCGTAAGCACTACATCTAGATGCGATGCTGGTGCGTTTAGCGAATCAGACCCGGCAATCGGCGTGACATTCTGCAATGACTCAGATGGAACATTTACAGCAAAAGGAAAGGCGATAAAGCGCCAAAGTGAGTTTTTCCGTTGAAACCTAGATTTCCAAGACGTAGAAAAGAAATGCGTACCATATTATTAGATCAGGAGTGCGGGTTGATCGTATGGGGAATATGGGTTTTGGAAGGAGTACGTTTCAAGGACGATAAGTGCAGAGAAAACGCGAATAGGAGAGTGATGGCTTCTAGAATTGTACGAGGAGGTGAGAGACCCTCTGACGGCATTCTCCATCGTCGAGACATCGCCCGCTGTCTATGTGTACACGGCGCGGTTTGTTTATCATGTTATACTAGCACTTCTGCCTCTTCCAAGCTATGGTTACGGAGCCTGATAACCATTCCGAGCTGTCTCTGGCGAGAGTATGCGCGTGTACGAAGACGTGCCATAGGCCGTTGTTGAACATCGGAGGATCGAGACTAGTACACATGAATGAGGGTTATTTGAATCCGCACTCTCAGTGTATCCCGGGAGGTTTGATGTGTGCTTATACGCCTGGGATCTAATATTCGGCGGTGAGGGTTGCAGAAGCGTATGTTCTTATTGACGAAGCTGATTGAGCGTCAAAAGTAAAGTATACTAGACGAGCTGTGAGTACTGAGCACTGCTTACTTCCAGGAGCGGTAGTACGCCTGTACTGTTGGATAGATGGAGAGCCGTAGCTTAATGGCGTGAAAGCATCCCGGGCAGATGTTTCTCTATTTTCTGCTGGATAAGATGTTCTCGCACCAACGACTGGTTTTCTCAATTCGCGGCATCAAGCGCCCGATCAAAGCATCTCAGACTCGTCAACATCGTACCCAGCGTCCAAGGCATCCATCTAATAGGTTTCATCACTTCCACAACCCGGAGAATGTGAAGAAGAAAAGAGTAACAAAAGGAAAAGCCTCGAAATACAACGACAAGAACCCCACAAATACCAAGTCAACCGGCGCGTCCGACTCTCCTATGTACTGCATGTACTGCACAGCCACTCATATACGTACGTCCAGCAAACCGCAATCCCTCCACACTCCTCCCAAAACGGGAATATACGAAAAGGTGGATCTCAACGCCACAATAACGTCCGTCTTACAACCTATATGCAAAACGTGTGCGTCGACATGTAGACCGCCTAAGCCCTAATCCTAAAGAGGAGATATACGAAAGCCACCAGGGTGGGTACCATGGTACTTACGGGGCTCCGGCGGAGATATTTGCAAAGAACCTCGAAACCAAGACATACCACGGTGCATAGAATGGGAAGAGGTACCTATACATTCTCGATACGTCGTCGTGAGCGCTGAGATATATATCAAGAACTCGAATTCCCGAGCATGTATCTCCAAGCCTTCCATATCGTACCACATAGCTAAAGAACATTGTACTTCATGGGCGCATAATCGTAGGCGAAGCTTACCGCATCTAACCCGTTCGAGCAAGAGACGTCGCCATTTGGACCCTAAAAGGCCTAGCGCAGCATATTCTAGCTACGGCCCCAAACCAATCAGAATGACTTTAACGAGATCTGCACGTGACTTGGACCGTGCAGCCAGTCAGAGCGTAGGACCAGCGATAGCACTAGCCGATTCGGGGGGTAACGAATGTCGAGGATCACATTAGATGAGGTGTAGGGGCAGGGCACTTGAGCGGCAAGTAAGGATTTGACGATTCAAGTTCCGGGCTCTGGTTATAAAGAGTGAGGGTGGGTAGGATGCAAGGCTGATGTGTCCATCCCCACTCTCTTTATATTCCTTTCAAAAGTCCAATTCCTTAATCGATACACCCGACCGTCTTGTCACTCGCTCAGCATCGATACCCATCGCTCTTTATCGCCACTACTCCTATTCACATCACACCTTCCAGCCAAAGATCTCATATCCTTCCGATAACCTCAGCGACCTTCAAGACACCTCCATCTCAGATCAACCTCTCAAGACTATCGATCCTCCAAACCTCTCGCCGACTCTTCCCTTCCGCACGTCTTCGAAATGGCACCCGCTCTAGAACTCATGGCACGCGAAGTGCTCGGGAAGAGGGATAACAGTGGATTCTTGGTCGCACCCGCGGTCATCGTTCTCCTAGCCATGTGTGGCGCAGGAGTCCTGATCGTCGTATGCTACGGTGCCGCACGATTCTGGATGTCGGAAGAGGAGAAAGGCATACCGGAACCACCGGCGGAACAGGTGGACTATATGAGGGAACTAAGAGCGCGGAATCTGGATGCTTTGATGGCGGACGGTGCACATGCCAGGTATCAAGCAGGTCGGGCAACAACACAAAGGTGAGGAACACCAGGATCAAGACGTTTGGTGGCTTTGATGATTGATTGATTGATTGATTTGCAGTTTTGTTTCTGATTCGACCGCTCCGATTAAATAAATTGGGATGATCAAGGGTGGGCGTGGGCGTCCATTTGGCGGATGACCGAGAGCATAATCGTATTTGTGGCGTTTGGGGTTCTGGAAATGGATTGACGGTTTGGATAGATCGTATGCGGTCCGATAAAGGAATGAATGAATACCACAGCTCTTCATGAGTAGTTAACATCAAAGTCCAATCTGCCTGTCTGACTGTCGGTCTCTATCATCTTAGATTTTGGTTTCGATGGTGGACAGCATTAGATTCTAGGACAGTGACGAGGATCGATAACCACTGGGGTGCATTCCTGGCCATAGTAGCTACATCTCGCTGGACGATGTGAAGCCACTTGACGAAGTCATTGAAGTCACATCTTGAGCCTCATTGTCATCCCGCGGTCGTAGACTGTCTAAGTCTACCCCGACAACAGAAGCGGGCCATTCAATCCAATCCCACATCTCTTCACCAATGACAAGTGCAGCTGCCGATACTAAGCTCGGGGCGAAGTCATCCACCCACCATATTGCTGGGATTTTGGAAGGGAGAATGGCATAATGCGCGATGATGACCCAGGCTTCGGGTTTCTTCTGCACGAGTAGATCGATAAAGCTTGGAGAAGTCTGAACAGCCCAGTTGAATGGCGCAGACCAGTCGATCAATAAACCGTCCATGGTAAGCAACGAAATTAAAGCGAAGGAGTCCCGTAGCCTCTGTAGCGTTACTGTTAGGGTATCGTACCAGTACTCGTATTGTCGACCGGGGTGTTGCCATATGCGTTCGATGTTTTTGAGCTTGTTATCTTCCTCAATTGCTTGTGGGGAGCTCGGAATTGGACGAGGCCACCAATCGCGCTCCAAGATAGGAGCGAGCGGCCCTTTTACTAATGTATGCCAGCATGGTACAAGGATCACAAGTACCCCTCGAAAGCAGAACATCATGTTCGATGTTGCTCGGACCATCTCTTCAATGGCAGTGTCACGTTCGGTAGTGCTCTGACGTCCTTTACGGATTGACTGTAAGAGGTTGCTACACTCTTCAGTTGTGTTGAGTACAGCGAGTGATGTTATCATGACTGAGAATGTGAACAATGCCGCAGAGTTCTTTTCTGTCACCTTCTCAATGGCTTTGCGATACTGAATCAGTCCTGAGTTCATGTGTATTGTAGCAATGTCCTGGAAGTGCTTTCGCTCTCTTTGGGAGCTCACAGTTCGTGACAAATGCATTGCGGAAATAGCAAAGATACCCTGTTTGACAAATCTATGTTTACTGGCAAGTTGAGGTACCGTTGTATTCCAAGCTGATTGGGCCTTGCTATCATGAGTGATGGTCCCGCATGTTTCTAGGGCGAAGTGGCGAAGTAGATGCTTGAACTGAGGTCGCAGAAGATCGGGAATGTCTTCAAGGACTCGGACATGGAAGGCACTGTCCAAAAATGTTGGGTCCGGTAGAGAAGGGGACGGAGCCTCTTGAATTGGGATTAGAGCATTTGTTGGTGAAGGGTTTCGTGACAGCGGCGCGGATTGAGGTTCTGGGTCAAATAGGCGAAAGGAACATTCTCGATGAACTCTGATGCAATTTCCACAGATTGGGCGTCCCAAATCGCACTGTGATTATCAGCTGTGCTGCACAATGAGGTTACTTGTGAATGTCGATGTGGTATAAACCAGAGTTCGAAAAAGGAACGGGGCGGCGAGAACCGACCTTCACTCGACGAACTCTGCACGTTCTGCAGCCTGGCCTTATATTTCTGGGGCGAGCTCTGGGGACTGACATCGGGTCTCTTGTCGATGCTTAGTTGTTTGCGTCAGGTATCTGAAGGAAAACATGGCCAGGGGAGGTTCGGGATAGATTCGCGAAGTATGTCAGCTCTAAGGATCGCTAGACCTACAGTGGTTAGAACGTAATCAGTCGCGACTGCCCCCGGACGAATTTGGAGTGGCATCTCTCCGCGACATCTCCAAATACATGTCCAAACACATCAACACCATGTCGAAGCGAAGTTAATCATGCCCGTTGTTTTGAAAGATAGCATCAGAGCTTCCCTGATGCCAATGTATAATAATGACCTCACGCAACCTTATGTCTGCTAACGTGAGCACACCTTCTTCTCTTGTTCTAGTCTACTCCGCAAACCATCGTCGCCGAGCGTCTCCCGCATACACCCCGCAACCCATCCTTGGTCATACGGCGTGTACCTAACAAAATTTCCTGCAAAGGCCCACGCCGCATCTTCAATTCTAGGTGCGCGATTCTGCTCTACCAACATTCCTGTTTGCGCTCTGTTTACAAGTGTTGGAACCACTTCGCTATTCAATTGCCGACAAATGACAATCGTCACCGATCAAGTGCAGAATGACGTCGCAGAGGCTACTACGATCCTCAGAAACCGTTACATCGGGTTCCTGCCGGTGGCCCATATGATCAACAGCGGGGTAAATACATATGGATGGTAAACTGTACCGTTTGCTAAGGCGCGCACGTGGATCTAGTACGCCGTATACAAATGCTGGCGATCTCGCCACTTTAAGTACCTTTCCCTCACGACTTCTCGCCATCCTCCATCCCATAGCTCAGCCTTAGTTCTTGGTCAATATGCGCGGCCTCACAGTGATCCTTTCCTCGGTGATACCATCATTGGTACTAGCACAATGCCCAGACTACGTCGAATATTACAAGGTTGTCCATGAACCACTAAGCTCTGGAAAGTACAAGCTCGCATACCAGCGGCCGTCAGAGGATTGTCGAACGTTCAAGTCGCAGCTCCTCGAGGATGAGCTCAAGCGGGTTGAATCGGTGATCAAGGACCCCGATCTCTACCGGCTATTTCAGAATGCCTACCCGAACACCCTCGACACGGCAATAAAGTGGAAAGGATACGCAGCAGACGACAAAGAGGAGGAGCTCACGTTTGTTATCACTGGCGACATCAACGCGATGTGGATCCGTGACTCTTCGAACCAAATGCAGAGTTATCTTCCCCTCTTGAATGCCAGTAGCGACCCCAACTCGATTGCAAGCCTCTACAGGGGGGTTATCAACTTACAAGCACGCTATCTGATCACCTCAGCATACTGCAACGCGTTTCAGCCACCGGCCGAGAGCAACATCCCTCCCGTGGAAAACGAGTCTAAGAACCTGGACATCGTGTTCCCAGAATACGATCCTGCGAAAGTCTTCGAGTGCAAGTATGAACTAGACTCGCTTGCAGCCTTCCTGGAAGTCTCCACGAATTACTACGAACAAACAGGGGACCTGGCCTTCTTCGGGAAATTCAAATGGACGCAGGCTATTGAAGCTATTCTCAAAGTCGCGAACGATATGCAAACACCGACATACGGCAGTGATGGCGCGGTCCTCACATCGCCATATACCTACCAAAGGACTACAACTCGCGCGACTGAGACTCTCGCCAATGATGGTCTCGGCAATCCCGTAGCCAACGGTACCGGCCTCATCAGGAGCGCATTTCGACCTAGCGATGACTCGACGATTTACCAGTTCTATATTCCCTCCAACATGATGTTCAGTGCCTACTTGAAGTCCGCGGCAGAGATTATGTCCAAGTTGAACACCACCGACTCAGGCCCCCTAGCCCAGAAAATGAGCTCACTCTCAGACTCTCTCAAAGATGCCATCGAGACACATGCCACAGTAGAACTTCCAGACTTCGGCAAGATCTACGCGTTTGAGGTCGACGGGTTCGGCGGCCAGAACATCATGGACGACGCAAACATTCCCTCCCTTCTTTCCGCTCCTTTCAACACCTATGAGGTGAACGAGGCGACCTACAAGTCCACACGTTCCTTCCTCCTCAGCGCAAGAAACCCATACTTTATGCGCGGTCCCGTCATCAACGCTGTTGGGGGACCGCATCAGGGCCCAGGAATGGCATGGCCGATGGCGTCCATTGTTCGCATTCTTACCACTGAAGACGACGACGAGATCAAGAACGAGCTAAAGGAGATCTTGTCCAGCACAGATGGGCTTGGACTGGTTCACGAGAGTATCAACAGCTTCAATGCCTCGGATTACACGAGGCCGTGGTTTTCGTGGGCCAATGGCCTTTTTGGACAGATGATTCTGGACCTGGAGAAGCGGAAGCCGGATATATTGGCAACGACCTTCCAGTCAGATTATTAGAACATGTTGCTGAATACAGGCCGGTAAGAGGTACAGCATCTAAGCACGAATAGTCGATACTAGACGGCTGTCTAGTCGACGATGGACATGATAAATGGTGCTATAATGGGCAGATATTTACTAAGATAATGTTTACAATGGTCATACAAATCTCCAAATTATCAAACTAGCAGTGATAGTAACGGCCAAGAATCGAGCCATTCTGCTGCCGTGTTCAACAGAGTGGGACTTGTAACGTTGCTCGACCACGTTCAATTTGCCTAATACACGTGCGCGCATTGCATAGGCTGTGGCGGCCGCTACGGCTGACCGCATGTTCATTTGTGCCATTCACGTTCGCGGAATCACAGTATTTGGTGTCTTGTTTGGGCTTAGGGATGAAGATGGCAGGTGCCTTTGAACGGAGGAAGGGGCGAGGCAGCGTTGCACGGCACTTGGGCAAGACCCCTCTGGCTCAAGGAAGGAGCGATAGTGTTTCTGGAAGGAGGTAAAGACAATACTAGGTAGCTCTTTCACATGTTGGTGACAGATCGAAGTTGTGCGACGTGGGGAGTGAAGAAGGTTCGGATTGCTAAACGTTGGACGGAAATGTGGATGGTTGTGTTGTTTGGAAAAGATGGTCAATGTCAACAAAGAGCCGGGCGCGGGATGCCTCGATCAGCCTATGCGTATACAACATCAGGCGTTCTGCTGTGCGACAGTGAGCATTTCTCGATGGAGATGCTCGTTCAATGCCCGAGAACAGTGTCCAGAAGTGATAAGCCCGAGGAACGTGACCTGTGACTGCAGACGTTTTATGACAATTACCTCGGACAACCCACGGCTCAACACAAGACATATTGATTGACATGCGGAGAAAGCGTGTGCTGGCCACAAAAATGCATTACATACATACCAGGAAGCTATATACAGGGTGCACGTGAGGCGCGAGCAGGCGTTGGCCTGAAGTTTGAAGAAACGAGCAGCGACGCACGTAGATCGAATAGTGACGAATAGGGAGATGATCAAACCAGGCCGCGATGACTGCTTGCGAGGCTGTTCCGACAATAGTGCAGCGTCGTTGCGCAGCGCCGGTTGGAGTGCGAGGGCATACGTCGGCACCCGCGCCTTTCTTTGTCAAGAGGCCAACAACTTCGTGGGATTTGTTTGCTGCGCCGCGGCAGTCAGCGCTTCTGAGGCAACAAGGCACGGTCGTATGTGGTAGGGGGCCAGGTGAGGTGCCGTTTCAGGTAGCGCAGAGACAGCGGTTACGCATAATCTTGGGGCCCGGTCGCCTGGTCATTATTTACTGCTTACGACCATCTTGGACAGCGACGTCTCTGCAGAAACCAAGTATCGTATCGCATCGTATCAGTCTCTACACGTCATACACTGTAGCTACAGCAACAGCCAGCAGGATTCTTCCGTGCGAATGCGCGTGGTCGTGTCGGGCGTGCAGAGTGGTCAGGGAGGATCCGCTTCCGGCGTCGATGACCAAGATTTCGCTTCCGAGTTCCAGGGTGCTGCGACGTTTCATTGGCCAGGGGCGACAGGGGTAGGCTGGACGCCCGAGCTCTCACTCTCGTTCTCGGCATCTCGAGATGGCTCACGTCGTGACACCGCGATGCTCCCTGCGTCCAATGTGCGGCTGGACGAGAACAGAACATCGCCATGGACACCACAGCTGCACCGACGGCTCCGAGCGAGTCCCGTCGCACGCAAGCAAGTTTTTTCCGCCCGTCCTCAGTTCGGCGGGGCAGGAAATGAAGGCCGCCCCTCTTCAACGGACGCTTGCGGCCAACTACTGCTCTTCGAATCGTAGCGGTAATTTTGCCTGTCCAGTCTCTCCGGCACGTTTGATATTTTGATTTCTCAGAAACTTGCCAGCTCTCCAGTAGATTGGCAATTGCGGCTGATGATTTGTCCACACCAAGGAAGCGCCACCGTACTTAAACTTTGGTCCACTAACAATAGCTCGACGCCGCCTTCCGCCATTGAGGGTTGACAGGTACATCACCAGCTGTACTCGGCCTGCATCTTCTCTTCTCTCTTCTTCTCTACTACACACTGCTACCCCATATCTGCTGTTTTTGGCACGCTTTTTGGACCGAGCTGCTATTGTGTTTCACATAGGACAAATACCGACTATTCGAAGCTTTGCATTAAGCGCCCTGACCGCATCGTCCCCTCATACACAGGACCGCCAATAGGATCAGCCTCGACCAACCTCGAACACCGCGCCACAGCCTCGTGCATCGGCTGTCCTCCTGCAAGAACGATAGCAGCAACAGTGGGCCAAGATTACAGGTCGCGCCTCTCACGCAATCCTTCAGGCGGGGCGTCAACATCGGCCCTACAGTTTCAAGTCTTCAACCAACCGCCATTGTCGCCTGCTTCCAATCGTACATCCGCGTCTACCTCTCTCCAGGTTCAACTCGACGCCTTCAAACAAAAGGCGTATGCTAAAACAAGTATAGCCAAGCATACTGGCATGGCACTTTATTTTTGACACCGATTATCTCTTTCTCATGCACTACGACTGGCTCTTCTTGTGTGAAAACAACGGGATCGTCTTGCATACAGCATCCTTCTCGCGTTAATCGGACGGGCCAACCCAGCTCTCCGGCCATGGGCGAAGAAACCCTCGTCACCTTCCTCTTGTATGCTATACCTCCGCCCCGTATCCCCCACAATTCCTCCGTACATGTAGCTCACCCATCTTTTAGTGACTGCCCGGCTGCTTCTCGTACCGTGGAATTGCTCGGCTCTTGGGACAACTTCTCCAAACCATACCAGCTTCAACGTGATCGGAGAAGAGGTCACGGTATCTGGTCCGGTTGCTACACCTTCGACGACATCATTTGTGACGGCGACCTTAGTAATATCGGTGAGAGACGATCGGGTGCTCTCAAGATGGGAGGGACTTACTGGTACTACGTAAGTTTTTGACGCTTTGCGGTCTCGTAAAAGAGGGGCATGTGTGGCAGCAAGTATATTAACACACCGCCTTAGTACAAAGTGGATGACGAGGAACACCATAATCCGGCGCAACCATCGACAACCACGTGCCCGTTACTTCCCGGGCAGCAGCTAAATGTTCTGGAGGTCCCCCGGGAAAGCAGGAGCAGACGCAGCTCCAATGTCTCTGATCCATTCACTCGCAATCCACAAGACAAGTTCTTGAAGCCTGTACCGCCTAAGCCATTGCCTTCACCTCGAATTGGCGATCTTTGCAAGGAGATCTATACCGTCCCAATGCATTCTTACGGCCACCCAAAGTCTGCTACGTATCCCTCGACAAGCAGTAGTCAGCTACTCTCGCCTGGTCCACGGCGGCATGCTCGGAGCGCGTCCACTTCACCACATGACACATCGACAGCTCTATTCTGTGATTTCAAGGGCCTGAAGGAGAAATTCGCACAGAAACGATCAGCAGCGAATACTCACGAAAGATCAAGAAGTGTTCGAGATCTGGAAATTGGAGCTCCCACTCTCATCAGCACGACTGCGGAAGATGTCAACCTCATTCCGCTGGCAGCACTTCGACCGCCCCCGACTCCATCGACTGTTTACTATGCCCAACCTCAGACTTCTTCGTCACTACCGACGCCTGTTGCCGCAAAGCTACGACAATTTTCACCGCTGGGCTCGAATCCCGTTGACCCTATCAACGATCTGGTTCACACTCCAAGCCTTTTAGTTCCGTCATATGAATCACAAGCGAGACGACCCCGGTCACGATCAAGTCCACCTCCTCCCCCCAAATCCCCAGTTCCCACTATTGTCCGAGCGAATTCGTCCGATATATCACGGATCAAGACGTTCGCGAACCAGCCTTGGGCCCAATCACCGAAACTTGACCAACTCGTGGATGAGGAACAGCCCAGAACGGCACCCGCACCAGTCCTGAGGAGGCCATCGCTAGAACTACCATCTCGCGATGCACGCCCAAGTTCAAGCTACGGTGGGGATCGGAGTTCCAGCCTACGGAAATCACCGATCGACACGGACAAGAAGCTTCCTGCTCTGCCGCGTTTCCTTGTACCGGCTCCGCTCTTTGCATGCAACGACGAGCCATCTATTCCCGAGAAAGACACACTTCCTGACTCTCCGATGCCGGAGAAGATTGCCTTCCCCCGCTCACCAATGGAACAGCATATTGAGAATGTCGAATATGCACTAGATGACTCCAGGATCCACCTTCTCACTGAGCGCAACAGTCACTTCTCCCTATGGAGCAATGACTCGTACACGTCTACCTCGCCAACATCAGACGATGAAGAGACAACCCAATCGCCCACTTTCAGCTCCCTGACCAGCAATTGCAGCGAGCCCGGCTCACCGCAACTTCTCTCGTCACGCTTTTCCGTTGACACCATTGATGACCTCATCTTTCGTTCATCACAAGACGAAAGCTCGCTCGACACCGAACAACTGCAGTCATCGCCTCCTCTATCCCAAGGCCAAGACTCTTTACTCCAGTTAGAAGATCTTCGCTTATCATCCTTCGGACCAAGCATGTTCCTTGACATCCAGCAGCGGGGAGAATCTCGGAGACAGGCGGCATGTTTCGGATACGGAAACTTCCAAGGTTATGCGTTGCCCGAAGATGAAACAATGAGCAAGGCGACGATAACTGAGCAGTCTATTTTGGGAACACAGGACGAGAACGGGTTGGGTTTGAGAATCGGGCATCAGAGGGAGAGCTCAGTTAGTCAACTTGAGCGATTGGTGGATGAGTTTGGCTTCCTGGGGGATGCTGTTCTCTGAGGCGATTCTGTCTTTCGACTTGGAGCCTATTGCGAGCTTGCTACGCAGCATTTTCACCACCACTTAAACCAGCATTTACGGTCTCTCGCTTCGCTTCGTATACCACGACTTTATTTAGACCCGGCTTTTCGGCAGAACTTCATTTAGCGACGGCGTTATACTCTCCTTTTATTGTGGGGATACTTCGCATGTATCTTTTTATCTGACTTTACGACATTTTGTATTTAGTATTTATGTTGGACGGCATCAGTATCGGGTGGGGGGGTGAAGGAATGAATAAAGTGAATAGCATGTGTTGCTTCTTGCGCGAATGTAAAGTGTATTATGTAATGCTCGTATCGGAGTGGCTCTCCCTCTCAGGATGCAGGTCACATGCATGAACGCGGGTGGGGCCGGGCGCTCGCGTCTTGGCTCTGATGACGCGGGGAAAGAACGCTTGTGAAAGGAAAGTGCAACCGTCCAGCACGACAACGAACGACGCCTCGGTTCAAGCCAGGGTACAGTCTAAGAGCATACCCCGACCACCGCATATGTCATGAGGTTTCGTTTTACTAGCTTCTCCACGTAGAAACGCGCATCGCATTGTGGTGTGAAGAACTGTGTGTGCACACCTTCCCCGCCCAGCAAACGACAAACGAAACGAGCAGTGGACGGCGGTGCCAACATGGCGTCTAGCAACAGTAATATTGGCAGCCACGCCCGGCCTTCTTATCGCGACATCTACAGTGATTCGAGTGAGAGTGAGGTTGGCCAAGCTGTACGTGACCTTTTCCTATCATTTCCATTTGCGCCTGTGCAGCCTGTGCTTTCCACTGCTTTCAAGTGGCGCTGATTATCAACTTGCAGTCACAAGCAAATGCCCGTCGCACAATAAGTCAGCGATCAATCCAGACTCACTTCCGCACGACCGTCTCTGACCCGTCCTCTCTACGTGCAGAAACAACCGCACACCCGCCAATTTCACCTTCACGAAGCCGCGGTGCTAGACACAATTTCAACCTACGATCTCGCAGACGTGGAGACGGCTCCTCGACCATTACTGCGCCTTCACGAGCGGATTCGGCACACCAGCGTGGAAGCGGCGGCCGCCAGAACCCTCTGCCACAGGCCCCTCTGCATCTTGAAGACGACTTCGAAGATGATCTGACCAGCGACGCTTTCACCCAGGACTTTTTCGACGCCCAAGCCTGGGCTGCTCGGACTGACGCTGACACTGACGCTAACGCTAACGCTGACACTAATACCCACTCGACACGTTCTATCTTCAGATCTTTATTTGGTTCAACTAGCAACGAAGACGTAGAAGACCATCAGGATTACACAGAGATGGATCGTCTCTTCGGAGAGACGCGCACTACCTTCCGCGGACAGTCGATATCCTCAAATCACGTGCTCGCAAATATCGGCAATCCTGCACGGAAACGCACGCGAGAAAGTCTTGACATGGCAGTCACGGACACCAAAGTTGTTTTGGACACGTTGAATTCCCACGGAGTAGTAGCAGTTCTGCCATATTCGAGCGGAACTCCAGACCCACGAGCCAGTGACATATGGCCCAACTTGCGGGATTCGGCCAAGCTGCCCACGCGATACTACAGGTTCAACAAGAGCAAAAGCAAGAGTAAGAGCAAGCAAGCCTCCGAGGAGACTAGGAGTCTACGGCGCCCTACTAAAATACTGAAAACAGAAGAGAAGCCGACTGGCCCTGAAGACATCGCGGACGAAGGAATCCCAGCCGGCCACCGGTCGGTGTGGAATCTCCCTGTAGAACTGATGGCGCAGATTGCTGGCCATCTGAACCGCGACGACATCAAATCCATGCGTCTCGTCAGTCGTGAGCTCGACTACTACGTCTCACAGGTCATCTTCAGGACCGTGGTAGTGCCTTTCAACACCGAGATCTACGGGATGATAGGCGAGCAAAAGCTAGACCTGAAGGGGAAGAAGAAGGCCAAAGTCGGCTCGACCTATACCTGGACAAACGCGAACGGCGACGATGTCTACAACGGACATGGCCTGGATGTATTCAAAGGATTTGGGAAGCATATCTTGAGGTTCGGCATGAGCTTCGAAGTCAACGAAGATGCGCTCGCAAAGCCACCAGAGAAGCTCTTGACGGAGAAATACACTAGCTTCTGGGGATCTTATCACTGGCCGCTGGAAGAGTATTGCCGATTCGCAGATGTCGCTGGACTCGAAACTGCAGCGGATGAGACTCCGCGGATGAAGACGGCCTTTTCGGAGCTCTCAAGGGTGAATGAGCTCGCCTTGTCCATCGATAGTGGTCTCGGATGGCTCAGTGGTCCGGATCGTTCCATTCGCACGCGTATTCTTCAACGCTCGCCCAAAGTCTTCGGAGCCGTCAAGGACATAACGGACCGACGAGCACAGGCCCAACAAGAACTTTGGGAATACATCGAGTCATGTCACAGGGATGCAGACAAAGACATTAAGCTTGCAACCCTCTACAAGCTCGAGGCTGCCCATCCTCTAAAGGACCTACAAGAACTCTGCACGGCGAACCATGATCAACCAGAGATCCCGTTTCTAGATCCTCATGTCGTGCAATCGGCTGTACCTTATGATGTTGCTGAGTCCGAATTGCCGACATCTTTTGAAGACCTCGAGGTCCTTGATCGTTTCGTTTCGGCACCGGAATCAACAGGCGCAGGTGTTCTCTTCTCTTCCGAGAGTAACCACGAGATCGGGCAGCTCATGAGCCCTATTATCCCGTCTCACCTCACACATGCACAGAAAGAGTGGCTTCTGGAAACGGAATGGGCCCAGCGAGCTTTTCTCTCCTCCTACATGCTCTCAATCATCGACAATCCCACCACTTTCGAGCGCATTCATACTCTCAATATCGCTCGTCTGTCTGACCGCTACATCCCCATGCTGAACAGGAACGACTTTTGGGACTCATTGCCAAATTTAAAGGATGTTACACTGATGGCTATTCCAGGCTGGCGCACAGTCAACAAGGACGAAGCAGGTTTTGTGGAAACGCCGAAGATCAATCCAGCCGGCGGTATAGATCCTTTCTACGAGCTTCTAGACAGCGTTATCAGTCCTCGTCGCAACATCACCCGGCTTACTGTTGGCTGGGCGACGGGTGGTGAGCATGCCGAAGGTGTACATGCGAGAAACAGGCTCATCCTTCCGGCTCCTCTCCTGACCTACGATAAGGCCATCACTTACGAAGTGTCATCTGTGCAAGAAGAACTTTTGGAGTTCGAATTCGTCGAGCATCTCACGCTGAAAAATTGCTGGATCACACCATTGGCCGTGTTGCAGTTTGTTGAGCTACACGATAAGCACAATCTGCAGCATCTAGTCTTCGACTCAGTCTCTATGACTGCAATGCCCAGACCTTCTCAGCACCTTAATGGTCATCATGCCAATGGAGGCGCCAACAACCACGTTGCGGCTGCTAACCACCTTGCTGCAGCTGTTAACCCTCACGCTGCAGCCGTTGCGGTGAACCAGTTGCAGGCTATACATGCTGCTCACCAGGCTCACCAGAACTTTTTGCTTCAAGCGGCACCGCCACTGCCTCTGCCTCCGCCTCCCCCGCACCACCAGGGAGCTCAACAGGTGCAACATATTGCTCATCAACTCCACCACGGCGGCCAGAATAATGCCCCCAATGGCCATCAGATTCAGATGCTTTACGCTGGAGGCCATCCAGCGCCGAACTTACATGCGGCCTATCAAGCTCAGCTCACTATGGTTCACGGAGGCAACCTAGTTCAGCACAATCCTTACGCACCCTACCAAGCTCCCAATAATGGGGTCCCGGCAGGTCCCCAGGCCCAAAATCTAATGAATCATGGAGGCAACTACCTAGTTTGGGCTCCTCACATGTTTGGAGGCCATAATGCTCAAAACCATACATTCGTAGGCAACCATGCTCTGAACAATGCGTTCCAAGGGGGCAATCAGGTCAATCTTCCTCTCAACCAGCCCATGCAAGGTCAACCTCCTGCCTTCAATCCAGGCCAGTTGTTTCTGGCACACATACAGGCGGTGCAACAACAGGTACAGCACATTCAAAACCAAGCAGGCCCCGCCTTCAACGCTCCCCTTAACGCTCTGCAAACCCAACTTCAAGCTCAGAACCAGTTAGCTCAACTACAGGCGAACGGGAACGCGTTTCACCAGGCGCAGGTGTATAATAACCAGGCGGCGACTCTGAACGCTCTGGTTACTCAAGTGAATGCTATCCAACAGCAATTGATACATCACTTCGCTGCCCAGAATGCCGCCCAGAATGCCGCCCATAACGCTGCACAACAAGTCGTCCAGCCTCCTCCAAACCCCCAAACTGCTCTCAAGTCTGCGCCCCGCGAAGGCTCATGGATGAATGTCATAGACATTGTCACTCCAGGTCCCAATCTCTCCGACTTTGGCTCCCACCACTCTAAAGCTAACGAGGAACGCACGACCAATCTGCAATCAATCGAGTTCATCTCGTGTGGATACGTTTCCTTACCATATAACGGGAATTTGGACCAACAGGCTCTCAATCCAGCGAACGGTGTCGCAAGTTTCACTCGCCATCCCGCCTTCACCAAGCGTTACGCGACTTTGGCCCCTGCTATGTTGAGCTCTAAGTGGCCTCTACTAGCCTCCATTGTTCCGTACATCGATGCGACTGAGATGGCCGCTCTGAATGCTGGCTGGTTCCTCGAGTCGGGCTGGGCGGATGCCGAAGAAGCGACCGCCGTCGAGTTTGACGGGGGACCTCCTGGCGGAACGGGCAGGTTTACGGGCATTGTGAGGAAGGAGGACAAGGTCCAAACGGCTGAAACGAGTTAGTAGAGGCCGTGGAGGTTTTCTGCAATTTTCTTCACCTTCAGTTTTACTAATGGTTGTATAGATGTGGAAAAGTGCACGACGATGATACGTCGGCTGGGTTTGTGAACATGATAGGGCGGTTTTCTCCCAATTATCTTTCTTTTCGAATGCGGACAGAAATCTTTTACAGAAATTTCCATACGACGACAGTACCACTAGGTTAGAGTCGTGGATTATGGATGTTGCGGAAGCAACGGTTATCTGGGTTTTCTTACCGGTCTCGGCACCACTGCCACTGTTTCCTCTATATGTTCTCTATCTGCTGCTTTCCTGTACATCTTCCTTTATGGGCATTCGCCTCTTTCACGGATATTGCGATTTGCCTGATGCACATCGATGTTTATTCTCAGGGGTGGATGGCTGGCGGATAGAAAGCTCCATGTTGTTTCTACGAGAATCGGAACATGTACGAGTACCATATTTTGTAGGGTAGAGGCCACAACGATGTGCTTCTACCCGAGAAATATCAAGGCGTTATGTTTGTATCATTGTTGATTCTTTGGCTATAGAGACGAGACGATCCGGATGAGCCCCTCAAATTATATATGAGGGCTGTTGTGTTGTGAGAAGATTGATCATCTGATGGTTGCCGAGATTTCTCGCGGTTCTGTATAAGGATTGCTATCTAATAATACTTGGCGGTGAGATGAATGGCGAACTCATATATTGAAGTAGAATCCGAATGCAACGCAACTAGCATCCTAAAAACGTAAATAGGTATTCAATAACTCATCTCATGATTTGCATATTTGAGTGGGTGGCATGACGCGGGTCGTTCCTGCTTGCGGACTAGTCTTGGCGCAATGCTCCGATTGGCCGCACAAGCGAAGGAATTCGAAATCGCCCACAAGCTCGCGGCAACTTCAGCATCCTCTCGTCGACAACAACCTCACCACAACACCGTCGCCATGGGTAGGGTTATCAGGAACCAGCGTAAGGGTCGCGGCTCTATCTTTACCGCAAACACCCGCTTGAACAAGGCCCCCGCCCAGTTCCGCACGCTCGACTTTGTACGTTGGCCGCCGTCGATACCGAAATACCTACAAGAGGACGGAGGGCTAATTGGCATAGGCTGAGCGCAATGGATACATCCGCGGTGTCGTGAAGGAGATCGTCCACGATTCCGGTCGTGGTGAGTACTCAAAGCTGCCATTTGGGGATCTCGGACGGCTCTGACAAATTTATAGGCGCTCCCCTCGCAAAGGTCACCTTCCGCAACGTACGATTTCTCCCCTCGACGCTTATGCAGATCGCTCGCTCACAGTTCCACAGCCGTACCGGTTCAAGCTCGACACGCAGACCTTCATCGCCAACGAGGGCATGTACACCGGCCAGGTCAGTTTGAACAGCACACACGCGAGAGGAGGCATAGGGCTGACATTGCAAAGTTCATCTACGCCGGCAAGCACGCCGCTCTGACCGTCGGAAACGTCCTCCCCCTCGCCTCCGTCCCCGAAGGTACCGTTCTCACCAACGTCGAGGACAAGTCCGGTGACCGTGGTGCGCTCGGTCGTACCTCTGGTAACTACGTGACTGTCATCGGCCACAACCCCGACGATGGCAAGACCCGTATCAAGCTCCCGTCCGGCGCCAAGAAGGTGCTCCCCAACTCCTGCCGTGGTATGGTCGGTATCGTCGCCGGTGGTGGACGAACGGACAAACCCCTCCTCAAGGCCTCGCGCGCTAAGCACAAGGTATGCACAGCCCTGGACTGCGCAATATGGATAGTACTAACAATGACTAGTTCGCTGCCAAGCGCAACTCATGGCCCAAGACTCGTGGTGTTGCCATGAACCCCGTCGACCATCCTCACGGTGGTGGTAACCACCAGCATATCGGTAAAGCCTCGACCATCTCCCGAGAAGCCGCACAAGGTCAAAAGGCCGGTCTCATCGCCGCCAGGAGGACGGGTCTGCTCCGTGGTACCCAGAAGACGAAGGATTAAATGGGTTGATGTTGGGGCTTGGGCTCAGGCGTGGCAAAATGAGGCGGTCGGTTATTCTCTCCATCACTCTGTATGTGGGGGGCCGGGCGTTATGAATTTTCTAGGCGAGCTAGGTTTCCGCCTGCTCGCATGCATGATAGGATCATAGGGAATGCGAATCTGAAAGTGCATTGGTCTGCTCTATGCTTGTGCGTTCTATACGACTTCCACGACTAAGCTCGGTGGCGGGAAAGCCATACATGACAGGTAGACGTGGGCCTCTAGGAATTGCGAGACGAATACAGAACACGCTCTGGCATCCCAAGCAAGACAAGTAGTCTTTGATAGTTGTGAGATTCTAGCACGACTTCAACACATTGACATTTTCAACGTGCAATCTGCCACCCATTCATTCCTACATCAGCTTTCCCCCACTCCCATCACGCCCCACCCATCTCAACATCACTATCCTCCCCACTCCACTCGCTATCATCGCTCACCTCACCCACTCGTCCAGCACTCCTCCCACCACCATGATCCTCGTCCTCCCCATCCCCATCCCCGTCCTTTTTATTGCGAGCCTTGAAGTCCAGATCCAACACACGATAATGTTTCCTATCGCTACCCAGCACGACGACGACACGGCGGGCTTTGCGGCCGTTGGGGATGAGTTTGAGGGGAGTGAAGCGGCCTTCGAAGGTGTGGCGGGTGTGGGTTTGGAGGAGTGTGGGGGTTAGGGTGAGTGTGGTTGTGGTTGTTGTGGATTTGGATTTGGATTGGGATTTGGATTTGGAGGAGGGGGTGTTATGGGGGAGGTAGGAAGGAGAGTGTGTGGTGTAGGGGAAGTGTAAGTGTTTGCGTGTTGGGGATTCGGGGTCTGAATCTGATTCTGAAGGGGGGGATGGAGAGGAGGAGGAGGAGGAAGAAGGAGAAGAAGAAGTGTAAGGGATTGAGATGAGGGAGTTTTGCGGGTGGGTGGTTGGGGAGGAGGGGTCGGGGATGGATTGGATGAGGAGGAGGAGGGATTTATCGTCTGCGAATTTCGCGTCGAGGATTTTGGCGGAGGGGATGTGGAGGGTTGTTGATGAGTGGGTGTGTGGGGTTGAGGGGGAGGGGGAGGGGTGGGAAGGATGGGTTAGGTGGTGGATGTGGAGGGTTGAGGGGGTGGTTGTGGGGTGGAGGGCGATGTAGGTTGATATTGTGTCCGGGTCGGTAGTGTTGGCCTTTGTGTGTGTGGGTTAGTTTTTGGGGGAGGAGGACTGTGTGGATAGGGTAGAACTTACCTCGTACACCATCCTCATATCCATCTCCGCGCCGACTTCCTCTTCCTCGAGAATTATCCCACAATCCATACTCACATTCTCCTCTTGCCACATGCTCACTTGTTTCAGTAAGCCTCCTACACCCTCCCCAAACCGCCCTAACACGCCTTCCAAACACAATGCAGCATTGTCCTCGCCCGAAACACCCTCCCTGAGCATCTCAACCGCTTTCTTCGTATCCTCGTAATTCGTTTCGAGATCCCTAGCACCGACATCCTTCGCGCTCGTCAAGTACGGCGTAAGATCCGACCGCGCCATATTATGTTCGATATACGACAACACGACACCAACATCGACCCCAGGATCCTTCGCCTCCATCTCCGCCCTACTCTGACTCTCCGCCTCCGTGGCTTCGAAATCGATACTATACCGCAACCACTTACTAAAGCTCATGAAATGGCGCTTCTCGTCAGCGGCATAAAGAAGCGTAGTATGCGCCAACAGTCTCAAACTCTTCAAGAGTTCAAGAAGCGCGGTAAAGTCCGAAGTAGGACCACTAAATATCCATTTCGGTTCATGGAACTCCTTCAAGCCGCGCAGTCGCGAGATAACGATGCTGCACCGATCGACGGCAGGCAGGAGGTTTTCGTGCAAAAGCTGTATCACTGTCGAGAAACCCGAGACCACGGCATTATCCCACCTCTTATGACCCTGTTCAGCCAGCTCGTCCACGAGCCATTCGTGAATCGTGGCCGGACAGTGTCCGGTGCACGCTAAATGGTACAAGTTCTCTACAAGCCCGCCCTGGTTCCGCTCCTCCAGCGTCTCGGCGATATTGCGCATGAACTTCCCCGGCAGGTCCTGGGCGTGCGTGAAGTAGGATTTTATGCGCGAGAGCGTGTGCGTGAGGTACGAGAGCAGGTTTTGCAGTTGTGCGGTTTTGGACGCGATGAGGTGCAGGTAGATGCCTGCGGAGGGTATGAATCCTAATGTGAGAGGGACGTATGCGATTTTCTTTTGCTTGGAAAGCGGAGTCGTGACTTCCATGAGCAGGCCGTGGGTACAGGCGTATGGGTGGCTTGTGTGGGCGAGAGGCTTGCTTTGCACGCCCCAGGCTTCTGGTAACCGAATGTCGACTGTCTCCATCGAGTCGTAGATGCTAGGATGCACGCTGCCTTTTTCGGTACATCGTATCAGCATGTCCACACTATTGTGGTCGCGGAGGTGGTGCGAATGCAAGAGCCCGTCGACTTGCGCTTGCGAGCTGAACGCGCCCGCATCGGCCTTTGCAGCGCGCATCATAAACGGGTTCGCTGGCGGTAAAGGTATAGGCGGGAGTTTCGGTAGCAGATTCTCCATATCCATCATGGCCAGTTGGTCGGGCAGATCGGGCGCGATATCCAAGGTCTCAAAGTCGGGTTGTCGTTGCAGGAAATCTTCTAGTGTGGTGTCGTCTTTAAACGCATCCCATTCCTCTGTCGTAGGAACATTGAGATTGATAGTCGTCTTCTTCGCTGCTGGAGGTAGCATCTCTCCATGACTCCTGTCGTCTCCGTCATCAGCACCTTCATTCTTCTGTTTCTTCTCCACCATCCCCCCACCAGTCCGTCTCTTAACCTCCTCAACATCAATAAAATTCAACCCCCACCCCAACAGACTAACCTTCCTATCCTCCTCATCCTCATCACCCACTGCATCCCCTCCATCCCTACTCGGCAGTCTAACATCCCGATGCACAACCTTCCCCGTCTCACACCCCACAACATCCATGCCCCCATCACTCCAACAAACCGCAATCCCCAAGCCATTCCACTGCCAGCAAATCCCCGCCACACTAACATCCTCGCTCTTCCTCTTCAGACCGAAAGCTCTCTGCCCATTGATCCTATACACGTCGAGATTCTCTTCATCAGTCACGAGCGCGATGAGGTCCATGGTTGGGCAGTAGGTGATTAGATGGGCGTGGATGGGGCGCAGGAGGATCTTTTCCGCTTGTTGGAGGAGGCGGGGGCCTGGTGAGGGTTCCATTCTGATTGTTTTGATTGTTTTGATTTGGGGAAAGGAGGGTTGGGGAGGCCTGTTTTTGTGGCGGGAATGGTGGTGCGCATGTGTGGTGGTTTAGATTGTTTGTAGGTGGTAGGCGCGACTAAGATTTATTTCGGCTAGCGTGGTTCACGCAGTCACGTTGGTTGGACATAGACATCAAGACATCAAGACATCAAGGTCGCGCCTTCCTTCCTTCCCTCGATAACACCAATGTGCCTTCCCGTCTAGTAACGTAATAACTCTCACATGACAAATCATTTCCGCACCCTCAACAATCTTCCAACCTCTTCTCAAACTCTCCTATAAACGATATAATATTTCTTACACTACAGTTACACTAGGAAATAGTAGATAGACAGACGAGTGAGTATACGTATATAAACAATACATGTTCAGAATCTCAAAGTACCGCGCGCAAAGCGGCGAAAAAAGAGCTCAAGGTCGAAAAAAGCAGCTCCATGTAATCAATGAAGACGCGACCACCAGATTTGGATATACCCTGATGCTCCCACCCCACCCATCCGTCCGTCCGTCCATCCTATCCCATCCCATCCCAATGACGAGAATCCCATCTACAAATACAGTACAATAATGCAAGAGCGCCCCGTCGCACCCCGCATCGTGCGTCAGGACGGAGAAAGTAGGAAAGGAAAAGAATGTGACATAGGAGATAAGAAGAGACCATGATTCCCTCCCGTCCGTCCAAAGTTCCATCCTCGTGCAAATGCAGACAGACAAAAAATCCTACAAACCCTAGGCCCTCGTATATCCCTTTTAACGCCGCGGTGGGGGAAAACAAAAAGAATAAGAGAACTCCTACGATGCCCGGGGGCAGAAGAGACGATGAATGATAACCCTGACACCTGAAGATCCCAGACCCAGACGCCAGACCGCGCAGCCAGCCGTGCGGTACCTCCGCTACGATTCCAACTCTCTCTCCCCCTACTCCCTCTCACCACTCTCACCGATCCACGCCCTTGGTCGCCGCTCTCACAGATTCTTTCTTCACGCGACTCGCCGACGACGCCCTCGACGCGCGCCCGTTCTCAATCTCATCGAAGCTCGTCCTCTTCCTACCACCACTATCCGCCTCATCGCTATCGCTCACAAGGTCGCCGAGTTCGAACTGGTTCTCGACATCATAGTCATGCATCATAGCCCTGCGCTCGCCGAGATCGCGTCTACTGCCATTTCTGCTGTTAGACAAAAAGGGGCTGCGGAAACCGGACGAGTCCATGGAGCGCCGCGATTGCATGCTGCGACGTGTAGGGAAGCCCGAGATACCGTCCGTGGGAGGCCCGTCGCTGAAACCGTTGCTGTGCATGGACGTGCCTTCGGGGTCTTCGCGCGAGAGGTTGAGCAGGTAGACGCCCGAGAAGATGACGAGGAAGCCGCAGAGGAGCGAGATGGTGTTTACGGTCGAGGCTGTGTTGAAGCCGCGGAAGAGGAGGAAGGAGGCGATGAGGGTGCAGGTCGTGAAGGTTACGTAGTAGAGTGGGTTCACACTGTTCACTAGTCAGCACATTTCCTCGCATGAGCAGGCCATCTCTTACATGTTTGTCGAGAACTGGCTGAGCGCCTTGTTGAAGTAGTTCATCTGCGTGACTATGCATCCCGCGCTCATTATGATGAACACATAGGTCGACGGATGCGTGAACTGGTTCTTGCCCTCGAAGGTCATCTTGAGCGCGACGCCGAATGCCTTGATCGCCATGATGGACACGGAGCCGGTGGTGGAGCAGATGGAGAGGTAGTAGAGCGGATTCTTGCGACCGTACTTTGGCGCGATTTTGTAGATCATGAAGACGGAAAAGACGGCAACAAAGGCGCAGTACATGAGGAAGCCTGGAAATGCCATCTATCAGTAATCGCACGCTTATGGCAATGTGGGGAATGCCTACCGGGCTGGATCGCATAGTTGAGTATCTGATCGACCGACTCCACCTCCTCATCCGGTGGCGCATGCAAAACGATAATGACCGATCCTATCAGGCAAGTTGCGCACCCAATCTTGCCCAGCGTTCCGAGGTGTTCCTTTAGAAAATGCGAACCGAGCACGGCGCCGATAAGCACACTCAGCGCGCCGAGCGGAGTCACGAGAATGGCGGGCGCAAAGGCATAGGCGGCGAAATTGAAGATCTCGCCCAGCACCACTGCGAAACAGTCAGTTGTGTATTCCTCGCTATGGGCGTTGTGTGGGTCGCTCACTTGTGACCATGCCAGCCCACCACGTCGGATTCTGCATATACGAGTAGCCGTTGCCGTCGAAGCCATGTTTTTCAGCCGAAGCATTGAGTCCCTGTGCGTGTCCAGGTCAGCGCAGGTGTCCTGATGTTGTCGCGAAAGCGCGGTGGTGCAGTGGTCCAGCGCAGTGGTGCGGTGGGGGGGTCGGGCGAGAAGGGGGGTCGAGGGGACCACGAACCTTCTTCGTTATCACGAAACTAGTGCCTGGAGAGACGTCCCGTTAGCATCGTGTTCGCGGGGCCTGGAAGCGCATGACATACCTATCGCAAGCGACGAAGACACAGCGAGCAGCAGCCCGATATATCTGTGAGCACCGGAATCAGCATATTGGGCTTGGGTCGCAAGCGCCGCGGGAGAGCAGCGCCAACGTGTCCACGCACTTGTCTTCCATCCTTGGCAGAAGGTCTGCGCAGACCTTCGCAAGCCGGCTCTTGTCTGGACACAAAAGGAATGCGTGGCGGCGTCGTCGAGATCGTGTGTGGTCGTGGATCGTAGCTCGTGGGTGGGCGTCGAGGGGGTTGGTTGGAGTGCGTGGACGGGCGCGGACTTCCGGGGGTCGTAATCGATAATAGGGCACAAGTCGGACACACTGGCGGGCGATGGGCTGGACAGACTTTAACGCTGACTCTGCTCCCGTCCGGCAATGAATGACGATACAATGGGAGGTGTGCAGCCGGTAATCGACTCACGTTTCAAACGCTTGCCGTGTGAACGAGTCTCCGGATCTGGCACTGGAGGGGGACGAATGAAGGTCGCGAAGGGTGGAGGCAAAGGCACAGTGCAGGCGCTTCTCTCTCACGAACGGCAGTGCATGGAAAAGGGTATGTGTCAGGAGTCGCCGTCCACTCTCAACATTATTATTCATCTCTCGATGATGCTCGACGTAACGTGGCGGTTCCTAGCGCCCACCGTACCTTTTCGTTTCAAAGGCTGGAAGCCTGGAACTTGCGCCGGCCCATATTTTCTGGAATAGGTTTCCACCAAGCGACCCCTGCATCGGAGGCAAGCCACCTCACCACAGCAGCGCCTCAGATTCCCCGTGGTGCCCGTTCTCCCGCTGCTGAGACGATGCGCCAAGTTGTCGCAACTGTAACCCCATACACCTATTCAATGTTGCTGCCGCCCACGCTGCCGTCGCTGCCGTCGCTGCCGTGCGCTGTCGTACCCGCTGCCGTACCCGCTGCACCCGCCCGCTCACTCACTTCCACAACGACTACATCGGGATGATCCCGTCTTCAAGGCGATCATCTAATTGCCTTCGGACTATTACGCGTACGAGGATGCCAACTGTGGAGATTTTATTGCTGGTATTGGGGCTGAGCAAACGGGCACTAGCTACAGACAACGTCCTCGTTCCCCCATGTCCCATGTCCCATGTCCCATGCCCATGCCGTCGCAAAATGGAGCCGTGTACAAACTTTTGCTGACGCAATCTACCTCGCGTGAACCGACAAGCCTCTCCGCGCCGTCTTTGCAAATACCACCCTTTCTGAAAACGCCTTGGCCCTGTTCCAATGCCGGATAGACGCGACTGGGTATCATACGCCACACACTTCCGTCTCGCCGAAGTCTGATGGAAATCGCAAACCAACCCGCCGAGACACCATTCACTCTCCCAGCTATTTCCGAATGAAGAAGGGCCCACCTTTTAAAACACTGTACAGGGGGGGGATGTAAAGAAAAGGGAACATTACACTTACGGTCAGTATGTATTTTTGTCGAAAGCTTCCTATGCGCAGTCGTTGCGTGCGTGTGCTCCGAAGTTGGGGGTTAGGTGCGTGGTTAGCTGCGGGAAAGGATCGGTTGTGTTAGTGTGTAAAAGCCATGGATGCTGGGGTTAGTAGTGGTAGTACACGTGGAAAATCAAGTCGCCGAGGACGGGGGTAGTTCAGACTCGCGGTCGCTTGGCATCTGAGTTCAGTCAGTATACACACTGACTTTACGGCGCTTGAGGTGCGGCCTACCTGATGTGTCGGTTGCTTCCCCTCCATCGTTGCCGACCTCGTCGATCGATCTCTTATGTCCTTGCGGGGACATGGGCAAAAACTCAGAGGACGAGGTCACAACAGGTTCTGCAGCCGCAGATGCGGCGACCGGAGTTTGATCAACCGCACCGTCCTCGTGGTCAAAGTTGATGTGGTCGTCGCCAAAGCTCTCAAGTTGCTCATCCGCGGATGCTTCTGCGGTGGCTCCTACGAGTTCGAAATCCAGGAAAGCATTGGCCCCAGCGAATGCATCGCCAGTAGTGTCCAGGCCGTCGAAGTCACCGTCGTTTACATCCGTGGTCAAGTCGATGTGCTGGTCTACGGTTTGCTCCAAGGACTCGTCATTGGGGTTAGTAGTCTCATCGTGCGCTGTTGAAAGGAAATCCGGCGACAGCTGAGTGTCATCATACTCCTGTCCCAGCCCTTCGTTGTTTGATGCGAAGTACTCTCCTTGAAATGTCTGGTCATCGAAACCTTCGTCAAAAGCGCCGTACTGTGCCAACTCTCCCTCCGCATCTCCTCCAAAGTCATTGGCGACTTCCCCATTCGCAGCGAACTCATCATTATTACCTTTGTCGTGGGGATAAGACGCCTTGTCTCCTTGTACCGTGGAAGTAGGCGAAAAGAGGCCGTTGGTCTGGACTTGCGCACCGTGAGAGTCTTCGGCATCGCCTTCATCTTCACTATAGTCAATGAAATCGTCCTCCTCTTGCGGATCGGCCTTGTGCTCGCAATTGCCAGGCGATTGCTGCCCGGTTGCTGTTCGGGACGAAGGGTCTTCGCCATCCGGTGCTGCTTGGCCGTCTGCTGCCCTCTCATGATCATGGGTATCGTCATTCAAACCTGCAGTCGTTGCGTTCTGCACTCGGGGTTCCGGCGCTACACCATCATCTTCGCCTTGCTGCTCAGGAGCTTCCTCGTCTTGCTCATGGCCTTGCTCATCGCCTTGCTCATCGCCTTGTCCCTCACCAACATCTTCTTTGTACTCTTCTTCAACAGCTTCTTCGTTGTGCTCATCCAATGCATCTGGCTCAGCGCTACTATGTGAGTCATACTCTTGTTGTTCCTCGTTATTCTCATGCTCCCAGTCCTCATAGCCTGTGGATCCGTTCGCAAATCGAGAATTGAATGATGTCAACCCTGCAGCAATGTCTCTATTCAGTCCGATGTGGCCAATGCCCTTTGCAGCGGCATCATTCAGTGTGTTGATGAGTGCATACACGCGTGGACGGGATATCAAAGTCATATAGAAGGATTCAGGGTCAGAGAAGCCGTCTTGGGCATGAAGCTGTAGGTAAACACGAACGAGTTGCTCCAGAGTAATGAACGCACACGAACTGTGATCCTGATAAAGTTCAATGTTGTGAAAGTTGTCAAGACGGAAGCCTAATTCAATATCATCAGGAACCTCGGCACCGAGGGCGGCCCGGCATGCGTCGATGACACTGCTGATGGGCTTGTCCGTGAGCGACGTATCTTCGATGATGTAGTCACCGCTGCCTTCATGATCGTGGTGTTTGAATAGCCACAACTCTACGCCGTCATAGTTGAGAGTGACCTGATGGTCATGTACGTTTTGGCGGCTATCATTGCGACCGGGGCCAGCCTCCACAAACGCTGTAGATTCTGCTTGACCTTGTGTCTGTTCTTGGGTCTGTTCAGCCGGACGGCCTGTATCCTCATTTGCGCGCGACTCGTCCTGCTGCTCCGGGCTGACACGTCGATCGTCTTCGTTGCCGACTTGAGAGTCCAACTCAAAATCGGCCGGCCACGTCTGCCTAGAATCTTCTACGGTATCTTGTCCGACAAGAGTCTCTTGTAGGTCTTCGGAAGAGGCATCGTGTGGGACGACAGCCTCCTCGACAACCTCGACGGCAGAAGCAGGAGTGGCAAGAGCAGGCTGATCGTGGTTTGGGCTCTCTGTCAACGCGACATCGACAGCGTTGGCGATTGGCGGCTCCTCCTCCTCCTCGTCTGAATAGTCAATTAAATCTTCTTCGGCATTTGTTGCCTCGAGTGGTTGTAGTTCTCGCTCGCTATACGTCACGATATCCACATCTATGAGGTCTTCGTTGTCGGCCATAAAGTCGTCTTGGTCGACCGAGGCCGCCTGTACTTCAAGCCCTGCGTCTGTCGTGGCATCCTTTAACGATACGTCATCGTCGATATGACTGGGCGAGTGTAGCTCAAGATCTATATCGTCATCGTTGAAGTCGAGCCCGCTGTCGGAATGTATGTCCATGATATCGGGCGGCGCAGTAACTTCGAAGCTCGGCACTGTCCGCGCGGCAGAGACCATTGCGCACTAAGGGTGTGTGAAGATTGGAGACAGCAAACTAGTATGTTTGCGGGTGGGAATGTGAAGGCAGCGCGTCACTCGAGTCACAGGTGGCGGGGTGGACAAGAGGAAGCGCAGCTATTAAGTGTACTTTTCAGAGCGGCCAAGGACGCATTACGTCGTGAGCCGATGGGTTGAGAGTTCTTGCGCCGTGGATGTGAGAAATGAGAGAAGGTGGAGGTATTGGAGGTGACGAGGCGGGAGTGAAGGACAAAGAGCGCGCCAAGGTTTAGCTGCTGCTACTGCTGCTGCCGGCGAAAACGGAAGGCTCGATTCAGTGGGTTACAAATCGTCGAAAGGTAAAGGATCGGAATGCTAGGGAAATAGGATCTGGTCGCGATGTCGTAACTGACGACGCGTAGACGAGGTGCAGAGTGACGCAGAGGATGGATGGGCGGCGTAGAAAGGGAGGAGTCTGGTCAACATTTATCGAGACAGGCGCCCAGCCCCTAGTGGACTAGTGTGTCAGCGGTCTAGGCAGACCTTGCACGTGACTAGCCTCCACGGTGGACATCGCGGTCTTGGAGATTCAGGGAGGTACTTTGTTCCCAACGAGCGGTTCTGGACACATTGCACGCCCCGGGGGACTTCTGCCTGGTGTTTATACCGCCGTAGTCACCATCAGAATCTTTTATGCCCGAGTGCTTTTCGCGGTACCTTTTGGGCGCTGGCAATTTCTATTGTGGACAACATCCCCTCCACCGACCGCATAAGCTCCACGTCCACTACAACACCCGCTCCGCACAGGCTATCCCCCATCATAACCGGCTCTTGGACTCGCCGAACAGGCTGTATACATAATGGTACAATTGACCCTTTACCAACCGCGCCGCGACCTCGCCAGCTTGCAGCTTACATGCATTCCAGGTCGTCCTCGCAGCCTCAATATGCACCCGCGGCGGGAAGGCCGTCCTGTCCCGCCAATTCCGCGAAATACAGCGCTCCCGCATTGAAGCCCTCCTCGCCTCCTTCCCCAAGCTCGCCGACGGCGCCTCGCAACACACCACGGTCGAGCAGGACAATGTCCGCTACGTATACCAGCCCCTCGACGAGCTCTACATGGTCCTGATCACCAACCTGCAATCGAATATCTTGCAAGACATCAACACGCTGCACCTCTTCGCCCAGGTAGTCTCAACCGTGTGCAAGTCCCTGGACGAGCGCGAGATCCTGAAGAATGCTTTCGAGCTGCTGTCGGCCTTTGACGAGATTGTCACCATGGGATACCGGGAAAACCTGACGCTGACCCAGATCAAGACGTTCTTGGAAATGGAGTCCCACGAGGAGCGTATCCAGGAGATTATTGCGCGGAACAAGGAGCTGGAGGCTACCGAGGAGCGCAAGCGTCGCGCCAAACAGCTCGAGATGCAGCGCAAGGAGATGTCGAGGTCGTCACGCGGAATGGGCGGTGGTAGCGGTATGGGAGGAGGCATGGGAGGAGGCATGGGAGGCATCAGCAGCGGCTCTCGCACACCGCAGTATCCCACCTTCACGCCGAGCGCGCCTACCACCGCACCGGATACCTACGACTCGTACGAGGCCGCGAAGAAACAGACCAGCAAGCCGCTCGCACTGGCCAAGAAGGGCATGCAACTCGGCAAGAAGAACAAGACGAACAACATCTTCGAGCAAGTCGCTGGCGACCTTCCCCAGGAAAGCGAACCCCTCGTCTCTTCGCCCAAGACCACGGCTCCCACTGCAGCTCCCGCAAGCGCACGTCAATCGACAAATCTGGATCGCGAGGCTGTGCACATTACGACCAACGAGTCCATCTCTGCCCGTCTTGACCGCGAAGGTCTTCTGAAGTCTTTCGAAGTCAAGGGCGAAATGCAGCTTAAGATCACAGACCCGGCCTTGACTCAAGTCAAGCTCGACCTCCAGGCTGGCGAGACCCGCGGTGCGCAATTAATGACACATCCCAAGGTGGACAAGGCTGTTTTCCGTGGCAGCCAGGTCATCCAACTCGCCGATACGAGCAAGGGCTTCCCTGCGAACATGGGCATTGGCGTTATGAAGTGGAAGCTTGCGCCGAAGCCCGAGGACATCTCCGATCCACCCATCACCTTCCGCGTCTGGGTCGAGGACTCGGGCAATACGTTCAATATCACCGTCGAGTACGAGCTCACGGGTAGCGACGCGCTAAAGGACGTGACTGTAACCATTCCCTACCAAACCGACGAACCCAACGTGTCTTCCTTCGATGCAGTATACGAGGTCAGCGGCGACAGCTTAGAGTGGAACATTGGCGTTGTGGACGAGGAGCACAGCTCTGGAAGCTTTGAGTTCGAAGCTTCGGCGGAGAGCGAAGCGGAATTCTTCCCTATGCGGGTCAGGTTCAACAAGTCGAAGCCATTTGTTGATGTCGACGTGAGTTTCTATCATTCTTTATCCGCTTTGCGAGACCTAACTTTGCGACTAGGTGTCTTCTGTAACCCTCCTCCCTATGAACCAGGACATCAACTTCTCCAAGGACATCAAGTCTGTCGCCGATGTGTACGAGATTGTGTAAGCGTAGTCTACGTATTGGTGGGCATCATTGAGCGAGCGTGGATGTTTTGCGGAGCTAGCATAGACGCAGGCTACAAGAGAAAATGTGTGGAACGAATGAATGCAATGATTTGATAATGGCTTCTACCTACCCCATCCCCCCATATTTACGGTTTCCTTTTGACCTGTATTTCAATTCTGGAATATAACCCCCCCTCCCTCCGGCTTCTCTACCTATCTGTCGGGAAGTGGTAACTCTGCAGCTCTATCTAGCTCGGCACGCGCAGACGGTGTGAAGACGTGCGAATATGCATCGCCGGGATAACATTTCGCCACCGTCGTCGGCATCCCACCATCAACCCTGGTATTCCCGCCCTCCCTCCTTGCTCCATTAACCCCTCCATTATTCCTGTACCTCTCATGGTCGGGAACCGGCCTCGAGGTTCCACGATCCAACTCCTCCCGCGCCCCTGCACTCATGACATTCGCATACGCATCCCCAGGCGCACTCCCTACAAACGTCGTCGGAAACCCCCACCCTCCATCCAAACTGGGCAACGGCATACCTCCCCCCGCGCCCGCACTACCCCGCGTCTGGTTCTGGGTCTGCGATTTCCAGTTCTTCATATACGCACACACATCGCTAGACCACCCACACGGCGGATCGCACCTCCCACACACAGCTCCGGTCCCGGGGCCGGGAGCGCCGGCATCCTCGTCCTCCTCCGGCAACGGCATATGCGAAGCTTCTTCCAGCGCGCGCCGGTACCGCGCCAATGTCTCGGGCGAGCCGGTGAGTTGCGGGAAGCGGCCGTCGCAACTGGGGATTATCCATGCTGGACATGTTAGACACGTTGGTGCCGCGCATCCCGTACAAGGCTGGTTTTCCCGTTTGGGGAATGGGGACGTGGTGTTGTTGGGGGGTTTTGCTGTTGTGGTGGGGAAGATGGGGTAGGGGGAGGGTGCGTGGTGGGGATGGGAGTGGGTTTGGTTATGGGTTTGGGGGGCTGGGGGCATGGTGGTGTGGTGTTTGGTGGTGTGGTTGTGAGGGAGGTGGTGCGGAGGTGGGGTTTCGATGCTGCTATCTTCTTGCTGTTTTTGGCGTTTGACTAGGACCGTGTCAAGGTAGTTTGGCGAGGCGCGTTTCTGCATTGTGAATCCTTTGATTTTCTTCCTTCTTCTTTTTCGGGATTTTTTTTTGGTTTCCTGGGCCTGTGGCTGCTTATGTCGGGTTGGTTGTCGAGATGTTGAAGAGTGAGAGGGGCCGTGATGGTCGAAACGGGCCGTTTATTTAAGAGGCGCGCACGCGCGGTAAAAGGGGCCGGAGTTGGGGGCGCAACGACGATGATGATGGGCATGATGTCAGACTACCTCTTCTAGTCTACACTTTACTAAGTGGAATGTACGCTATAAATACTATATAGGCTAAAGTACTATAGACTTTCTACTTGTCGTTTGGCCTCGCGAATTCTTTGCTAGTCGATGCTACTGTTCGCGTAGTATCGTGTTCCTTCGACCGGCTGACGCGTGGCAACCTCGTGGATGCTGGGAATTTCAGAGTAACCGAGCGTACATAAACTTGACAGCCGGGGTGTAGCTATCGCTGATGTGGTATCCAGTGCGGACGATCAATGCTCGAGCCTTTGATAGGTTGTTCGGGAAGAAGGCTCGGGAAAACTGTGGTCAGACTGCGGCTTCTTTACGCTCCCTTGTCCTGAGAAGTCACGACATCTGGAGGTCTCGAGAAACCTTGATCCCGTCTAACAGTCCATAACCCCCCACCAAGTAGCCTTGAGCACGTTGTACTTGAAGCAAGGCCGGCTCTTTGCTTCTCTTGCTTCTCAACATTCTGTTTCCGCGGAGGCTGATTCGTGTGTTGTCATCTTTTGCCTCTCAACGTGCCGAGGCTGGTGGACCTGTGTATACCCATGTCGAAATCAAGCACATCCTCCTTCAGGGAATTTCTCCTTTGCAATCTTACTCGAAAACCGAGGAACTGAAAGTCGCTTTCGCTTTCGCATCTTAGCCCACTCTGTGCACTCCTTCATTATTCTAGTCGGCGGTCTTGCTATCAGGAAAACCAGAAATGTGATTGGTACAGCCACAGCAAAGTATACCCAGAATCCAGAGCCACCAGGAGCATTAGTATCGTTCATACTGAAGAGACTGGACACGAAGTTCAGCGGCACAAAAAGAAGTGCCAGGATCGTCAATCGGCTGATATTCGTAGTCTCCGCAAACGACTGTCTCGCATCGAAGATCTGGACAAGGGAGGTGACGACAGGAAGCATATTCTCTAACCGACTTCCCGCATCTTCGAGATTGGTGCATATGATTTCAAAGTCTTCGATCAAGAACCCGGTATCGAATCCACTTGTCATTCCGTTTTGGGAGTGAAGGGAGCGAGCTTTCAGGTGCCGCACGATGGCTCGTATTTTCTGCTGAGACACCATGCTACGCCGTCGCCAACTCTGCAGTTCGCGAAGGTCGGTGTTGAACTGGTCGAGATCGGGGAGATGGTCGCCTTGGTATTCGTACGTCTTCATACAATGCTGCATGACAGCTACATACTTGACCCATTCGGATGCCACGATTTTGAGCGGATAATACGCCAGGGACTCGAGAGTGGGATTCTTTGCATCGAAGCAAGGTGGCATGTCTCGCTCCCAGTACTGCACAACTTCTGCGGCCATACCTCCGCGGGGTATGCCGTCTATGCTTGTCCAGTCGCTAGAGAATTTCGGTGCGTCGAGAAAATCCTCGTGGGTCCCGCGGAATGGTCGTAGAGAGAGATGGATTCCAGGACCTGTCTTGTTTTTCGTGCCTGAAGGATAATATGTGTCGTTCATAGGCGGGTCGACGAGGAGTAACGCTAGTACTATTAGCTTTCATATAGATATACGAAGTTATGAAGATACGCACCTAACCAAAAGTCTTCACTTTGTTGCACCTTGGCGACGGAAACCGCGTGCTGCGCAAGCCCAATCGAAGTAGAGCGTATAAAAACCACTTTTCGGTCAATAGCTGTATCTCTCTCGAATTTCCACACATCCGGTGGTTTTTTGTCGCATGTCAAAGTCCGGTGATACGTTGTTGTCATGTAATTTTGCGATACTAGTCGTGATGGTAGTGTTGCGTCCATTGGTGATTGCGATCGCGAATCGTTCCTCTGTACGGTATGCAGATGCAAAGCGAACAGTAGAGGATCGATGTCCAGACTCGACCCAAGCAACTCGATGACATCTGGCGTTAGATCTTCGATAATCAACAAGCGACCTTGGAGCGAGTGCTTTTGGTATTCTTCATGACCTTGCCCCGATTCATTCCCCGGTTGTCGTACGTTGTGTAGCTCTCGTGGAAGGTAGTCGATATCCGGAAGCTCTCGTGGAATCGGGTATTCCAATCCATCACGAAAGTCCAAGGCGGTAACCCGACATGTGCTTTCAGATGTTCGAGGTGTGGTCAAGAAGCTTGAGAGGTTGAGTAGACATGGATTTCGTGATGTTAGGACATCCACGTAGTCGCGGTAGGATGTCGCTTTGCGGTATGACTTTTCCATCTTAGTTGTTGATGTGTATGTTCTCGTTTGCTCGTATCTGGTGTATCCCTCTATGGTGAAATTATCTCACGGTCTAGGCTGAAGTTGAGTGATAGAGGTCAGGATGAGACCGACCGGCTGAAGAAGGCTAGCGTAGTGGGGCTGGGGTGGACATCGAGGGCGAAGCAGCTGTAAGACCTTTGCCTGCTAAGTACATCCGAACACCATCGGCGCCTGAGGCATTGGGTGTAGCATAGTTTCAAAGAACCCTATGGCGCTTGTACGCTCGTTGTTGGCTCTCAGACACCTATGTATTTCCATCCCATCTCACATGGGATGGCGCTTAGGCGCTTTGCTAGTGGCCGTGTTCCTACGACGCGGGCGCGTATCGCTTCGTATTTGTTTCGGCTGTAACATACAGGCTGAGTGCCGAGCCACAACCGTCTGATGCTCTACGGGATATGCACCCTATGATGATGCGAGGCTACAGAAGCTGATTCGCGATTTTAGTTTTGATCGCCAAAGCATGTTACGTTATAGACGTGGGAGGGTGTTCAATCCTTGTGAGGCTCAGAAATCCATCTGGTATAAGTTCAGCCTTTTTCAGCGCATGATTTGGTCCTTTAGTTCTCAATCTTTTGCTTTGTATTGCATTTTCTAGTCATTTTCGACGCCTAATTCCCAAATCAGCAACTCGATATGGGTGCCAGTCCACATATGTTTGGCCAGATAAACCCATCTACTTGGGTCTCTCAGACTCAGACGCCTCCGGTCATCGAAGAATTCCTTGACCACTACAGCCAGACACATTACCACGCTCTTGCAAACCGAGCCAAGGAGCTCATTGAAGAGGAATTGACCAATCCTGAATGGCACGACATCCATGTTAATGTCCGCTGTCGAGCCAAAACCCCTAAAAGCTTGGCGGAGAAGCTCAAAATCCGACATGCAGATCATCCTTACGAAAAGGAGAGCGATATATGGGATGATGTTCACGATCTCGCTGGAGTCCGCGTTATTCTCTACATGGTACATGCGTCATTTTTCTACACTCGTCTATATGAATTTGACTAACTTGATACCTCTGTCCAGCCCAGCGAGGACCAGCGCGAGAAAGTTCAGAGAGTGATCCAAGCTATATGGGGGGATGATGTACAGCAAAAGTACCACGAAGGCTCAGAAGATCGCTTGAAGGTAGACGAAAGAGCTCGGCTTCTACAAGCGCCTGCCGAACGCGAGAAGCTTTCGACGAAGAAACAGTACCGGCCCAGACATCTCGGTTATATTGCTGTTCATTACCGTCCAAAAATGAAGCAGAGTCATCACAAACGCGATAAATATTTCTGGGAACCTAAAGATCGCGTTGAGATTCAGGTCGTTTCGGCACTATCTCACGCTTGGGCTGAAGCAGGCCATGACACTCTCTATAAGAGTTATGCTTACGGTCCTCCAACATTGCACGAAGAGATGTTACTTGATTCTCTCAATGGCCTCGTTCTCTCAGGTGAGCTAATCCTCCAGCAGTTTCACGAACTAGTTATGAAGCGTACCTCCACACCATTCCGTCACCGTGGCGATTTTGGTGTCTTTATTCGCGAACTCGATATCCTGCAACCTCACGAAGGCTGTACGGACCACTCCTATCAAGACTTCGAAGTTGAGAGTTTGGACATCTTGCTGCGTTTTCTCATTAAAACTGGGAAAGCTTATCCTCTTGCCGTACGCAATGCTCTCAAAGAACTTGGCTTCCCAAAAGAACCCAAATTGGATTTGTACGTAAAGTACACTAAGCCTCTTGAGAAAAACCTTGCTGACTTTGTATTGCTAATTCCTAGCATTATGGCGCAGGAGATCAAACCAAGCTTTAAGCCTGCTCAAGGCATGACTACGACGATCTGCTTACTTCGCATTCTGATGCCGCCGTGCGAAAACGAGGCGAAAGCCATTACGCCAAGGAGCCAATGCCATATCATGATGCACGCGTTGATTCTTCTACAGAGTTTCTTCGGAAGTGCTGATTCGGCGAATGCCTTCCTAAGAGACTGTATAAAGATGTCCGATCGTGCCCGCGAATCGATCGACTTCGTTCTCAGCAGCTGCCGACGACAACTTCTTCTGAATAAGGAGAGTGAGCACACCTTTTTGCATCATTATGAAGAGAAGATCAACGACGACATAGAGCCAGCTTGGAACTGGTTCCAGGCTGAAGCCGTAAAACCTAAGAGCATTTGTGGCATCGTGTTCAGGTTAGCAGAGATGGGAGCTACAAAGGACATGGAATGGTTCACCATGCTTGAGAAGCTAAAGATTGGGACTATACTGTCCAGGAGCAGCACTTCAAGCATGGAGGACGATCTGGACGTTTAGTAGATAGGCACCGTAACCGATGTATGATACCTCGGCGTAAGATTGGGTACACTTTTCAGGTATACTTGTACGAGAACGATCACGACTGGGATATGTTTTCAGGGTCTTGGGCTTTTGCCCAAGTAACGTATGTCCATTCTAGTTACAATATGAGTCAACGTAATCTTGGTCGTCTCTATCGGTACACCGGTTTCCATCCTCCTCTAAGACGGAAGCATCGTGATTTGAATTCAGCGACGCCACTGGAAAATCTCGTGGCGAAGCTGGCGCGCTTCCAATCGCGCGTGAACTCGCTTTCCCCGCGGCGGTAACAGGCTCGAGACTAGCATCAGAATTACTGCGGTGCGTCTTGATATGCTGAACTGCTTTGTCTTTGCGACTGAAGCCCTTTGTAGCGAATCTGCATTTCACCGCGGGACAGAACCAACTAGGGCGTTTGTCATGAATCGAAGTCTTGTGCCTCTCAACATCCTTCTTGTATCTGAATGTGCGCTCGCATTGACTGCAGGAGAAGCTGTCGCTAGGCTCCCGGGAGGGTGTTCGCGTGTGCTTTAATGGGTCGATACGGCGCTTCACTGCCTCGGAAATGCATGATCGTGACGAAATCTGACTTGTACTTCCGCTTCCCCGACTCGAAATTGAGTCACGTCTTCGTCTGTCCAGAGCATAGACAGACGCAACGGACGGCAGTGATATCGGACTGACCGGCTCAGCTGAGTAAGTTCGGCCTGTAAGATCAGGAGACCACATAGGTAGTTCCTGTTCGCTTCCATAGTCGGTGCATGTCGGCGGCGCAAAACTGACATGCTGGGGTTGTGGAAACACGAGTTTGTCATCAAAGACACTTAGTTCCGTAGCCCCGGTGTCAAGCTGCCACGGAGTAATCCAATTGTCAGGGAGTGAAGGCTCTGGAATCGGTTCCAAGGAATTCGTATCCAGAGATAGCTCGTTAAAGTTTTCAAAATCCCAAAATGCCTGGGGAGATGCGTGAAAACGCTGATCATCATCCCAAAACAGACTTGTTATGCCTGCAAAGGCGTTGTCGCTTGGCTCAACTTGTTGCAGCGGTTTGGTGACTTCATTTCCATCCGCAGCACTATGTGAGTAGAACTGTAATGAATCGCCTGGTCTGCCTGTCGAGGCTGAGTCGAGTTCTTGTGGCGTGATACAGTGCAAGAGTGTGTGCCCAAGAGAAGAGCGGCGGGCTGACTTCGAGGTAGTCGCTGAGGCAGCAGCATCAGTCGAGGCTTGCATAGGTTAAAGAAGTACGAATAAAACAGTCGTAGCGACTGTACAGGAGATCTGAATAGTTTGATGACAAGATCGTAGATGAGAGAGGGGATCTTGGTATGACGACCTTGGAGGGGTGCATACGAAGCTCAGCCTGCACTGCCACGTAAATGTAGCCTCAGCCTGCCCAACGTCACGTTGAACAAGACTCCATTTTGGGGCCCGCTGACAAACAGCAAAAGACGGGTATGTAACACTCGTAGTGGCGTCGAATGCGGCTCCTGGCCAACTTTTGAGAATATGTCTGATATGCTTCATGCTGGATATGACTCAAGCTATCGATAACGCGGAAGCGGTGGGTCTTGATGTCTGGTAGCGACGATTAGCCCCTGCAATGGCAGAAGCTTGACAGGCTAAGTTCGACGTCAGCTCCTTCATTCCATGCAAACATCGTTCAAACAATAACCTTGCCATGTCACAGAATCATTCATTCTAGCAGTGCTTGCAGGTACCGCCGTATTGTCCAATTACAGTTCTTCGCTGGTACGAGAGTTGCCTAATTTTAGCCCCATTGGCCGAAACGCGTGGCAACCTTTGGAATCTCTCTCTAATGGACAGTCTGTATGAGCACGAAAGGCCCAATCATCTGGGGCTACGTGAACCGTGGGGGGCATAGAGCCTCCACTACTAGTACGGCGAAGCAAGCGAAAGGAAGGTTGCGTCATCTGGGGCGTCGCGGGGGGCATCTCATCTGGAATTGTTACATCAGATTGGATGTTTCCTGTAACATGGTAGGTAGGAACGGTCCAATCGCACAGTTGAACGAGTGGGTCTGCCAATGATAGATAGTCAGGAACCTACTGTTTGTCCACTCAAATGATCATCCATGCATCGATTGTTGGTTGACAGTCGAGGATCTTGGCCTGAGATTGGCTCGCAGACGCCTCCTAAATCGAGCTGGTCTGAGCCGGTGAGAGCAGGGCGAGCCATGCCACTAACTTGTTCTGCGACCACCTCGCCGAGGGTGTACACGAATGAGATGGAGTCACCTTGTCAGACCGCCTACGGCCCGGGTCAGATTGATGTCAAGAACGTGCAGTTGGTGAGTCTGGGACAGCGGAGAAAATCATTCTCATCGACCCACGCCAGTGCTTTCCTCTTTGGGTAATCTACTCATCTCACCTGCCTGCATGTGCCCATCAAATACATTGCCCAACATAGTACATACTCCTCTAACAACACCGACGGCTGGTGAACTTCCAGAGATTTACCTTTCTCTGATACATTCATGAAGTGGTGCGCACAATCAACAAATTTCGAGGAAATCCCCATCCCAAGCGGCCGCCTATTACACGAAGCCCAAGCTCTGGCCCAACGTCACAGCCCCCCATAGCTTCCGAGGGCATCGGAGAATCAGCAGCAGCACACCCCATCATCCACAACCTATACCCCACTGTTATAGGACTTGGCCAAACACCCTTCAGTGCTCAAAACGATCTATTGACTTGAGCCTACACATATTCCACGTAAGTGAGGTTTTCATGGCCGTCCCGCCACCACACAGTCACTGACAAGTCACGCCTAGGTGCGCACCTCCCTCCGCAGTACGCAAAGCTCCAACACAACGAGAAAGACGCTTCTTCTCCCACCATACAAGTAGCAGACGCCACAGGACATGGAAGAGTTGGTGGCCTCGCGCCTCAGCGCGAAAGGTGTGTGCCCTATTCTTCTATGACTCCACCCAAAATGCCCCTTTGTGTTTTCTTCGAGGCGTGAGGTAGAGGTTTACGGTACGTTTACGGTCGAAATAGACATCGTGCAGCGAGTTTAGGCTCGCTAGGTTACAGATCTGGTGCAGATCATTGAAGTGCTTGCCGTGATATGGCGAACTCTTTCAATGGCCTGGACTGGAGGATTGGTGCCTTGTTCTCATCTCCTCCGCACTTCTGCGCGATCGTGTTGCAAAGTCACTTCTGAAGTGACTGGACCGTTCCCTCCCTACATCCGTATCGCTGGACCGTGCTGACTTTGACCGCATAGATCGAGCGACAAAACAGCGGACAAAGCGCGTAAAGAAGGCGCTGAGCAAGTCTGCAGCTACTACGGATGCTGAGCATTTGATTGTAGAGATGGAGTTTTGGCTGCCGGATAGCATTGCCAAGTTGGATCAGGCCGTGAAGTTTGAGGTCATCGCGAAGCTGATCAAGGAGCTCAAATCCGGGCCCCTTGGGTCTTGCAAAAACGACGCGGAGTATCTTCGCAAGGGTAAAATCTTCCTTCATAGTGGTGAAGGCAAGCTCTGGAGTAAGTATATCCCTTGGACTAGAGTTGCGGTGAGACCTACTCGAAAGTGGTCGGGCTTTGCCTTTTCCTCATCCAACTCCCCGGCTTGTCATATGAACATTATACTCACAAAGCAACAGTGAAAGAATGGTTCCTCCCGCATAGCCCCATGCCTGTTAAGGCTCACCGTCGCAAGTCGAGTGCGACTGGGGTTTCTGCTCCGATGAAACTGGCCATCGCCCCTCCCTCTCGCGTTCGCTCCCCTTCTATCGGTGCCGAGTCCGATAAATTGTCGGTCTTTTCCTCATCTCCCAGCTCTCCTCGATCGCCTGCCGCTGCGGTTGTTCAACAAGAAGCATTCATGCCGGCACTGCCCTCGCCTACTGCTACGTCGCAGACCAACGTGCCTTCTTCAACCAGTGTAATTGACCCACTGACCATTGTGTGTACTCCATCGATCGAAGCTGGGGGAGTTCCGCCTGCATATGAACCAAGCTTCGCTGAAGGACTATACAGCCCTGGCGAGGGTGCTTTATGCCTTAACTGCTGGACAATTCATAGCACCAAGATCGGCGGTCCATTTGTTTCCTTCTGTCCCACTAGGCCGAATACACTTCTCGATAGTATCATCTTAGGCGATCGTAACGACGATAACAGCGGATGGAAGAAGCACCTTACAACAAAGAACTTGTTTCTCGGCGGGGCGTTGGCTGTCGGTACTCTAGCCTTGCTTCTAAACGACGTTAACTCGCAAACCCGAAGATCGTGAAGGACGTCGATATCGCTGGTTTTCCCCACAGCTCCAGTATTTTCTCAGGTGTACAAGGAAAATGGTGTTTATGGTATAGGGAAAGGACTTACAAAGGCTCTCTCACATATTTTCCTTTGGAAACTGCATTGGTGGATATTCGGTTGCTTCCTTCTTTCCTTTGGGATTCCTTTATAGAGCATTACGATATGAATGCCCTTACATTCGTCCCATATATGGAGCATATTCAAGACAGGTTATACTTCAGCCTCGCTTGCTTCTTCCGAAGGGGCCACCAATCATCTCAACCGTGCCAAGATGATACAACCTGAACCAGTTAGGTTGGGGGCGATAAGCCACGCCTCTGTTGACTCTGAGCCTACGAAACTTCAGCTTCGGATGCTTCGCGGCACAGCTCCTAGTTGTACTAACGCTATATGTGGAATGAGGGCGTAGTGGAGGCCGCACAGCTGTGAGCGCCTTACTCCCGGCATAGGCAGCTGTGCAGTCCACATGACGCATTTCGTACCAATTGTTATCGTACAATGTTCAACATAGCCATGCTCCCACTGTAAGAATATGCCTAAGTGTTGGCTTGGGCTGAGACGAAAAGAAAGTGGTGAGGGTGCACCTTTATCCAAGCAAATTTCCATACAACTATGCTGAAACCACAGGCAGTTATTTACATATCTATGATACTAAGGTCGAGCATCCATTTAGCTCATCGAACAGCCACATCGTCGTGAAGCAGTCAGTACAGGAAAACCAAAATACGCCAAATACATACCATTGTGGAGACATGTCACAATATATGATGAAAGCCAAACCACGCCGTCGCTCCGGTGAGGGATCAATATTGTGGTGTGGCTGGACATTAGGCTTTAGTACGGGGCTTTCAAGGGAGGAGTAATACACAGCGGTCAAGGCCAAGGCTGCCATATTTCTGCAGTCCTGGGTAGGAAGTGCCGAACGTGTGTACGCAAGGTGTATGGAACCTTTTTCGCTCAATATGTTTGAAGGGTAGGAGTGATCACGTGGTCTAGACGGGATACATGGTAAGCGAACGCAAGTGCTGTCGATCTGCGAGGCAGCAACATTGATCAAAATACACGACTTCAACACAAGAAAGTCTTCCTGCACCGCTCTAATTCGAGCCGGCCACTTATATCTCAATTCATCCCGTATTCCCAGCATGGAGAAATCAATCGCGAGCGATCCGCCGACTCTGTGCACTCTTCCTCTAGAGTTGCGCGAAGAAATATTGTCACATCTACTTCTACCTGAACACGTCTATACTTCCAGCAGTCAGGCACAAAAGGATCAAGCCCAGCGTCTAGATACAAAGAAGCTAGAAACATATGTGGACTCCCGGATCTACATACCCACACGTCTGCCCGCCAACATACTACAAATATGCCGCCAACTCCGAGAAGATTGCATAGGCTTCAACACTCGTCTGCTCAATTCGCCATTCTCTAAAGCAAAGCCTGGCCCCTTGCTTCAAGCGGGAGGATCTTGGGACCGAACACTCACGAAACAAGAGGGAGACAAGGATGAGATTATAGAGCACCATCACGATGACAACATGGTTCGCATAACCCTCGAAGTCGACGAAGCTATTGTGGAATCCTTGGGTTCCTACATTCCTGAGCGCATAGAACCCTCACCGCACTTCTTGTCGTTGCTTCCTCTTCTTGGTAGGCTGAGAACAATTAAATTCATCGTTTGGGCCGGTTTTAACTGGTGGGGCAGCCAGTCTGATTCTACTACTCCCAAGCTAGAAGAAATGCTCAAGAGAGCCCGAATCAGACGCACCTTCTCCGACCAAGATGATCAAGTAGCCGAGCCCAGCGTATGGAAACCGGCTACCTCCACTCCTTCCTCTACCGACATCACAAATCATGATTCGCTTTCCAAAGCCCTCTCTACGCTCCTTGATCATCTTCCACTGGTCTCAGAAGTTCAGATCGATATTCTTCTCCATGCAACGGCTTATCTCAACTGGGATCTTCCCAACACCAAATGGGAGTATGTTAAAAAGTGGCTTGACGGGCCTCCAGCATACAATCCTGTGGAGAACAGAGCAGTTCTGGAGAAAGTACAAAGAAGGCTCGTCACTGTTGCGCTAGTTGGATCGAGCAAAGTCTTTTCGAGGGTATTCTTGCGTCAACTGGAAGTCCGTTTACCAGGTCGTGAAGTAGTTGAAGTCAGACGTGGTGTTTGCGACGTAAGTACACTCCCCAAGATGGTGCTGCAATAAATGCTAACCAAGGTAGCCTTTTTCCGGAGAGGAAGAAGGGAATGATAGTGATGAAGAGAACCAAGGGAGCGCAAACTCAACCAGCAAGAGCAGAATCCATGATATTCCAGAAGTCTCACTCACCAACACGTTCCACCGACCCATATAACTGTTTCTCGCGGGCCGCCGCGGAAGTTAGGGACCATGTGGGTTTCGACACCGCTTGACAATCTCGCCACCTCATGACCACTGATTCAGTAATCGACCATCATTTTCGAGCCCCGGAAAAATCATTTCTCTCCATTCCGGGAACCTCGGCCTTAATATATTACCTCCTTAATCAAGCTTCGGCAATTGTCTTCTTAAACGGAGGAATTTGTGGGGAACCCCTGTCAAACAGTAGGGATCAGTCCCCTTCACTAGGCGCTAAAATTTAAACCTCCTATGCGATGCGGTGGAAAGAGGCAAGGCGATGAGAAGTACGTAGGTGGCATGGATGTGTCGCCTAGGCTTCGAAACGCTGGACTTATTTCTCCGTTGACGAGATTGTTGTCGTCTTCATTTGTCAAGCCTCTAATGTTAAACACATCTATATAGTCTTGAAAATGCCTACAGCTTTTGTTTTTTGCTTCGTTACAATCGGTCTCTACAAGTCAAGTCGTCCACTACCTCAACCAACATGAAGTTCTCCACCGCCTTTGCGCTCGCCGGCACGGCTTCTCTCGCGCTCGCTACGCCTACGCCTACGCTCCAGAAACGCGCCGACTTCTGCGGTCAATGGGACTCCACCGTCACTGGCTCATACACTATCTACAACGTGCGTTTGGAATCCAACTCCGCTATCTTTGAAAAGTACTAACAAAGTGATAAAGAACCTCTGGGGCGAGGCTTCCGCAAGCTCTGGCTCGCAATGCACCGGTGTTGACAGCCTGTCTGGATCGACTCTCAAGTGGCACACCAAGTGGACCTGGGCTGGTGGTGCTGGGGAGGTGAAGTCGTATGCCAACGTCGTCACCAGCATTACCCAGAAGGCTCTGTCATCGATCTCGAAACTGACGTCGGTCTGGTAAGAATAACATGCCTGCGATACCTGTGCCATCGACAAGATACTAATAAAGCATTCAGGACCTACACATCCACCGGCACTGACCTGGTCGCCGACGTCGCATATGACTTGTTCACTTCAAGCACTGCTTCCGGAGATGCTGAGTACGAGGTCATGATCTGGCTCGCCGCTCTTGGCGGCGCCGGTCCCATCTCTTCCACTGGAAGCCCCATCGCCACTGTAACCCTTGCTGGAAAGAGCTGGAAGCTCTACTACGGCCTCAACGGAAGCATGGTACGTTTTCCATCTAGCTTCTTCTGCTCTATAATTACACATACTAACTATCTGCACAGAAAGTTTACAGCTTCGTCGCTTCCAGCCAGGTCACCAGCTTCAGCGGCAACTTGATGGATTTCTTCAACTACTTGATCAGCGACCAGGGTCTATCTAGCTCCCAGATCCTGACAAGTGCTGGCGCCGGAACCGAGCCTTTCTCTGGCACCAACGCCGTTCTTACCACCACCGCGTTCAGCTTGACCCAGTCTTAAATGGAGCTCAGAGGATGCTGAATGAAGGGAGGACAGAAGGAGATTTATTCGTTTCTCTGTACAGATTTAAACTACATTACTGAGTGAAAACTCATGATCAATGATCAATGCAACCTTTTTCCAAGACGTAATCGTCGACTGCAAACTAGTAGAACATCTTCATGACGAAATACTTGGTGTGAATGATAGTCGAGATAATCGGATGTGACCAAGCAGGGAACTCGGCATTTGCGTGTCGAGCACAATATGAGGCGATATTCGTTCGTGGTGCGCCTTCAGTGAAAAACATGTCGTTCATGCTGCCTTCGGTCAGCTCGCCAGCAGCTTTCGTCACTTCAAACATCTCCATCTCGTAGACTTCGATGCGGTTGTCGAGATCATCTATCTTTCCATCTTTTGCGTGAGCGACGATCTGCCGAGAGAGTAGTAGAGCGTCGTTCAAGGCGTTATTGACGCCGATACCTGCGAACGGGGCCATGACATGTGCAGCGTCGCCAATGAGAGTAACGCCCTTTTTATGCGTCCACCTGAAGCCCACAGGGAGCATGTATATATTACTCCACATTATAGGGCTTCCGGCATGTTCGAAGATAGCTTTGAGTTTGGGTGACCAGTCGTGGACTTCTTCCCTCAAGAATTCTTTCATGGCCGAGACGTCCGAAATGTCGAAGCCGCATGTGTTGCTGAAATCTTCAGGATAGTGACCGTAGTAAGCTACGGTGAGCGAGCCATCGCCCATCTGTTGACAGTTCAGACTACGCTTGTCGCCAAAAGCGAAGACACTGCCGCGATTGACAAGCTTGTAGATCTCTGGTGCTGTGTCCTCGGGATCATGGATACTCATGCCATACCGTCCAATGCCAGAATAGCGCGGTATTTCCTCACTAAGGAATTTCCTGGTTTTGCTCCATGCACCGTCCGCACCCACGACTAAGTCGAACCCTTTCTCTACCTGCCCGTTCTCAAACACCAAGCTCAAATCATCATCCACCTTCTTCAACTTGTATCCCCATTTTACGCATCCATCAGGCAAGCTCTCCATCAACATCTTCCGCAGAACAGACCGGTCGATTTCTGGTGCCTCCTGAACCATCTTCTGCTTTTCGTCTGGCTTGCGACCATCCCTTTGCAGCCAAATCTGCAAGTTCTTGTCGCAGAGAAGCAAGCTTTCTCCGTCGTATCGTGCATGTTTCTGGAACTCATCCCAGAGGTCAGCTTCTTTGATCGCTTGAAGTCCAGTCTTGGTGCGGAGGTCGAGAGTGCCACCCTGGGAGCGGTAATTGATAGATGCCTCAGCTTCGAAAACAGTGCTTGCGATGTTGTTTTGCTGAAGTAGACGCGCAAGCATGCAGCCCCCAGGTCCGGCGCCAATGATTGCGATTTTGATCATGATGGCGATGAGCTGTGGCAGATTGCTGGGGGGAAGTTAATGTGAGAAGATGCAAGTGAGGAGTAAGACTTGAAGGCAGTTTGTTCTTCTTTTAAGTATTGTGGTCTCGTGTCTGACTATGTTGGTATGGTGCAACAAAGGTAAGCCTCGCCATGGAAGCTTGTTTCGGCCGTAAGATGCGAATTGATCCTTCTTTGTCCGGAACGTAGCCCCCACGGCACAAAGCTAGCTTGCATAGGAATAAGGTCAGCCATGGGTTCCCTAAGAGAAATGCAATGATGATAGAACGGGCGAGGGGAGTTAAAAAGGCAATGTCCGAACGACAGCCTACTCGGTAAAGTTATTCCCCGCTCCAGCGTGAGTGGATAGCAATGGCAATGACGTCCAAACGGGCTCTAACACAACAGCATCATTATATGTAAGAAACCTTTAAACATACTAGATACTCGATTGATACATGTTGTTATTGCCATCATCTGTCAGGTGTATCAACTCCGGTGATTCTTTCTGAAAGAGGCTGTGCACAAACAATCTACCAATCGCATCTTCAGAATAGCGCACGACTTCTCCCAACCCACGAAACTAATCATCATTTGCAGCTCTCCCACAACCCAGCGAATCAACCCGAAATGATTATTGTTAACATTACCGTTCTTCGACCCGCAGAGGGTCCAAGGATCCGTATCTGGGAGGTGTCTTCAACGCATGTTGCAACTTAAAGCCTTGATTGGGACGTCAAGAGTGTAGAATATAGTGCATGCATAGAATGACGCATTCGAGATGGGAAATCCATGCATTGGCTCCCGAACGCTTACAGCTGGAAATCCAGATAGGTACAAAAGGGCACAGGCATCTGGGTATGTATCTAGTTCTCTGCAGGCGGTACCAGTTCAAACTTCGAGTCCCCCAGAATAATTATCAACATGAAGCCCCTGCTATTTTCCATAGCTTCCTTCGTCGCAATCGCCGGTGTAAGCGCCAGCTGGACTAAAAACATTAACTATCGCTCTCCCTCTGAACATCACCCTTCATTGGGTATCTCGATTCGCAAAGTTGTCAAGCGCAATGATCTCCAGTGCTCATGGAATCCCGCGACCTTGAACTTCACCCACGGTGTGGCCTCTGGAGATCCGTATCCCGACAGCGTTATTCTTTGGACCCGAGTCAGTCCTACAAGCGATAACGACAAATCGAATGTGACCGTCTCTGGGTATGTGCAACTTTTCGACCATGATAACGAGAAATTTGTGTCGATATCCAAGGCTCCTGTCTGCGTCGAGTATAAGATCGCTACGGATAAGGGTCTGACCAATGTCGCCGATTCGGGAAAGGTGTTTACTAGCTCGGACGTGGATTATACTGTCAAGGTGTGTTATTTCGCTACTACTCTAGAATTTCCTGACATGGATATAGGTCGAGGCAAAGAAACTGGAACCCTATACTACCTACTACTATCAGTTCAACGTTTGCGACTCCAAGAACACTTCCCCATTGGGAAGAACCAAGACCACACCAAATGCTGACGATGATGTTACCAAAATCGGAATTGCCGTGTACTCGTGCGCCAACTACCCTTTTGGTTACTTCAACGCATATGGGAACACAGTGCGCAAGGTAAGTGTCGTCAAAAACACGACTATGAGAATATTGACTGACATACGACAGGACTCCGTCGACTACGTAGTCCATCTTGGTGACTACATCTATGAGGATGCCAATGGAGGATATGGAGTGGGCCAAACCATCGGTCGCGTTCCGCTGCCAGACAGACAGATCTTCACTTTGTACGACTACAGAAAGCGTCTCGCGACGTACCGTACAGACCTCGACCTCGTTGCGAGCCATCAAAACTTCCCATGGATTCCAGTTTGGGTGCGATTCAATCTGTCACAAGATTTTCAAAAGAGACACGCTAATGCTTCCCACAGGATGACCACGAAGTCGCAGACAACGTCTACCGTGACGGGACTTCCAGAATGAACAACACAGAATCCACATTCATCTCCGATGGCGGCGTATCCTTCGACCAACGCAAAATGAACGCTGTACGAGCATACTTTGAATGGATGCCCATCCGCCAAGTTGACATGGACGACAATCTGCGTATTTGGCGCTCTTTCAGCATCGGCAAGCTTCTCGACCTCGTCATGCTCGATACCAGAAACTACGATCGTTCCATCACTGATCTATACTGGAACACTGACTACGTACACACCATCAGCAATGACGCAAGTCACTCACTCATGGGTTCCCGCCAGGAAAACTGGTTTTATAACTCCTTGTCTAAGTCGGCAGAGCGTGGCGCAACTTGGCGTATCATCGGGTCCCAGATCGTGTTCAGTCGGCTTAACGTATCTGCCGCGACTGGTAACGAGAACCCGTTGAACTACGATGCTTGGGATGGTTATCAAGCGAGTAGGAATCGTACACTCAATCACCTGTACAGCAACAAAATAAGTAACAATGTCTTTCTCGCAGGCGATAGCCACGCCTCCTGGGTCTCGGATCTTATCTGGCTGGGTGAGAAAGCCTACGACCCCACCACCGGCTCCGGCAGCATCGGCGTGGAATTCGCCGGTAGTGCAGTGACCTCTCCATGTCCCTACGATGCGAACATCTCCCTCGCGACTGCGAATAATTATTCTTATATCCTCCAGTCTGCGAATTCCGAGTTACAGTGGCAAGACCTGTACTATCGCGGCTACTACGAATTGCATATCAGCGGAGAGGAGGTCGTGGCGAACTACTTCGGTATGCCTACGATCGTGACCCGGAATAGTTGGGAGATACCGTTGGCGAACTTTACGGTGAAGAGCGGGGAGAATAAGTTGCAGAGACCTGTTGGTGGCGGTGTTGTGGAGAGCGGCAGCTTGAAAGGAGGGAAGACGGTTCAGACTAATGGTACGGTTGACACGGGGAATGGGACGTGGTTTGTTAGTCAAGAGAAGCTAGAGATTTTGTAGAGTGCTGAAGAGCTTGGGAATGGTAGCTAGCTATACCGAAAACCACTGATGTAGTTTGAAGGCGTAAGGTATCTTTATTGTGTCTAAACTCTATTGACGCCACCTGGGATTCCTTAGGCATCCCATGGACTGTTCTATGGCTCCGCGAGGCTATCCATTCTGGTCGCGTGATTATCCTTCACTTCTGCCAAAACAGTTTGAATACCTGGCATAAACTCTGACATTGTATACATCGCAAGATTCTATGTTCTCCTTGTGTACTGATAAAACTCGTGGCAGATAAGAAATGTGGGGTTGCTTTTCAGTTTTGTTAGCTTTGACATCATCCTCGCCCTTTATATTGACGTCAGTGAAACGAAATTCAAACAACGCACTAAAAAGTTTATAAAGAAGCTTCAGAAACCCTACACGAAAAGCATCTTCTCTTGCTATCCGTTCCATTCAACATCATTCGACTTGTAATCACGATACCCTCTACTATCTTCTCATCAACCTCCATCAACCTCATACCCAACCCAACATCATGAGCGCATCAAAGAACCCCGGTGCCGTCGCCAACCAAGAAGGCGAGTTCAGCTCGCGAGTCCCTGGATCCGAGCCTCTCACGACCAGCGGAGTAAGTCCCTACTTCTTTCTTTCCCTCTCTTCGATCTTCCTAACATCCTCCAGCACCAGCCGGGCAAGAAAGTCTCACCTGCCGACCACGCACCCGAATTCCACGCACAAACACTGCCCGCAGGAACGGCACCCGCAGAATCAACCTTTACCCCCAACCCCGATGTAAACAACCAAAACGTGCCCCAATCCGCCTCCGCCACGCTCAATGGCGCCGACTCTAAAGACGTACACACTGGACTCGGACATCCTGGCTCAGGACAAACGAGCCAAGAAAAGCACGCTGGGAGCAAAGGACAGGCAACGGCGCCTGTTGGACAGGACTTGAGTAAATAGTGTGCTAAACGATAAGGTTACGGGCAGAGACCCGAAGTTTGCGGGACACAGGGGGCTGTTGGTCCACCAGCCCAAGAGAGGATCCCAGAGGGGGTTGAGAGTAAATCGTAGAGGTGTTTGCTTCGCCCGAGCTATGGTGATCTGATAATGAGAAATGAATTACCAGACTATCTTCATGCCAAGAGATTTCATCGATTAACCAATGACTGAATAGGAAATTCGTATTACGTTCCATTTGCTAGCTCTTATATTGCAACGTTACGACCCTGGCACCTGGTATCCAGCGTTTGTCAAGCATATCTCGCTGTGCCCGCTGTGCCCGCTGTGGTCCTGTACGCGATGTGTTGTATCCAAAGACCAACTCATTGCCGCCCACTGGTTTTCAAACCGCAAAATAGGCACAACACCAACTCGCCGGTTCCGAAAGCTGTGAGAGAAGAAAAAGACGACTGGACGGCGATCTGCCGAGGCAAACCGCTATCCGCGCGCCATCCCAAAGCGGACTAGACGGTGCAATGAGGGGCGTTGGCTAAGTTTTTGCGGTGACATCAGCTAGCATGTTTGACACCCACCAACACCTTTCATTTGTCGAGCCTCCCATTCACCGTGCTTGTCGTACCACGACATGGCGGCATTTCCCCCCACGGTAAAAACCACTGGGCGTTGTTTCCGCGCCAACCTTTCGTTCAAGAGTAGATACGGGCGCCGACTTAACCCAGCTCACGTCCGGTCGGGCTGATTTGATCCTGGCAAGCCATCCACCCATTAGTACGAGTAATCCACATCTCTTCAAATTGTTTTCGACACTTCCCGCCGCTGTTCCTGGTCCCTTCACGCGTAAAAAGGGTTTGCTAGTGTCTCAAACTTGGCAGCTACGTGCCTGTTCGGAAGAACATATATTTCGGACGCTCTTCCTCTGCCTCCTCGTACATCCCTTTGTTGGAATCTTGAAACACAGATTCTGCGGTTTCATCACGTAGACTTTGCATCGCTTGACCAAGTCACCATGTCGAACAAGCCGATTTTTGTGGCGACCCATCCCCGGGCCTGCTCGACGGCCTTTGAGCGCGTACGTTCCTTTGCAAACTCGGCGAGCTCTTCTGACTCCTCCAGGTCTTTATGACGCGCCGAGAAACGCTCCAGACGGTCCACGAACCCTTTGGCGACGCCTACTACTTCGGACCCGAGCGCCTCGCCGAACGCTACGAGAACGATGCTCAAGCAAGAGAAGAAAGTGGCTACGCCGATAGCACCTATCGCACCATCTTCGACAGGATACAGAAGGACAACTCAGAGGTCCGCACCTTCTCTTCTGCCCCTGATCCTCTGTCGTCGTTTTCGTTGTCCGATACATGTCCAATCAAGTCTTTCCATATCGCTCCCACTTGTCGCTTATTCCTTCCACAAATGCCCCGGGCCTCGCCTCCCACAACTTGACGCCATCTGGTGGCTTCATTGCGTCAGATGTCGGCGGTGCAACTCGTCCACAGAACCGCGCTCTTAGCATCCGTGCATGTCTTTTCCTTTGCGACATCTTATGGGCATGGCTGTTTCCGATGCCCCCTGCCTTCGTCGACGATTCCCTACATCACCACCCCACGATCCAACACCATCGTCGGATATGGCGCATACTCACAATCACATAGGGAAAGCGCGCATTCGTAAAGGACATGGCGCAATACTGGATCCCACCCAATGACAAGCCAGCCACCATCGCCCCTTCTCTTAATAACTACAGGCGGGGCGTCGGAACCGACACCACAGCCCTCTCACCCGTGACCACGCGGACCGACAAGGAAGGGCCACCATACCCTTACCCGACCAAGGCTGAGCCCGGCAACCCGACTGTGATCCCAAAGGACCTCCTGGCCCAGTTCCACTTCACCTTCCTGATCCGCCACCCGAGAAACAGCATCCCGAGCTACTACCGCTGCACCATCCCCCCGCTCGACAAAGTGACCGGCTTCTACAACTTCCGCCCGGATGAGGCTGGCTACCTCGAGTTGCGCCAATTTTTCGACTTTCTCCGCGCGGAGGGACAGATTGGTCCCCATGCTGCTACCGGAGCCAACGGTTTGAGCGAGGCCACAAACGGCACCAATGGAGCCAGCTCTGGGGTTGAGATATGCGTCATCGATGCGGACGACCTTCTCGACAACCCCTCCGGCATCATCGAGGCATACTGCAAGAGCACAGGAATAAAGTACGAGCCCGAGATGCTGACGTGGGACACGGATGAGCACCATCAGTACGCCAAAGAGACGTTTGAGAAGTGGAAAGGTTTCCACGACGACGCCATCAACAGCAAGGAGTTGAAAGCTCGCACACATGTAAGTTGGACCTGGACCTCGATGCACATTAGCCATCTTTTTACTGATATCAAATGAAGAAATCTGAGCCTAAGAGCGAAGAAGAACTCGTGAAGGAGTGGACGGAGAAGTATGGCGTCGAGGGCGCGAAGATTATTAGTGACACGGTGAAGGAGAATGTGGAGCATTATGAGTATTTGAAGCAGTTTGCTGTCAAGGTTTGATGGACTGATTGATTGATGCATTTCATGTAGAGAAGAGTCTAGATGGCTAGAGAAAGTGAATGGTATGATAAGATAAGATGAGATAAGATATGGTATGATGTGGTTGGACTCGGTGTAGTCGACCATTAGGTATTAGGACAGGGACACTTTTGCGTATTCGATTGTATTAATTTCCACTGGTTTGGCTGGTATGTGTGGGTGGTGATGTGATGTGGTGGAGTTTACTATCATGTCGATATAACTAACCAACCAACTCGTGCACACTCTCTCGCATCGTACCTCGAATATCTCGACCCGACCGCGCGTCTGCGTAACTAATATTATTACACCAACCAACCAACCAACAAATAAATAAATAAATGTCAGAACCGGTGAACTGGTGAGTTGGTGAAGCGGACTTAGGGTAGTGCTAGTGCTAGGTCTGGATCCGGGCTTTTCGGGCTCGGGTTCTGCGCATTATTTTAGTTGGGTTTGTTGGGTGGGTGGAGGGGGGATTTAGATAATAGGGTGGTTTGTGTAGTATAGCGATTATTAGTATTAGTATTAGTATTAGTGTTTAGGGGGTTAAGATAGACGACGGAGTATCATGGTATTCTACCGTGTAGCGAAGGAGAGGAGGGGAGGGGGTTTCGTAGAAAGTAAAGGGAGGGTCGTTGGTGTTAGTGTTAGTGAATGAGGACTTTAAATTAAGTAACTTACTACCTAGGTGGTTATTACTATGTCGTGGTAGAGGGTATAGATAGTATGTAGTAAGTAGTAAAAATATAGTATCGACGGAGAAGATTGTTTTGAGAGGGTGGGTGGTGGGGGTTTTATGTATTATTTATCTATCTACTTTCATCCAGCGCGGTCGCTGCGTTGCGTTGCGTTGCGTTGCGTTGCGTTGCGCTACACTGTACTACTAAACTAAACTAAACTACTAAACTACGTACAACTGCCCAACTATACTGCCCAACTAGCTACACAACCAAGAGATATGACATGGTAATATATGGCGGGGTATGTTGTGGTATACGCGAGACCAACTGAACAAGAGAGAGAAAAAAAAAAAGGTATATCCAAGCGCAAATCAAGCCCGATGGTAAATCCCGGCGGGAACCCAACCTCTCCCCAAGTAATCAATTACAGTCCTCCTCTTTCCTTCCCAACGACCCCACCATCCACCATGAACAATCGACCGTGATATCATCCCCTTCCCTTGAAAACGCCGAGACACATCCCAGAAACACCAGCGCTGGAAACCGAAGTAGAGCAAGGAAACATGGTATATATATATAGATGTATATGCTTGTAACAAAAGAAATTCCGAGAACGGGGGGCAGACAGACAAGAGACCAATCAGTAGATATGACCATGTTCAATCTCTCTTCTCCGCTCCTCCCTACTCAGTTCGCGGGAGGAGTGAGTACTATGTGCGCCGACGCTCGAAGGACGATTCGTAGGCCGACCGCGCTCCTGCCATCTTGCCCAAGCCTGCGTTTCGCCCAAGCTGTCCGGTCGCTCCTCCGTGCGATTCCGGATCCACTCCTGCTGCTGCGCTTGCGGCGGCGGTGTACCGACTAGCTCCTGACTATTCGCTATCCGCTCGCCCATCTCTCTGTCCTCGGGCAAATTGATCTTGAAGGTCGCGCTTGCCGCGTCGGAGATGGGCGCTGATTCGTGGTTCATGAGTAGCCGCGCCATCTGTTGCTTTATTTTGTCGTCGTCGTTGATCGGGGGCGGGGGCGGTGCGGATGGTGAGCGCGAGGCAGAGGGGTACATGTTTGCGTTGAAATTCGTGTAGTATGATAGTTCGGACCAGAGGGTGGCGTGCGGGTTGGCGGCTTCTTTGTTTTTTACTATGCGACGGTGGGTCCAGAGGAGGAGCATGGCGTAGAGGAGGGTCGAGGTTGTGCTGATTACGGTGCCGGAGATGGCGGCTGTGCCCCAAATGTAGGCGTGGGAGGCGAGGAAGTTGTAGGCGATTGTAAGGAGGCCGATGGCGGAGGATGTGAGGGCAGGTCTGCAGATTATTATCAGTAGAGTTCGCGTGTGTGTTGTGTTGTAGGAAAGACATACAGGAAGATGGACTCGGCCTGGAAAACATGGTTGCGACATGCGAAGCACAACAGCGCAGTGAACGAGTATCCGGCCGTCAGGAGCGCGACGACGAAAACATTGAGAACGGGCGTGCTGATCTTGAGCCCATTGTCTTTGGCGTACAGGCCCGGCAGGATCAGGTATCTGTCATAATCTGTTAGCACGCATTATTCCTCCCTCCCGTGCGACGACGTACCCGGCCAGTATCATCCACGAGGCAGCCAGGGCGATAAAGCGCCAGTACCAGGCGGCAGGCTCCTCGGCGGCGGGATGCAGGTTGCGATAGCTAGTCGAGTCGCTGCGCTGCACCATTTGGGCGAGCGGTCGCGGTTGGTGCGGTCGTAGTGGACGAATTCGCGGGGAACGTGAGGGACCAGTGAGGGACGGTCGAGGGACGGTCGAGGGACCAGATGGCGACAGTGCGGTTCTCTCGCGCGAAGCTCACGGGCACGGCTGATGCATTCGAGAGGTGGGCGGCACGGCGGGCAATAATGGTAGGAATAAAACGAGTGTCTATGCTCGAAGAGCAACAGGTCGTACTTGAGATGATGATGAGAAGGACCGAAGGTAGAGGACCCAGGGCGACGGATCGAGATTCGCTTCGGGTCTGTACGAAATAATATCCAAGCAAGTGATGAGATTACGGCACAGCAACAAGACTCGGGACAAAACTGCGATTGCGGCAAAGGCGAGGGTCTAGAGAGCAAGCGGGCCAGATGGAGGGCGCAGAGTGATGGGCGCTGGGGTGCAATAATGCAACTCTTAGCTGAGGCGCAGGCGGCGGGCGGGCTGAGCCTCGTGCGCTGAAGAGGCATCACGACGGCATTGCCCACGAATAATATAGCATCAAAGCATCAACAGCAGCGCCGCTAGCTAGAGTGGTTCCTGAAGGAGTGGGTTGGTGCTATTGAATCCCACCTCATGAAACGCTAGACGACATTGTACTCTTCACCAGCGGCATATAGAAGTTCATCTCGCGATTGACGAATCCCAAAGCCAGCCCTGTAGGCAGCGCACTCAGACTATGTAATATCCGACGTCTACTCCAAATCTCCCCTACACGATACTTTTGTCTGCAGAATCTCCGATCCGTTTCATTGTGCACACTACACACCCTCCATTCCATTCCACCCCTCTCCTCTCCCTTCCTAAAATCCCTACGAGGGCCAGAATCCGACGTCTGTAGCCTTCCGCCTTGTGTCGCATCCCAGGATCCAACTCGTACCACTACCACTACCTCAACACGGTGCCATGATGCGATGCGGCGTTCAGCGTACATAGGTAGGTAACCGACACCTCCAACCACCCCCCCCAAGAAGCGAGGCAGAGCACGTGCCAGTACATATCCATCCAAACGACACACCTCTCATCTAATCTCATCTCATCTCATCTCATACTTCGCCCCGGGCTCGCGGTGGTACCAGTTCCCATCCTAAGTAAGCTTCCGGTTCTCGAACATTATTAGCGATTCTCTCCGGCTTCCGGGTTAAGTTGCGGCGAAGACTACCTGGATCAAGCTAAATTGCACCCTAGGCGTATGTAGGTAGGTACGTACATAGTACCTCATCACCGGTACCGTACATGGCTTTGTATGTAGAAGAAGAGAGCGGGTGCAAGTATCCGTCTATCCGTCTCATCCCATCCCATGCCATCCCATGATTGCCCCAACCGAGTCCGAACCGAACGCTTGCTGACGCTTCGTCGCTTCGCCGCTTCGCCGCTTCCCACGTGCGATGCGCCGCATGTGCCTGTGTGCGGTGCGGTGCGGTGCGGGGCGTCGACTTCGTCCTTGACTCGACTCCACTCTGTCAAAAGGTAAAAAAACATACTGTAAGGTACTGTTTGCGTGGTGCCTATCTACTGGGTAGAGCGTGCAGTATGTAATGCACTATGTAATGAGTAATCCTCCGCCCTATCGCAAGGTACCACGTACATGCATGCGAGAACCACAAAGCAGGTTCTTCTTTTTTTTCCCCTGCGAGTCTAGAGTGTGGGGAACACGTCGTGTAATATCTGTTTTTTTGGTGGTGTTTATTCATGTGCCGTTGGAGTCTGGGTGTGGTGATGCGGAATTTGGTAGTGGATGTGGTGGTGGGAAAGTGGCAGTCGCGAAGGAGTTGGAATAAGGTTCCTTCGTGTATTCCATAGTCTGGTTGTTTGTTCAGGTGTCAGGTGGAATGGAATGAATTGATCAGTCTATCATGTAGAGCAGAGCGATTCATCCATATAATCCATCATATTTCATTAAATACTAACAAAACCAGGCATGCTACCCAAGTACTCCCAAACATATCAAAACTATCATTTAGTCTGTCAAAAAAAGAAGAAGCAAGTCAAAATAAGAAGAAAGAATCTGGATATCTACGTACGCGGTTACGTACGGGTGGCTTAGTCCCTCCCCGAAACCCTCCGCTCGTAATCGTCCGAAAGTCGCGACGCATCGACGACTTCAACGCCCTTACCCAGTCCGACAAGGTCGGTAGTCTCCCACCACTTATCGCTGTGGTCCGCGTGCTCTGTCTGGTCCTTACCGACAGCGCTCTCGTCGTCAGTGTCGACGAGTCCTCCGAGTCCCATACCGTCACCGCCTATGATGACGACGGTTTGCTTGACCCATTGTGAGAGATCTTCAATGTTGCGACCGCCGCCCCCACTGAGCGCGTCTACAATGTACACGAGATCTGGGCTGATGTGCCTCAGCATGTGCACGTGGCCGGTGGGCGTGGTGAACGGCATGACCATGGCTGGGTTCTCGACTAGACGGAGGGCTTGGGCGTGGAGAGTGTTCCAGAGCACGTTGTCTGAGCTGCGGCTGCGGGTCGAGAAGGTTGGCGTGTAGACGGTTTCTTCCGAATGGGGGTTGCCGGATTGCAATTCCTCGGGAGATTGGCCGGGGTGGGAAATGGCAGTGTAGGAGGAAGTGAGGGAGGCCGTGTCAGTGTGGGATAGGGGACGGGAGCGGAGAGAGGGGCTGAAGATAAGGATGAAGAGTTGGGTGTGGGAGAAGTCGGTGTCGGGGAGGTGGGAAAGGACGGTCTGTGTACGGTTAGGTAGGGTTCTAGGTACATAACGGAGGGAGCTTACGAGGTTCTCCGATGTGTACGTCGCTTCGTCTTCATTCGAGAAATCCGACAGGCTCTCCGCCGAAACCACAATGGCAACCGTCTTCCTCTTTGCCCCGCCTACCCCGGATGCCCCGCCCTTCATGCTCTTCAGAAAGCTCTTCGTCTGCGACTCCACGGCCGTCCGGCTCGATTCGCTCGTCGGCTCGACATCTCGACGCATATCAGCCTCCTCGGTCCACCGATTGTGGTCGGCGAACGCCTCTCTATCCTCCTCGCGAATGCTCGCCAGCGCCGCGCCGGCCGCCGCACCCGCCGCGGCGAATCCGGCGGCCGTCTTCTTGCTCACGGTGTCGAAAAACTGCTGCGGGCTCGGGGTGCGTCGAATCACGCCGTGCACACGCGAAAAGAGGCCCTCGTCCTCGCGCACCACGCCCTGTGACATGTCGTCCCGCATGCGCGAGGGCTCGCCCCCGGTCATCCTGTCGAAGCCATCCTCGCCGTAGCTCAGATCCGTGTCGTCGTCCTCATCGTCGCGGCGCTCGCTCCATACCCAGGCAGCAACCCCGGCAGTCGCAACGGTGACAGTGAAGATTAGGGGGACCCAATAGCCGAAGGTCGAGCGGCGGGAAGAAGATGGCTGGCGATCGTATCTGTCGTAGGAGAAGCTCATGGTCAGTGCATCCTCAGCACGGCCGTGGGTATGGTGTAGTGTAGTGCGAGATATGCGTAGTGCAGTGATTTTTTTACGCTGAAATGCGGTGAAAGGCTGGAGGCGGCGGATGTTGTTGTTTGCAGTGTGCCATGTGGCTGGAATCCTTGTTGCTGTCCTAGCTCCGCTGACGCAGGAGGGAGTCATTTAGCGACCGACTTTGGCGGGGTTTTTCTCCAGACAACACGGACACCCCACGAACCACTGCACTCTCACAGACATCGCCATGCCGCACGCCACCCTGCCCGCGCCGGGCTTCCAGGCCGTCATCCTGTGCGGTCCTGGCGCCTCCCTGAGCACCTTTACCTCCTCGCCCAGGGACATCCCCAAGGCCCTCATCCCCATCGCGAACCGGCCCATGGTCTGGTATCCGCTGGACTGGTGCTATCGCATGGGCGTCACAGGTGCGCACACTCCTCCCAGGCGCCATTGAAACAATGCTGACTAAAACAACCATGCTAGACATTACACTGGTGACGCCTCCCGAGTCGTTAGAGGCCATCGAGGCCGCCATGTCGCAGAACCCACACCTCACATCGCTCCCCTCGCCGAAGCCAGACCTGATTGCACCCAAGGACCTGACCCACGAGACGGGCACCGGACACCTCTTCCGACTCCCCGAGGTGCAGAGTGCGATCAAGGGCGACTTCATTGTGCTTCCCTGCGACATCGTGTGCGAACTGCACGGCACGGCGCTAGCGGATGCGTGGATGGTGGAAGAGGCGGGCTTGGGCGCCGCGAGCGGGGGGGTCACACAAAACGGAAAGATAGTTTTGGGCGTGGGCGGCGAGAAGCTGGGTCGGAGAGGCGGGCTGGGAGTATGGTACGAGACAAAAGGCGAGGGAAGCAAAAAGGGCGAAGAGACAGACTTCATCGCGACCACACCTCTCCCCTCCTCAGTGGTGCCCCCGCCCGCAGACTCGCTGCGGCGCAACATCTCGAACCTTGTCTACACCGTGCCCACCGACACCCTCAAAGACATCACGGAAGAGAACAAGACCTTCCCCGTACGACACTCGCTGATCCGCCGACACGGTCGCATAAAGATGCTGACCACGCACCGCGACGCGCACATCTACTTCTTCCCCTATTGGGTGCTCGAGATGATCAAGAAGAACGACAGGTTCGAGAGCGTGGCCGAAGACGTGCTAGGCTGGTGGGCGAAAGCCGGCTGGCAGGACGGTCTCGGCGAGAAACTTGGCCTACGATCCATCTTCCACCCCGAAGACGAACCAAACAGCGAAACCGGCTCCCAAGTTCTGGAAGAAGAAATCAATGTATCCAAATTCAGCTCCACGTACGCCAAAGGCCACGACAGCAGCAGCCTCTCCACCCCAACTCCAACGACACTAGCCTCTCGTGTGCGCGGCTCAACCATAGCAGGCGGCGCCGAATCGCTCATCGCAGACTCCAGACTCACCATCCCCCCGCTCCTCTCATACGTGCAGCCCGCGGAGCCCACCTCCGCACTGGTCCGCCGCGTCGACACCGCACATCTCCTGCTCACCATCTCCCTGCGCATCGCCAAACTTCCATCCATCGAAGAAGCCGGCAGCGCCGCCGCCTCGCCGTTCGCGCACCCCGCCAAAGTCGCACACAAACACCTCGTGCCCAAGAAATGCCGCGTAGAAGCCGAGAACTCTCTCCTCGCCGAAAACGTCACCGTCGAGGAGAAATGCAACATCAAAGAATCCGTCCTCGGTCCCAACTGCAAGATTGGCGAGGGCGCGAGGCTGCTGAGGTGTTTGCTGATGGATGGTGTGGAGGTGGGTGCGAATGTGCAGCTCACGGATTGTATATTAGGTAGGAGATGTTTGATCGAGGGTGGAGCCGCTAAAAGCGATGATAAAACTGTACTCAAGGATTGCGAGGTGCAGGATGGACAGGTGGTGGAGTGGGGGACGGAGAGTAAGGGGGAGAAGTTTATGAGGTTCGAACTTCCTAGTGAGGATGGCGATGGGTTTGATCCTGATGATGATGAGGAGGAGGGGACGGGAGATGAGGAGGGTGGCGTGGCGCTTAGTTAGGGGCGTGGGTGGTGGGATTGCATTAGATACCCGGATTAATGGATAACTGTATATCAATGGGGGCATTTGATTGATTGTGTAGTTGTGATTGGGGTGAGTGGGTGTGTTGGGTGTTGGTGTATCGAGCTAATGGTTCTTCTGGGAATGATGCTGCGAATAAGATATCTAAGACCCTCACCCTACTGTACTGTTTACGAGGCTTTGTTCAGACTTTTTAGTGTACACTGTATATTGAAACACTGCCTGAAATACAGCACTGCAATAGCACGGCTAAAAAGAAATACCAATAGGTCACATTTTCAGGTTCACATGTACATTGTTCACCTATTCTATCTACAGCGCATCCTCTTCAACCTCTATATAATGAATTCCCGATTCAATCCCATTGTACGCTAACAACCACATCATGAATAACACAATTTCCATCTCCTTATTCCCTTGCATATAAAAAGTTTTCGAACTTGCATCTATAGGTTTCTTTTTATAAATCTTCTTAAACATAGTCTAGAGCATTTACGGTGAGCTGGCTCACCTTCTACTACCCCACACTACACTACCCCACACCCACCCCCTTACCTCTTCTAGTCTTCGACATTCCTAATCAGTACAATGGGGTTTAAAGACTTACTCCAACAATACCGCTCCGACCAAGAGCTGGAGAAGAAGGAAAAGGAGTTGAAGCAGGTGAGGTTGGCTGTGGAGGAGAATTCGAAGGAGCGCGAGATGCGCGAGATGCGCGAGATGCGGGAGATGGAGATTATTGGGAGGAATTTAAGGGCTTAGGATGGGTGGGCTGATTGGGGTTGGTTAGGGACTAGAATGGTGGTGCTTGGTGTGGTAGGGAGGGGGGGGTGTGCTTACATAGTATCACCTAACAGTAATTTAAATGATTATTAAATAGATTTTTTTTTTCGATGTCAGGGTTTTTAGTAATGGGAATGTGAAAAGTATCTTCTTTTCTAGTGTAGTGAATCATTCAAGTGTCTTATTTCAGTTCCTGTCTTATTATCCATTATCTAGCTTATATATATTCCACGACCTGCTTTACAACGCTATAGATTAGAGAGTCGTATATATAACCTGCTACGCCGTTTATCGATGTAAGGAACTACTACATATAACGCGATCGCATACTATAGCTACTATATAAGACTTACTTCTACGTGTTCCTTACATCTAACTGTTACATGTACAACGCATTGTGAACCCTACGCCTTGTACGCGAACAGCACGACACGCTGTAACCACGCAATCACTATAAATCATTATCCGTTCCCTAGAGATATTGCGGAATCTTTTCAAGACAATAAGCCTTTCGCATTCGACGAGGTAGCGCGGACTACCTTTTATATTTCTGTACTTGTTGGGAGGACTATCCCTATGAATAGAGATAGGATTTGGAGCTCTCCTATGCCAGGACCAGCAGGGAGTAGAGCCAGGTGTACGGTCCTATGCCAGGACCAGCAGGGAGTACCGTACGGTGAAAGGAAATAACAAGGGCGAGATGAATTGGTTCAGGTTCATCTTCTTTTTCTTCTATCTACGTACGAGAGGTCTCTATATACTAGCTAGTCATGTGACTGCACGTGACCTGCACGTGACCTGCACGTGACTAGTCACGTGACCTGCCACATGGCATGGAATCATTAGTGGAGAATAGAGAACTGAGAGAATTGAGGGCAGGCAGCGCCGTACGTAGTACGGACAGTACTTTTTTTAAAATTGGTTGGATTACTTTTCCGTAGTACGCGAAGCCGGGGTTTCTGGAATCTTTAGCAATCATGCATTTCGTGGCTTTCGTAAAGCTTTGTCGCGAAAAAAGGCAGCGTATGAAGGACAAGAAGCGCCATGCGAAGGCAGTAAAGGCAGCGAGTATTCTGTACTTTGCGTCTAGAGGGCGACCGTAGACTTCGGAATTTTACTAATCAGCGGTGACGCTGTAGTAGAAGTTTCGTGACCCTGGTGGGATCGTGGGTACGAGGTACTGGATACTATAGGATAAGTTTCCTGTTATGCGTAGAGCAGAGAGCTGGTTCTCTCGCTTACTTGGAGATCTTTTTGGATCTTTGGAGTTATGGAATTGATGATTTTTTAATATATTGAATTTGGCAAGTGCTATCCTTCTTCTTCTTCTTCTTCTTCTTCTTCTTCTTCTTCTTCTTCTTCTTCTTCTTCTTCTTTTATAGATGTTCATCAGTTTGTACGTTCTCGCTCGCTTAGGGCACAAAACTCCTTACCTAGTCTAGGGATGTAAAGTTTATATGCACAGTTACGTTTTCCTTATATCGTTAACAAGACAACCACTTTAGAAGAGTTTATATAGATTGTAGACCCTCATGCTTTTGATAGAGTGATGAATGCTAAACAGTAGATGTGCGGATAGAAAAGAAGTAAAGAACAGTACGTAAGTTATTCTTTTAGAACACAACAGTCTACAGAATACTCATTGTCACACAAACACCAAACTTACCTACTAAACTATAATAAACGAAATGCAACCATACCATTAGCAGGTTCACGTTACAAAATGTTATTAAAAAAAGGTTAACCGCGCAATGAAGATAATGGCGGAACAAGAAAAACCATTGTCTTTACTCCAGCTATATCGTCCGCGGTCGAAGGAGCCTAAGGAGCCCTCCGTAAATGAAGGTCGCGGGATCTCACTCTTAGACTGACTTCGCGGTCGTGGTCTAGAAGGTGACGGCTCCAGTCCCAGCCCAAAACATGTTGACTCTGCATATATAGAGCCTAAGACAGTATGGCTGCAGGGTTGGACTCACGGCTTGGCTGAGGTGTAGTATCATCCCGAATACACGAAGCCTCAAGATATATCGAGGCAGTATCTACTCACCTTGGCTCCCCCATATCTATACTCTAGCAAACCGTCCCACTCACACGACAGTCGGGTCCATACACCTCCCGCATATGTCTCGGTCTCGGTCTCGCCTTCTCCGCCTCTGCTGTGGGCACAGCGACCTCTCGGTCGCTCAGATGTTACTGGCTAAAGGTTCAACTTCGCAACATGTATTCCTACATCCACACAGAACTTCTGTTCTTAGAGGAAGAGTACGAAAAATTGGAGGCCGGAGATGCTGAGAAACTAGTCGAGCTGTTTCGTCAGTATTCTATCTCTTTACGATGACACTTTCACGCTACTTAGTACCAGTAACGACGTTTCATATAGTATTGATATGTATTGTCGTGTGGAATATGCCAGTAATGAGGTGCCGGAAACAGGGCCGGGCGGTCCAAGTGTCGAGAAAGAGGTCGTGATACGGAAAGTAGACTTTAGGTAGGTAGTAAGATGATCGAAAAATGTTGACCACGAACCGATTCCAATAATCCAACTTCACCCCCCCCCCCCCCCCCACTAGATATCATCGTTAGTCTCTCGTTGGCCTGGCAGTCCAACTGCTGCCTTGCATTGCTCTTCCTAAATTCTCCAAAGCGCGACACTTAGTATCCTTAGGTTATTCTAGGCACCAATCGTGACCGTAAACAGCAAGAAACCTGAAGAACGACGGATCGAAATCTATTAACGGGAGTCAACTTTTGATAGATATTTCCCCCCAGAATCCAGCTCGCTCGAGGTAGTTCAAGACAGTTCGGCAACAACGTACTACATGGTAAAGTACGAAGCAAGCCCCCAGAAGAAAAAAGGCTGGAGCGAGGGAAGAAGAGAAGTTAAGGGGTCAAAAGCTTCCATTTCAAATTCCCGTCCTTCCGGCCCACATCCCGATGGTGCGATTCCCAAACCAAGCTAGTGCCCGCCGTAGCGCATATTTCGTCACCCTCCTCGTCATCCAACTACGTTGTTTCAAGTTTCATCAGCCCAGTACCCCAGACCACTTCATCGAAACGAAACAACCAAAAATTCGGCGCGCCACCTATATTCGCGGCGCGTCCAAGCGTTCTTCACCATAATCCCATCCAGTGGCTCGGACTAGCTTCGATTCCGGTGGGCCTGGACACGCACCTATGTCGACGAAACGTCGTTTCCCACGGACAATGGCTGCGAACTTAGACAGTGACTGAGCGTTTATGTGGAGAGCTGATTCATGCGGCGCCTCCTCCTATTATCGCTGCTATGCGAAGCGGAAGGCTAACGATTGACTATTGTATGTACGCGCAGCATGCCGCTAGGAGAGGACACAGCCGCGACGTACGAATGTGCGATAGTGGGTGAAGAGGGTAGGTAAGCCTGGATCCCTTATGTTAAACGTCTCCTATGATAACTCGCTGGTTTCTCTTGCGTCGTTCTGGTACCCTTCTCTTCATTCCGATTTCGTTCCGTCAACATGATTTCGTCTTTCGAACGGAGAACAAGGCTTACCATCGTTGCCACGTTGAGTGTCACTACGCTTTTGGTCTTCCTTCATTTGTGCTCCGGTGGAATCCCCGACTCTAAATTCTCGTATCTCTCCGGTTTGGAGGAAGGTACGGAGCAGTCTGTGGATGTCAGTTTCGACAGGAACACCACAACATCGACCTCGTCCGATGCATTGGTAGCATCTCCTACATACAGTGAAAGTCTCTTGGCCACACCGACACCAACACCTATTTCTGGAGCAATCGTTGCCGCTGTAGGCATGGAAACTGATATGGACTGGATATCCGAGATCACTGATCCGTAAGTGCGCCCCCACGACTATCAAAACGCTCCAGTGATTAATAGAATCAGCATGTGGAAACTCCATCGTTACAACTACGATGACCCTTCGCCTCCTCCCGAAACCTACTTCCCTGTTAACAAAGGCAACGAAGCAATGATGTTCCTTAGCTATGTCATCAACAACTACGACTCTCTCCCCGACTACTCAATCTTCATCCACGGACACCGTATATCCTGGCATCAAGAAGGCGACATGGTCGCCATCATCAACAGTTTCCGACTTCCGGCGTTAGACAATGCAGGATACGCGCCTCTGAGATGCGATTGGTATCCCAGCTGTCCCAGCGAAATCCGACCAGTCGACCACGACGCGATTGTCTGGGGCCCAGGAGTCCACCGCGAAGACACCGAGTACGAGATCGGAAGAGCATGGACGACACTATTCGGAAACGACACAGCCCTTCCCCGAACGATAGCGAGTCAGTGTTGTGCGCAATTCGCACTGACACGCAAAGCCATCCAGGACCGACCGAAAGCCGAGTACGAGCGCATGCGCCAATGGCTCATCGAGACCGAGCTCATCAGCGATGTGAGCGGTCGCGTTTTCGAGAAACTCTGGGCCTACATCTTTACTAAGGAATCGGTCCGATGTCCGGCGCCCCAGCAATGCGCTTGCGAATATTTTGGCCAGTGTGGAGCGAAGCTCTGGCCGGTACCTCCGGAACCTTTGATGAAATGGAGCGATGCTTATGATAGTTATATGCCTGAAGAGGAGTGAGGCTCAAACAACGATTCATACAAAGCCAATACGCTCGCCATAACGAGGGCGTTCGACGCACGAAAGCGCATACTGTAATCATACCGCTTGGGTATGGTTACAATGGAGTAGCTTTCGATTGAGATCACATCGGCGACTAGGGCTCCCCGACTGCGCGACGATGAAAGCCGGGAGGCATACACATCTAACCGTCCTCGACAGACTTTGGACTGGTTGCAGCTCTCCGCTACGGCTGAAGGAGAGGGGTTGGTTTAAGAAGGCAGAAGAGAAGAATGAGAATGAAAGGACTGATTAGCAAGGTGTGGTGGTGTACAAGGATAGAGAGCTGTCACTTCCGATCACTGGCATATATTCCATCAGGGGTCGTGATAAACTAAAATAAAAAAATAAGCTATTTTACACCAGACATTCCGTGTTTGCACCAAACCTACCGATACGTGATCACTAGTCGACTGAATTCCAGAAGACAAGAAACAATAATACCCCCAACGCGTAGCCCCCACGTTCCACTATCAGCAATCCACATCACCGCCCCTCCTTCCCTTCCATATCCACATCACTGCCTGCACCATTCACTTCCCTACGCACCCCATTCACCTCCGTACGCACCCCATTACTTCCATCCCCCCTCTCATCCGTCCTCAGACTCATATTCCGCATAACAATCTCCAACTGCCTCTCTCCACTCCTCGCCATCAACGGCAAGATATCCCGCGGTATCGGCATAAGAATCGTAGTGCGCTGGGACCACAGCACCATGGCGCGAGTCTCCTCCTGTCGCGAAGTTGGGGAATTAGGTGGTGCCGTGGTTCCGTCCGAAGGTTGGATTTCGGGGGAAGTGGAAGATTGGACCGGGGCGGATGGAGGGGTTGATGCGTCGGTCATCTCGGTGTCTTCGGATGTGTTGGGTGTGGTTTGAGTCATGGTTGTGGTGAGTGCTGGGTGGGGAAGGTAGGGGATTGGTGAGGTTGGGCGTTTCCGGGAGTGTGTTCTATGTCTAAGAGTGAGCAAATGGCGTGGTATGGATGTGGTTCCTCACCTCTAGCACAGTTGGGGTTGTAGCGTTAGCGAACGGGTTATGCTCAATTGAAGGAGGAGCGGTCGGAATGTTTTCGGTCTGTTTGGAGATCCCGAGGGAGCGCTGAGACAAGTGGCTCGAGTTGTCGTGGCGATCGGGGAATTCTGAACGTCTGCGTAGATTGGTCGTGTGTTGGGAGAGACATTTTGTGGAACCTGGGATTTGGGGAGGCGTGGCATTTGATGGAGCGGTGAAGGAGCGATGATAGTGGGAAGGGAAGGGGCTGGTTTGATATTGAAGGTAGGCGCTATCATGTTGCACGATGCTGCTTTACTAGATTAGTGAATAGAAAAAAGGTTGTATTGAACCCATTCATGAATCTCTAAATTGAATAAGAAAGGTTTTATATTACTATAATGATGTCGACGCATGCAGAGCTCAAAGATAATAAAAAGCATACCCTTATAGACGAATGGAAGTGCCACAACTTGCCGAACATCAAGGAGAAAGAAGACCCAATGGCCAATACAAACAGGCCATCGATAGAATGACCAACATTTCACATTTGGATAGTACCCATCCCACCTACCCACCATTACAAAGCCCCCACACCATGAACCTCCATCCAATTCAATCCAATACATTCCACCACCCCTCTCTCCACCACCCCTCCTCCCAAATCTAACCCACTCCCCTCACAAATACACCCCCCCCCCCCCCCCCCCGTCCCCATCCCCTCCAAAACCCTCCCATACTCAGGGACATTCTTATTCTTCACATCCATCCTCTCAACACCACCCCGACGAAGCGCATACGAATACCAAGTCTTGAAGCAATCTTTCCGACTCGAAGTTAGGTAGCGGATCCCCTTGGCGCGGTGGGCTTGTAGGATCATGAGTTCGAGGCTGCGGCGGGTATGTAGGTTAGGCATGGTGGGATTGATAGAGGAGGGAGGTGGAAGGATTGAGAGAAAGTCTTGGTTGTTCCTTTAAGTTCTGTGGGGTTGTCGTCGGTCTAGACATCTACCTTGTCGAGAAGTATATACCACTTCCTCCCGCCCAGCCAACGCAATAATGATAAAACTCAACGACCACGTCTTGAATTCCGTCCCTCCACTCTTTTCCTTATCATTCAAATCGTACTTTCGCGCCACAAACAGCACAATACAATACAATACAATCGAATCGAATCGAGTTCTCTAAAAAAGATAAATCCCATAGATAGATTCACAGGGAAATTTTTTTTTAGCGAGCGAACCTCACTTAAATATACATACATACATATACCGGAATACGGTCTTTCGCATCTCACCGGCTCCCCACGCTCTACTCCGCACGTCATTGTCCACAGCGCCACACTACACCACACCACACCACAGTACCTACAAGTCCCGCAACCCTCAGCTTCTACTTACCCCCCCACAACAATCCCAATCCCACCAGCCAAAGCCAACTACACACACACAACCCAACATAACAACACCAACCACAAGACCTACATCCACCATCTCGATACCCATCCATCCATCCATCAAGTCCAAAAGAATCCAAAAAACAGGAATAGTAACGCGAGTAAGAGAATTCGAAACGCATTTCATCTATACGTTAGTTAGGATGATTAGTTTTCCACTCTACTACCTCGTAATCTTTTCCCCTGGACTAGGTTAGATTTACACTATTCTAACCACACCAAAGAACCGAGTTAGAAACCAAGAACCTAACTAACTAACCATCTATCTATCTATCTATCTATCTATCCATTAGTTAACAATAATAAAAATAATAATAATAATAATGTCTATCCTTATCCATATCCCTACTCAAAAGGTCGAGTAAGTAAGTGACTTACACGTCGTGACTTCAACATACTTCACTTCACACACCCTGCATCATCCATCCAAGAGACAGAACTAACTTGCAAAAGGTAGGTAGTCTATCACGAAACAAAACACCCCGGAATCATATAAACAACACAACACTTACCACCAAGATGCAAAGATACACAAATATACCAAAAAAAAACAATTCCATTTCATTCATAAACTCCAAAAATGCTTTTCCCCTAATCGCGCACCTACCCTATCTCATCCCATCTATCTATTCATCCACCACCCCCACAAACTCCCCCCTTCATAAATCATCTCTCCTATAAAACCCTCTCAACAAACCTCTACAACTCATCCTTCTCCTTCTCCTTCTCCACCCTCTCCCTCTCCACCCTCTCCCGCCCCTCCCTCGTGGCGCGATCAATCGCCGCCCTAATATCCTCCTCCGTCGCGCCCTCCTCAAGCTTCAACTGCGAAAGCAGATTCCCATCCTTATCCCTCACCTCCTTTCCGTCTTCACCCACCTTCTCCAACTTGATGCCATCAGCCTTCAACCCCGCCTTCTCGAGCGCCTCGTCGAGTTCGGCCTGAGTCGGCTCCTTGGGCTTCTCGTCCTCTTTGGGCTTGGCAGAATCGGATTTCTTAGCTTCCTTGTCCGCTTTCTTAGTCGCCGACGCCTTCTTCGACTTTGTAGTTTTAGCCTTGGGCTTTTGCGATTTGGGAGCGTTGTAATGCGCTGCTTTCTTCATCATCATGCGCATGATGACAGTGTTAAGTTTCTCCGTCTCAGCCTTGAGGTCCTGGGTCGTGAGGGCGGGGTCTTCGTGTTCTTTGAGGTTCTTTTGCGCGGCTTGCTTTTCCTCGAGCCATTTAGATGCGTCCTTGTGCAGATCTTCCGTGGTCTTGAGGTCCTCCTCGGTATAGATGATAGGGACCTCAGTGGGCTCGTTAGAGGCAGCGGATTTTGACGACGAGGCCGTGAGCATCGAGTCTTCCTCTAGGTCATCGAGAGGGTCGGCAGAAGCGGAAGGTGAGGGAGTCTCGGTGCTAGAGGCGGAAAGCTTGCTGGCGGATTCCGCGGACTTGGAGAGTTGGACCTTTTGTTCCTCGATTTGGGTCTTGATCATGCCGATGGCGGTCTTGACGTCGGCGAGGTTGGCTTCGAAGGCCTTGATGGCGTCGGGGCGGTCGACAGATTCTTGCTTGCGCGTAAGGACGGGCTTGACAATGTCCTCGAGCTCCTTTAGCTTAGCCTTGAGAGCTTCTAGGGTGGCGCTGGGGCCGTCAGAGTAGATCCAGTCGGAAGTAGCACCGAACTTGTCCTCGAGAGTGGCGCGGATGGCGGCGGTAGATGCGGTGAGGAAGGACTCGTCCTCGAGGTAGTCGCGAGCTTTGTAGGTGAAAGCCTCGAGGGAGTTGAGAACTTCTTCGCGGGTCTGGCGAGCTTTGTCAGAAGCATCGAAAGCAGCGAGCCTAATACTGTCAGTATAACCATGCTAACAAACAGAAGCAAAACTCACCTATCCTCCATCCTCTTGAACTCCTTTCTAGGATGTTTCTCATACCCCTTCTGCGCAACCGTGAACGTAATATCCGACTTGATAGTCTTCTTCTTAGGTACCTTCGCGTCCTCGGAGGCCTCAGCCGCAGCCGCAGCCGAGCTCGATGACGCCGATTTCGAAGCCTTGGACGACTTGGATGATGCCGATGAAGCAGACTCAGAAGCACTCTCGCCCTCCTTCAGCGGCTCCTGGTCCTTCTTATCGCCCATACCAAAGAAGTTCTTAACACCATCGACAAGTCCAGGCTTAGCCTCCTCTGTCTCGCAGGTAACCCACGCAGACACGACTTCAGGAGTTCCAGTAACCGGGCTCAGACGGACCTGGACGTAGTTGTTGAAAGACTCGCGGTCGCAGCCATCAGTGTCGATCATCTTGGTGACAGCGCGAGTCAGGTTTCCGCTGATGAAGTGGAGCACGGGGTCCTTGACGATCTCACCCTTGGCGTTGGGAACGGACTGGTAGATGGCAAATTCGAACTCGCCCATCATCTGGAAAGGTAGGTCCTTGGTAGCTCCGATCTTGGTACCGGGGGTGAAGATCTTCTGGTCGCGGTCCTTCATATTGAACATGTACTGGATGCCCTGGTTGTAGCCCTGAAGATCGGTGTCGCGGATCTCCTTGACACGGAACGAGGGGCTCAGATCCGCAGCCTTGAAAGCGGCACCAAAAACGGCAGCCTCGTCAGAGTTGACATTGGACTTGATCCTGGGCCTTCCAACGAGAGCCTCCAGACGCTGCTGAACGAAGGGCGTACGGGAAGCGCCACCGTGAATAATGAGAGAGTCGATATCAGCCAAGGTAAGACCAGCGGCTTCAAGAGCGCGATTGATAGGGCCCTCAACCCGTGCGGCGTGATTAGCGGCAAGTGTCTCGAACTCGGTACGGGTAATCTTGTACTTGAAGTCCTTGTCGTCCCAGAAGCTCTCAAAGTAAGTTCCTGTCGCAGTGTTGGCGCTGAGAATCTGTCGGATCTTCTCTGCGTCCTTCCAAAGCTTCGCGGCCGTTCGTCCGTGAGTCTTGATCTTCTCAGCCGTAATACCAAGCGAAGTGATGATGGCATCTTCAGTAAACTCAGCCACCATGTGGTCGACGATGAGCTGGTTCAGCGCATCGCCACCGAGCGTCTTGTCCCATCCAGTTCCGAGGACCTGAACTTCCTGGACCGTCTTGTTCCTTTTTCCAACGTCCTTGACGGAACGGCCCTGGAACTTGAGAACAGTGGCCGAAGCCGATCCAGCGCCCATATCGAACACAAGGTTGATCTCGGCCTTGCCTCCATCGTTGATGTTCGGGAAGGTGCGACTCATACCGTAGTTCAGACCAACAGCCAATCCATCAGTGACCAGATTGAGAACTTTGAAGCCCGCCAGCTTCGCCGAAACTTCCAGCGCACGCCTTTCCTCGACGGTATAAAACGGCGGCACCGTAATCACCACATCCGTGATGTCCACGCCCTTTCCAGCCAACGCCTTCGCATTATCCTTGACATTCTTGAGTTCCATAGCCAACAGCTCCTCCACAGACCAGGGCTTCTCGCCCTCGGCAAAGACGTCACTCTTCAACGCAACCGTCTTCCTGCCCTCCAGTCCCTCGGTCTTCAGGGCCGGATATCTGCCGGTAAAAACGTCCACCACGGCATCCTTCTCTCCCACACCCAGCAGTTGTTTTATATTCGGGTAGACATCGGCCGGGAACCTAGCAGCCAGCGCAACGGCGTCACTGCCGTAGTAACGCTCGGGGAACTCTCCAGCGGGGTAGGCGCCGCTCTTGGAGGGCTTGAATGCGACGGCCGAGAGGTCTTTGCGCTTCGAGTCCTTGGTGAGCACAATTTCGAGCGGGATCCCGGGTTTCACGAGCGCGGCTTTGATGTATTCTGTTCCGATGTCGATTCCCAGCACGGCTGAGGCGGCCGACGCAGTGTGGGCGCAGAAGAAGGTGAGGCCGAGGAGAATGGCGGCGGGGGAGAGATGGTGTCTCCGGCGTCCTGGGGGCGCCATTGTGAATGTGTGGGGGTTGTGTGGTGGAGGGTTGGGGAAGGCGGAGGTGGGATGGCTCGTGGTGGGTGGTGGATGCTGAAGCGAGCCTTGAACTCGGCGAATGGCACGAGAACAACGGCTTCGGATTCCTTTTTTATCTTGGCCGTTAAAGGGAATGTGGTGATGGAAGGAATGGGTAGGAAAGTCGCGAATCGTCAGGCGTGGAAAATGGTGAGGCAGTGGTGCATGATGCAAAGTGCTTAAATGTTGGGGCTGTTCGCCGCCAAAGTGACCAAGTGTCAAAAAAGAGAGGACACCTTCGCCTTTGACAAAACTCCCGCCACACCCGTCTGGGCGCCTATCATCGTATTTATTGAGGCCATCTGCCAATACAACGTACTGTATACTCTCGGATATTTATTCTGCTGCCTAGAAACTACTATTTACCGTGTTCTTGACACTAGAGTCCTCGTACGGTGGTAGAGCTTCCGCGAGCTCTCTGGCCAATGAGAGCACGTCTTCCCCGACCATGCAGATACTCCCACAAGTCTCCCAACCATGGTTAGTGGTAGGCCAAGACTATCTACAGGCCAGGTAGCCGACTTGAATGTAGTTCACGAGTGACATCTACTCGAGACTTGCTCACTCAGCACTCAAATTCCACGGTTGAACTCCACCAGCCCATCCTGACCCCCGCGCTCGTGGAATTCGGCCTCAAGACTCTTGGCGCTAACAGCCTCTCTCTGCGGGAAGGCCGCAAGCGCAAGCGGCAGGGCAAAGACACTCGTCGTGAGAATAAGACCTGGCAAAACAGGCTGTCAGCAGAAGATCGCCCCACCCTTATAACCACTGTCCCGCCTTTTCGTGTAAATAAAAGTGTCGTGACTCACCGAGGTTGACTGGCAGTGTCATCTTAGGCCTCCTCTTCAGCCACTCTGTCTTCTGCAGCTTGACGAGGATAAGAGGCGGGATAGCCATGACCGGCGTGGCATTCAGCACACGACTCAGCGCAGTCTCCCCCACAGCCAATGTGGCCGCTTTCTTGCTCTTGCCAAGTGGCTTGACTTCCAGTTCCCCGGTTTCAACCCTGTCCCTCTCTTCCTCTGTGAGGACAGGATAGACGTCGATGCCATGTCTGATCTCCTCGCCGCGCATAAGGAACACATTAAGTGCCCCTGCGCTTGCTACAGCGGCGAAAGGAACAAGGCGGCCGGCGATCAGCTTCGCATTGGGAGATAGGCTTTTGAGTCGCGGGACAAGAGCGTTGAGACCGAGAGCCACGCCGCAGGATGCGCTGACGGCGAGGCAGTAGGACTTGATGATCGTTTGGGTGGAGAGGGGCGTGGACTTGTTCGCGTTCGAAAAGTTGATGGCGACGTTGAGAGATTGGTTCGTAACTTGCCATCCTAGGGTTCCTGCTGTCTTGAGTCCGGGGGTAAGCATGCCAGCCGTGACCACCAAGTTCGACAGCACGAACGAAGACATCCTAAACGGTAGGAAAACAGGCTGTCCCGTATCTTGCGCCTCGAATCAGCATCATGTTCCATTCATATCCTCCACTCATACGAGCGCATACCAGGATGTAAAGTCGAGTCTATTGTCTTCTTCGCCTGCCACAGCTCCGGCGTCATGTCCCGGACCTTGCCCGTCTTATACGCGGTGACGAGTTGTTTCGCATTCTCCAGACCGGCCGAGGACGTGAGGAGGGTTCTATCGTGTCCAACAGTCAGCTACCGCTCTACCACATAAGCCAAAAGAATTTCAAGCTAAATGAAGACAGGGAAGCTAATGGTAGTGGTATACTCACCACACCCAGCTAGGCAAGAGAGCACTCTCTCGGACGCTGCGCATTTCTCACCTCGGGTCTGAAATATCTGCAGAATGTCGCACGCGGCCCCAGTACGTACTGAGGTCGTACTGGGAGACTGGCAGGTCGCGATTGCCGGGGAGAGAGGACGACATGGCTAGTTTCTCGACTCTCTCGTCGAGTTGGAGAATACGTAGAGGCAAATTGAGCCAGCAACGAAGCTGCGCAGCTCTGCGACGAGCTATAGCAGATGTGGTTGCAGTAGAAGTGGGGAGCTTTTCACGCCGTGGCACCGTGGATACCACCAGAGATGCCGCTATCGGCGTGCGGGCGCGTGGCACTAGCCATGTTGGAAATATCGCAAGACGTCGGACCGTGTCACCGTGTCAAACCGGTACGATGGGATGGTGTACTTTTGTACGTAGGTAATATTCATATTACTACTCCTATCTATTATCCAAATCTGTAGACATCGCTCATTCTCCAAATATTTAATATAAACAGCAGAAACCATCCAATGCAGAACTAATCGCATGCTATAAACGCCGATAGAGCACCCAGCTGAAGAACTGCAATGCTATGCCAATCCAAACCCTTTTTCTTTTAAATAAATCACGAGAATATAAAGGGACGACCTCGATTTTGAAGAGCACGCTGCGTCATTAATAACTTCATTTCTTTTTCTTCTTGTTTTTGAGATCGGGTAGAGAGCCGAGGATAGAGTCGAACGTCTTGGTCGGGTCATGTGAGGACTGAGGTCGCAGGCTAGGCGAGCCGGCGGCGGGCGGATTGACTCCCGGCGGTAGAGGAAGTGCTTCGAGTCCTAGGTTCATGACGCTTTCGCGCCTTCGGTCGGGGCTCTGCGAACGAGATCGGTCACCCGTGCCGGCTGGGTCGAGGAAGCCTGGCGGGGGAGGAAGGGGTGCAGCATTCATCTCGTTCATGGCAGCACTCAACATAGTGTCGTTTTGTGCCCATACTGTCGCCATAGTCCAGCAATGAGAGCGGCGGAAGACGCCGTCAACACCGTGGTCAACGACATCGGTGGGTAGGCTGACGACCTTGCTTCCTCCGTCGACACCGAACCATCGTCGATTGTGAGTGCTGTCGTCGCGACACCATGGCGTGCCGGATCGGGGGACTTCGCACAAGAAGTACTCAACACCGTCGGTAAATCTCAGCCCCGGGGCATCGACTGTCAGCATCGGAAGAGACTGAATCACGGCGTAAAGGAAAAGCCATTGGCCAGCCCGCTGCTCCCAGAGCTCTTCCATTGTACAGCCCGAAGACTGTTTCTTCTCCCAGTGGCGGAAGGCATCCAAGAAAGGCGTGACCTTCTCCGCATCTTCGTTGTGAGAATGCTTGATCATTGTCGCAATATCTTCCTTCTTCACTTTCTTCCCCCGAGCTTTCTGATCTGCCTTCTTGTCGCCGGATGGGTAGTTTTTGCCCAGACTCTTCAATGATGGGAACATGGGGACGTCGAAGGGAATCGGTGGCTGTACGGGAGGCGTGCTGCGGTCGTACTCGCAGAGCACCATGCGCAGAGCACGCGTTGCGACCGACTCAAAATCCTTGTTCAACTCTTCGTTCATGAAGCCATCTTGGGTACGATCAGTCAGGTTTGTCCTGTCTACCAGCAGGTCGTAGAGATCAACCAAGTCACGGTAAAATTCCTGCAAGACCAATCGGTTGAGGCCGTCCGTGGTGAGGTCGTTCTTCTTCGACCGCGCCTTGGGCAGCCAGCTTCCGAATTTGGTCTTCAGGTGGTCGAGGGTGAAGGATCGCATGTTCATGAAAGCGTTTTTCCACTTGTTAAATCTGACCAACTTTCTTTCCTCGGACATTGCGCTGTTCATGAGACCGGCGAACATTGCCTGGAATTCAAAGTCCTTGAGTTTGTTCTTGATGTTCTGCTCCCTGTTCTCCAAGTCTAGCGCGGCGCGCGCCATGCGGGTAGCTGTCATCTGGGTGATGAGTTCGTACTTTGGGTGTCGGAGCTCTTTGATGTCATGGTACTTTCCAACGGCGTGCACAAAGCCCTCTGTGTACAGAGGCATCGAGCGCATCTTCTCTCCCAGAACGATGGCCTCGATGGTTTTTTCGCGACTGTTTCTGACATCTGCTAGCGTCAACTCCTCGATGTAGCTATCGAAGCTGGACTGCGCGACTTCACCGAAAGTGGATCCGTCAACATTGGAGAAATTGTAGTTGGACAGGATGTCGGAGATGCGCAGGAAAATGTCAAACAGGTTCGAGTGTCTGGCGGTAGCGACGAGAGACTGGCCAACGAGGAAGGCGAAGAAGTTGCGGTACGCGATCAGCGTGTCGACGTCCTTGGGCGACAGTTTGGGCTCTCCACCTCCCGGCGTGATGGGAGCCTGGTCAGTGCTTAGAGCAATCGGCATGTAAAGGTGCCTCTCTGTATGGTCGTCGTCGACATCGCTTAGCGCTCTAGAGCCCTTTGAGCCGTCGGAGCTGTCTGCCACACTTGCGTCGGGAGAACCGGTTCGCGAGGGCGGGAATGTGCCTGACGAGCTGCGAACTGCGCGGTCGGGCAGTTCGTTTGCACCCGATGCCGACTCGCTATATAGTCTTCCGTGGACGAGGCGGGTCATAAACTGCGACGAGGCGTATGCGGACGAGTCTATGCGGAAAGAGGGACCCTTGGTCGACGTTCGCGGGTAGAGGTAGACGAAAGTGTCTCCCTGGTCGTCCCAGAGCTCTGGCACCTGGTCCTATTAGCATACTTTGCATTCCCAAGTTTTTCTCGACCGACTACTCACCACCTCGCCGTTCAGCAACATGGTCAAATTGTACGACACCTTCCCGCTGTGGCCGACCACCCACGCTAGAGGAGGCTCTCCCGCTCCTGCCTCCGCAACACTATCCTCGCTGGTCTTGCCGAGCCCAAACAGTCTACTCGTTCGTCTCGCCTTTTTGACGGCCGTATCGATGGGCGTCAGCATCCCATTGCTCGAGTCCACCATGCTGGTCGGGCGACTCTTATTCAGTCGGCTTGGGGAAGAGCTTCGGGAACGGGGGTTGTTGAGCGTGTCGAGCGAAGGAGGCGGCTCCAGCAGAGAGGGGGCAGAATCCACGGCCTGTATGGTTGGCGGCGCGCCGGGCGAAGGTGGGTATTTCGACGGGGGCGGAGGGTAGTCGGGCGAGAGGTGGGCGGCCGAGGACACGCGATTCCTGAATTTGGACAGCCTGTTTGGACCCGAGCCGGCCGACGACGAGGTTACAGAGGCCGTGTCGTTGGAGTCTGCAGAGCTCGACGAGAACAGCGAGCTGAGCCGGTGGCTCGACCGCATCTTGTTGCTCATCGTCGATGGCAGGCGGTGAAAAAATAGAAAGGAGACAGGGTGGAGAGGGCCAGTGGTGGCGGAGTCAGTTTTGTAGTCGACTAAGAGTCAAATATACTAGGTGTGGGGGAAACAAACAAAGGCATAACAGAGCTCACGGACGGTCACCGCAGAGACATGGGCGAGATGTCTTTGATGTTTGGGGAGCTAGGGAACAAGCTACCGCGGGCTCTGGGCTGAGCCATTGCCTATGTACGGCGCCGGAATCCTCAAGCCTCAAGGCTCAGTCACGACGGCTCCACATGGTGAACAGGGTGTGGGCTAGACAGTCGTGCGCCCGTGTGCCTGACATCACTCACATGTGCTACTACACTTTTGTTCAGCGGCCAAGGGTCTGGCATTGCTGATTGGGGACAGGAGTGTGTCGTCAGAGTTTTGCATCGCTGCATTTGGAGACGACGCGGCTGACAGCCGTCGACAGATCGGAAGGAGAGGGATCTGCTGTCCGGCGTCATAAAAACTGTCAAAGCCCCGTCCCAAACCTGCGCCATGCCCAAGGCCCGTTCAGGGTGCCGGCCCGCTACCCACACAATTAACACCTGTCAGGGCCTTTTCCCTCTGCGCGCCGACTTCGCCGCCCGCATAGCATACGGGCACCCGGAGACGATCCGGGTCCGCCGTCGCGATGTCACCAGGTAAGTAGGTATGCTTTTTTTTTCTTCGCAGAGGGAACCATCCGAGCATGGGTGTGATGACGTCGGCCGTTATCGATAACTATGCGAGGCTCAGCATTCACACATCGCAATATCACCTCATCGGATCCAAATCTGTCCGCAGCCCATCCTCCGTCACCGTCGTGTGAAGGGAACAATGTGAAAGCTAAATAATGCAGCGAGTGACGGCGACTCATTGCTGCACGTCGTAGCAACTAACAATTCATGGCGGCTTCTATCGTGCAGCCAACTCAGCCACATTCACGTCCAATTTGAGCCACACTTTGCCAAAGCGGAAGCGGCGGCCGAGTACCACAACTCTGCTTGCCCCTTCACTGTTCAGCGTTCCAATATTCTATCTAGTTGCTTTCGCTCCGCTAAATACCCGTCCGCTCGCTTCAGTTCACGTCGCACGGGAAACGGTGATTACCTATGGGGACACTCAATTTCTCGGAAGTCGTCGGATCGGCTAACAGCTCGAAGAAACTGATCAATTTATTGAGAGGGCACGTCAGCCGTTTTCTTGCGCCCCATCCCCTACATTTCCACCCGACTCTATGTATAGCTTGTGCTGCGCGTAGGAATACGTGTTCACTAGTCACTGCATAGAGAATCAGAGATGCTGGCCCTGGGTGTCCTTGCTGACTCGGTCGCGCTGTAGATGGCCCAACACCTCGCTTCTGCCGACCCAACTCCTCGAAAGGGGATCCCAGAAGGTGTTCCAAACCCCAAGTATAAGCAATCCGGCCCTGCTATATGGGCCTGACAACGGCGATGGGAAGTTGAGAGTCAACATCGCCTCGTGGCTCACGCAGTTCTTCCAGCCGTCCGCCCCAGTCACCGAGGATCGGATATGCATCACTGGCGGGGCGTCGCAGAACCTGGCATGTCTTCTCCAGGTGTTCACTGACCCAGTGTATACGCGCAACGTGTGGATAGTCTCTCCAGCATACATGCTGGCTTTCCGCATCTTCGAGGACAGCGCGTTGAAGCTGCGCGCCGTGCCAGAGGACGAAGAGGGCATCGACATTGACTTCTTGAGAAGAGAGATCCAGAAAAGCGAGGGGTCGGCGAGGGCGCAGGGGAACAATGAGCCGGTGAGTCAATGCCAGGTGTGACATAATCCATCCATCATGGGCCTGCATGGTGCTGCGATCGCCTTTTATGGAATTGTATTCTCCGAAAGGAAATAATGGCGGAAAGCTGTCAAGGCGCATGTGGAGTGGCATGCTTTTCACCTATTTTACGCTTACAATATACCCGGAGATCTCCATCTCCGCAAAACACTCCGTCATCTCGACTTCACTTTCAGGGGGAGTGGCCATGAGTGGTCCGAGACACCACCAGCATTAAAGCTTAGTTCAACCACACCACTTCCATGTGAAGGGGGCGGCTTTCATAAACAGACAGTTTCCCGATGAATGCTAACATGTCACTAGCGCATCAAACCTGCTCGTCCTTGGTCCAAGATCTATCGTCACGTCATCTATGCTGTCCCTACCTTCTCCAACCCGTCGTTCAAGACGATGACCTTGAAGAGAAGGGAAGAGCTAGTGAGGCTGGCAAGAGAGTACGATGTCTTAGTCATCACAGATGATGTGTACGACTTTCTACAATGGCCAGCAAGTCTCACCGCACAAACACTGTCTATAGAGAAGGCCATTCTACCTCGGCTCGTCGATGTTGACCGGTACTTGGATGGCGGCACTGAGAGAGATGGCACAGACGGTTTTGGAAATACGGCTTCAAATGGAAGCTTTTCGAAGATCTGCGGTCCTGGCTTACGCACTGGGTGGTGTGAGGGGACCGAGAAGTTGGCTTTTGGTGTATCCCAAACGTACGTCAGCGCCCTAGCCTCTCCACTCTCACGGCACTTGGACGCGGTGGCTGCCATCGCCTTCCAGCCGTTTCCATGTGTCACGTTCTGGAAATATGCATACAGTGGTCTTAAGATTGCGCGACTTCTTGAACAGGGCTGCGGAGACGTGTCTCATTCTAGCGGCAACAGCTAACGTCGTTGCAGAGGCTCGAGCCGTTCTGGCGGCGCCCCTTCTCAACTGGCAGCCACCTTCTTAGCAGAGACATTGGAATCAGGGGAACTCCAGCGTTACCTCTACGATACACTGCAACCAAGCTATGGCCGACGCTACCAGAAGATGGTCACGGCTATTAACGAGGAGTTGATACCGCTGGGGGTCCGCCTTCCGCAAACGGATCGCGATGTCGTTGGAGGATACTTCATCTGGCTGACCTTGCCGTCCCCACTCAAAGGCGCCATGGTTGCACAGCGCGCCAAAGACGATGAAAATGTCGTCGTCGCACAGGTCAGTAGTGAATACGAAGACGATCCAGCTCCACGCTCCGGGAGCGCTAACGGCTCTGTGTAATGAAGGGCGAGATCTTCCAAGTACCCGGCGATTCCGAGCACGATGGGACACACTTCGAGAATGATATAAGGTAGGCGCACGCCCTGTCTCGCAGCCATGGCCGCACTCTTCCCGGCTTTGAGCAGCGCAAATCCTGCTTTCAAGCTGTGCTAACCAAGCGCAGGCTATGCTTTGCCTGGGAAGAGGAAGATGTGTTGGCAGAAGGGATACAGCGGCTTGGACGTGTGATTCGCACGCTCCGAGATGAGCACGACGGGGGCAGGCAGAAAGCGACGCAACAAGCCTCCGAGGGCAGCGCGCGCGACTTTTGGTGAATAATAATAATAATGGCGAGAAAGCAAGGCGAGGTGATGTGTTGTGATGTGATGGGCCCGAATGGGGGCGAAGGTCTAGCCAGCCCCATGCGCGATGTTCTTCCATGTAACGGCCCAATCTCCGCTGCATGCGAGGTTAAATGCACATCGATCAGGCACGAGCAGAATCTTATCTTTATCACGCAAGCGGCAGAGGTTGCAGTGCCTGTAAGTAGTAGTAACCGTACGATTGGGTGGAACGGGAGAAATAAAGATGTTTTAGAGCATGAATGATGTATTAAGCAGACGTCCATATTATTGCAAGGCTGGGCCCTGCTACGTGTCTCTCGACCCGTCCGTTCGCCTGCGCCGATTGGTGCACAGAGAGAGGATCGAGGGTCCGAGGGGCTACGGGCCGTGCGGCGTGGTGGTGAAGGTGAAGGGCTCGTTCACGTTGTTGGGGAAGGTGCTCTTTGAGACAGCTTCCTTTTTTGTTTGTCCGTTAGCCTTGCTGCCTAATAAGCCTCGCCACCAGCCGCACCTCTTCCTTGGTCGTGTCGTGTTGTCCTGCGATATGTACACTTCCCCTCCGGCGTTGTGAAATGAAGGGCGGCGCAGGAGAAGTCACGCCTCCTGGTCCGACGACACTTGAGCATGCGCGGCACGCAAGTCCGCGTACTTACAATAGTGACTAGTCGAGCACGGTGGGGATCAATATGGCAGTGGAGGCGCGCGCGACACGGCTCTGTTGTACTACTGACTCTTTAGCCCGCCGACACTCATGCTCTTCTCTTCTGCCCACCGACAAGATGCGCTGGCGGCCCGTCGCGAGATGTGCGGTCGCCGTGGTTCAAGCCAGACGCTGGTCTCGAAGCGCCCGCCGATGGGAAATCCCCCGGCGAGGCCACTCATCGCGCGCCTACCACTGGGCAGCCAGGCGTCTGAAACTAGACTCGTTTCAGGCCCGGGGGCTCTGCGGGGGTTCGGTTGTGGCTCTAAACCGTCGCTTACCTGTCAGGTACCGAACTGAGAACTTCGTCCCGCGTCTTCAGAGCCAGGACCGTAAACCTCCATTCGACCACTGGCCTATTAACGCAAAGTGTTTCACTCGCCATCAGCCCGACTAGTCCGCCTTCCCTGCTTTTGCAACCCCCCCGGCAAGTTGGCCTGCGCCCGACAGCCACAGGTGCATTCCTCGCCTCCTTGCTGGGACACACGCCCCTGGCGTACACCGGCATGCCTCTGCGTCGACATCATGAGGCCAGCGAGAATGAGGGCTTGCTGGCGCTCTGGAAGAATGCGGTTGGGGTCCATGAAGCGGCTGCAGAGCGCGTGTATAACCTGAGCATGCTCGATATAAAATGTCAATGCGATGCCGGATGTGAATCGGCCAGACGAGAACGACAAACGCATGCCAACGATCAGAAACTTGAAACAAGGAGATCTGAAAACATCCGGGCTCATTGGCGCGAACCCTCTGTGAGTGTAATTTCATTGCCACTGCGTCTCTGTATATGAACAGTGTCACCCCTCCCTTTCTTTGCCTCTTTCACGCAGCTTCCAGTTGCTCACAGTGCAGTGTTTGTGACATTGTTACTGAGCCTTTATTCTTTCAGTCACTCATTTCTACCTTGGCTTGAAGCCCTTCCTATCCCTCATATAAAAATCCCACTTTCGTTGCTACACCAACCTCCATACCAACAGCCCGCGTTTACTGCTATTCCATTCTTCGCCCACGACGAACAGCCAGCAAAACAAAACAATCGGTCTGCCGGCACTGACCATCGCATTTTCAGTTCTCGCCATTTCTTGACCACCTACTTCGACATCGCTCTTTCACCCTCTGCATCCTCATCATGGTTGCATTCGCTAGTGCGCTGCTCCTGGCGCTGAGCGCTTTCTCTTCCATCTGCCCGTCGTCTGCTGCGCCGGTCGCACAGGCTTCGGCTCCTGCGACGGCCGCAGCAGCATCGAGTTACTGGCTTGCCAACATCAAGCACCAGGGCGCGGCTGCGTTCAACGCCGACCCGACCGGCTACAAAGTCTTCCGCAACGTAAAGGACTATGGAGCCACGGGTGATGGCGCCACCGATGACACGGCCGCTATCAACAAGGCCATCTCTGAGGGCAACCGATGTGGCGAGAAGTGCGACTCAACAACCACCTCTCCCGCTCTCGTCTACTTCCCTCCCGGTACCTACATGGTCAGCGAGCCCATCGTCCAGTACTACTACACCTCCTTCATCGGCGATGCCGTCCAGATCCCGACCTTGAAGGCTACCGCCGGCTTCCAGGGCATGGGTCTCATCGATGCTGATCCCTACATTCCGGGTGGAGATGGCGCCAACTGGTTCACCAACCAGAACAACTTCTACCGCCAGATCCGCAACTTCATCATCGATATCTCTGCACCTGCACAGGCCGCAGGTGTTCATTGGCAAGTCTCGCAGGCCACTAGCATCCAGAACGTCGTGTTCAACATGGCCAAGGGTACCGCGGGTGCCGGTCAGAAGGGCATCTTCCAGGACAACGGCTCCGGTGGTTTCATGACCGACGTTACCTTCAACGGCGGTGCTATCGGTGCTTTCCTCGGTAGCCAGCAGTACACGACTCGCAACATGACCTTCAACGACTGCGACACCGGCATCTACATGAACTGGAACTGGCTCTGGACCATGAAGTCCAACACCTTCAACAACTGCAAGGTCGGACTTGATATGGCCAACTCTCCCACCAACCAGACCGTCGGCTCCGTCATCATGCTCGACAGCAAGTTTGTCAACACTCCCATCGGTGTCAACACTTCCTTCTCTCAGAACAGCATCCCCACCACCGGTGGCTCGCTCATCTTGGACAACGTTGACTTCTCCGGTTCCACGACTGCCGTCCAGGACTTCAAGGCAAATTCGCTCCTCGCGGGTGGCAAGATCGTCACCGGTTGGGCCCAGGGTAATGCTCTCGCTGCCGGTGGCTCCCAGGGCCGCGTTCAGGGAGACATCTCCGGTGCTCCCCAGAAGCCCGACACCCTTCTCGGCAAGGATGGCGGTTTCTTCGAGCGCAGCAAGCCCCAATACGAGACCATCGATGTCAGCAAGTTCGTGAGCCTCAAGACTGCTGGTGCCAAGGGTGATGGTAAGACCGACGATACCGAGGCTATCAAGAAGGCTATCTCCGGCCTCACCGACGGCCAGATCCTCTACGCTGACCACGGTTCCTACCTCATCTCGGACACCATCACCATCCCTGCTGAGAAGAACGTCAAGATTGTCGGCGAGGTCTACACAACGTTCTTGGCCACCGGCGCCAACTTTGCCGACATGAACTCTCCCAAGGCTGCTTTCCAGATCGGTGCTAAGAGCGGCGACAAGGGCACCTTCGAGATGTCCGATGCTATCATTGGCACCCAAGGCCCCGCCCCCGGTGCGATCCTCATGGAGTGGAACATCAACGCCGAGAACGGCCAAGCCGGTCTCTGGGACGTCCACTTCCGTGTTGGCGGTTACGAGGGTACCAAGCTCCAGTCGTCCAACTGCAAGAAGAGCCCCGACTCCACGCACGGCGCCAACACAGACTGCATCGGATCCTTCATGCAGCTCCACATCACCAAGAGCTCCAACGGCTACTTCGAGAACGTCTGGCTCTGGACCGCCGACCACGAGCTTGACCAGACCGACCACTCCCAGATCGACATTTACAACGGTCGCGGCATGCTCGTCGAGTCGCAAGGTCCCGTCTGGCTCTACGGCACTGCGTCCGAACACTCTCAGCTCTACCAGTACCAGTTCCAGAACGCCAAGGATATCTTCTTCGGCGCCATCCAAACCGAGACTCCCTACTATCAGCCCAACCCCGACGCGACCACGCCCTTCACCACCAACACGCAGTTCTCTGACCCGGACATGAGCACCAAGTCCGACAAGACTGCTTGGGCTGTTCGCGTTATCGACTCCGAGTCTATCTGGAACTACGGTGCAGGAACTTACTCCTTCTTCCAGAACTATGACCAGAAGTGCGTCACTGGCCAGAACTGCCAGACCGATATGAACGAGATCTCCAACTCTACAAACGTTAATATCTTTGGTCTGTCGACTAAGGCATCGGTCAACATGATCACTTCGGGTGGTAAGGGCCTTGCGCTGGATGCGGACAATCGCTCCAACTTCTGCGCTACCCTGGCTATCTTTGCCCAGGCGTAAGCCTCTCTACGTTAACGGTCTCTGGTTTTCGATTCTTTCCCGTCGATGGGCCCATGGTTGTTTATGGCATGTACACTTATTTTCTCCCTTTTTGTTTTCTTCTTCTGAGCATATATGTTATACCCCAAACCCCGCTTGAGACGGAGTTCTTCTTTAGTTTTTGCTTTTGTTTTGTTGCCTAGTGGGCTCTTCTTCCTGAGGGATGGAGTCTTGGGCTATAGTATGAGTTTGAGAAAATGAATACAAGTACGATTATGACTTATTAAAATCGAAGTTGCTTTTGTTGTTGAATTGTTGCTGTGTGTCTGTCTGTTCTTAGTTAGTTGTGTGATGTGATGTGGTGTCGTGCGATGAACGGTACTGGATATGGATATATCTGCGCCGCGCCGCACCCCGCAAGTAATAAATGGATAGGTGAAACATGTCACTCATTTCTTCTTCTTCTTTATTATATCATCTTCCTTTGCGGAAATACACAGGACATTCATACCATCCATCCCTATTTATCACCCATGTCGTCCGTCGCCCATCGTCCTTAATACTGCTTCCTACACAATATCATTGTGAGAAGCAATAAGCAATAAGCAATAAGCAATAAGCAATAAGCAATAAGCAATAAGCAATAAGCAATAAGCAATAAGCAATAAGCAATAAGCAATAAGCAATAAGCAATAAGCAATAAACAATAAACATTGCTTATAGCCAAGTTAGACTATAATCCACACCCCTCGTCCCTCTACCTTCCTAATCCGGTAGCTTCGGCATCTCGCCCGCGTTGTACGTGGCGCTGTCGCGCGAAGACTTGTAGCCTTTTTATTCTAGGAATGACTCTTTAGCCTTACTTTGTAGATATGCAGTAGGCCTAGGTTTTGTGTAGCGTAGCGTGGCGTGGTGGTGAGTAGTGCTTGGTGGTGCTAGTGGGATATGCTGACCTAAGCACAGGTGAAGATCGTCAGGTTCACTACGTTCACTTTTCGCTAGAATCGATGGTTTTTGGGGGGTTACTGGATTGGGAAGGTTGGGGGGGTGGGGGCACGTGAGCTGGATGGTTGAGTTCACCACTTCACTTTTTGCTAGGATCAATGGTTTTAGGGGAGTTGCCGGATTGGGAAGGTTGAGGGGGTGTAGTCATTCATGTGTAGTCTTCATGCGTAGTCATTCATGCGTAGTCACGTGGACTGTATAGTTGATTTCACCACTTCACTTTTTGATAGAATCAATGGTTTTAGGATAGTTGCCGGATTAGGAAGGTTGAGGGCTTAGACACGTGAGCTGGATTGTCGCATTCACCACTTTCACTTTTTACTGGAATTGATAGTTTTAAGGTGGTTTCCGGATTAGGCAGGTTGCGGGTGTGTAGTCATGTGTAGTCACGTGAACCGTATAGTTGTGTTCACCACTTCACTTTTTACTAGAATCGATAGTTCTAAGGGAATTTCCGGATTGGGAAGGTTGAGGGGTGGACTGCATGGTTGAGTTCACCACTTCACTTTTTGCTAGAATTGATGCTTATGAGAGAATTTCCGAATTAGGCAGGTTGAGGGCTGTGTATTGTAGGTAGGCATGTGTCACTGTGATCAACTCGCAGGGAAGCTAATGTCGAAACGGCTTAGTATAGACGGTTGAAAAAAGACGGCTGAAAAAGCTCACGAAACCCCTCCGACTTCACTTTTTGCCGTAATCGATACTTTTAAGATACTTTCCTAATCGGGTAGGTTAGGTGTGGCACGTGATCGGCTGGGCCTTAGTATAGACGGCTGAAAATGAAGTGCAGAGACGGCTGAAAATCTCCAGGAAACCCCTCAGGTTGACTTCACTTTTGTCTGGAATCGACACTTTTGAGATACCTTCCTAATTCGGCAGGTTGGGAGATCCGCTCGCGAAGAAGCTAAGAAGGGCTTGGTATAGACAGCTGAAAAAAAAGACAGCTGAAAAAGCTCAGGAAACCCCTCCGGTCGAGTTCACTTTTGACCGTAATCGATACCATTGAGATACTTTCCTGATTAGGCAGGTTGCGCTATGAGGGCACGTGATCCACTCGCGAAAAAGCACCTCCGGCACCCGGCCTCGGGAAAACTTGCCCCGCTGTTTTCCGCGACCTACTAAGAACTTTCTGCCGACGCAGCTTGCCGCGCAACTTGTTACTCACGGGTACAATTGGGATTTATTTGCGCGCGCGAATTACCTCGGAAAAGATGACGGATTCTGACGCGCGACCGTCGAAACGTGCGAGACTTGACGATTCGACTTCCACCGCTACCGCCGCCGCCGCCTCTGCTGCTGCTGCTCCCGCTACAACCACAACAGCCCCGTTGGCTTCGACTGTCTCCCATGGTCCAAACGATGTAGACGAGGAACTAGAGCGCGAACTCCGCGCTGGCATTACAGAGTATGTATGCGCGGACAATTTGGGGTTCCGCGGCGTGTTGAAGCAGCGGTATACGGATTTCATGGTCAATGAGATTGGGAGGGATGGGCAGGTTGTGAGGTTGAGGAAGGTGGGGGTGGATAAGAAGGTTGGGGAGAAGGAGGGGAGGGTTAGGGAGGATAGAGAGAACGAGGGGACGGGGAGGAAGGGAGGTTTGAAGATTGAGGAGAATGGAGAGGAGGTTGTGAAGGTGGAGGGGAATGGAGTACCTTTGAAAGCGGAGGAGAAAGCGGAGGTGAAGAAAGAGGATGATGTTGTGGAGGCGGTGCCAAAAGAAGAGGTAGGAGAAGACAAGAAGGAAGCGGTCGAAGCTGAAGCAGAGGCGCCACTCTCCGATGAAGACCTCACGACTCTCCAGTCCATTTTCGGCGAACAGGCCACTAAAGAGATTATTTCCTTGGTTCGATACATAAGGAAAAACGACCAAAAGAAAGCAAAGGACTTCAAGGCTGTAATAGCACCACCGATTTCAGACAAGGAGGTTCGAACACAAGCACACAGATGTCTTCGTCGCATATTCCCTGATCTCCTCGAGAGTAGCATGGAATCCGATCAATCCATACGAGTCAAAGCTGTCCCACCACGAGAGCGGAAGGGGAAGAAGAATGACCGCGACCGGAACAATAAAGATGATCGCAACCAGAATGGTGAGCGACGTGTGGGCAAGCTTGGGTGGGAAGAGCTTGGCGGAGAGTATCTGCACTTCACGCTGTACAAGGAGAACAAAGACACAATGGAGATTGTTGGCTTCTTGGGCAGCAAACTCAATAGTGGCACAAAATCTATCAGCTTCGCTGGTACAAAGGACAAGCGAGCATGCACTGTTCAGCGTATTTGCGTGAAGCGCCAAACCGCGGAGCGCATGAACAGCTTCAATCGCATACTCTTCAATGCGGCGATCGGCGACTTCTCACATCACAAGCACGATCTAAGGCTAGGCGATCTAAGCGGCAACGAGTTCACCATCACACTACGAGATTGTCATTTTCAGGGTGAAGAAGATCTAAATCAGACCCAACGGATTGCTCTCGCAAACGATATCGTGTCCAAAGCCATCACCGACTTTTCAGAGAAAGGATTCATCAACTATTACGGGCTACAGCGCTTCGGCTCGTTCGCCGCGAGCACCGACACCGTAGGTCTAAAGCTACTCAAAGGAGATCTCAAAGGCGCCGTCGACGATCTCCTCGCCTACACAGATTCCGCTCTCGCAGCCGCCAACAGCAACGGCAAGGACAAAACAGTGCTAGTATCCCAAGACGACAGGGACAGGGCGAAAGCTTTGCATATCTGGCGAACTACCGGCAAGGGAAGTGCAGCCTTGGATATCCTGCCAAGGAAGTTCTCAGCCGAGCGCAACATAGTCCAGCACCTCAACTCGCGAAACAGCAAAAATGGTCTACGTGATCGCTTGTCCGATTGGCAAGGCGCGCTCATGTGCATCCCGCGAAATCTGCGTTTAATGTACGTCCACGCCTACCAGAGCCTCGTATGGAACGTAGTCGCAGGCAAGCGATGGACCACCTACGGCGACAAAGCCGTAGAAGGCGACCTCGTCCTCGTCCACGAACACAAAGACAAAATATCCAAAGGCCCTGCCGTGCCCGACCCAACCATCGACCAAGACGGCGAAATGATCATCAATCCCTCCGGCGACAATAGCTCCCTCGACCCAGATGACCAGTTCGAGCGCGCTCGTGCACTCACTGCTGCCGAGGCTGCGAGCGGTTTGTACTCTGTCTATGATATCGTGCTCCCGCAACCCGGCTTCGATGTCGAGTACCCTAAGAACGATATCGGTAGGTTCTACGAGGAATTCATGGGTAGTGAGCGTGGTGGCGGTCTCGATCCGCATAATATGCGTCGCCCGTGGAGGGAGGTTAGTTTGAGTGGCGGGTATAGAAAGTTCCTTACCAAACCGCTCAGTCCGTTGGAGTTCTGGGTTAGGGAGTATGTGAGGCCTGAGGATCAGTTTTTGGAGACGGATTTGCAGAGGGTGAGGGGAGAGAAGGTTGGTGGTGTTAGTGTTGGTGGTGGGGATGTGGATATGAGGGATGATGGGGAACAGGATGAGGAGAAGAAAATCGCGGTTGTTATGAAGTTGCAGTTGGGGACTAGTCAGTATGCTACTATGGCGTTGAGGGAGCTGTGTAAGGCTGGTGGGGTTAAGGCGTATAAGCCTGAGTTTATGGGTGGGCGATAGAGGATAGAGGATAGATGATAGATGATAGAGTGTTTGTATCTTGAGATCTCTGGTTGGGTTGGTATGTTAGATAACTAGTTGAATTCAACTACTCACCCCTTTTCCTCTTCTGGGGCAAAAAAATGGGTCTATCATGTGTATCTGGGTGGTTGTGTGGTGAATAGAGTGGTTTATATGCTATTTTCTTTTTGTTCCGTCACGAGTCTTGCCTGTGGTGATCTTAATCCTACCTATCGCATCGTCGGCACTGTGCCGATAGCTGTGTATGAGGTTGGTTTGATTGATTTTGGCTTGTGGCTGTGTGTAATAATCTTGTTGATCCGTAAGACTTCTTTTTGAGAATTTGTCTACACTACACAGTAGATATATAAACGACGATGTGATGGGAGAGAAGGCGAGGGTACCGGCACCCGAGTTTTGTGGTCCTCAACTAGAGTTTTTTGAGATGGTCGTTAGTGGCTCTGTGTATCTTCTATGAAATGTTCGTGTACCGTATCTACTGGGCACAAGTAGTACGACGGTGTATATCTACTGTGTAGTGCAGACAATCCCTCAAAAGGAAGTCTCACGAATAAACAGAATTAACAATTACCCGTTAAAGACTTGATGTAATGTTATACTCCTCGGGCGGTATGTGACACTGTCACTCAATATCTTATGGATGTCTTATACCCTATCCTTTTTGCTCTTGTTTTCCGTCTAAGTGAGACAAGTGGTGTACAGTAGTCTACAAGGCAGTTTCCCTTGTAACTTGTGGTTCCATGCGGCTCATCGTTCCGTCCATTGATTGTCCGGGGACTCGCACATCGAGATTGATGACAAATATAGTTACTTTCAGGGTTGGTCATTTGTAAGACTGTCCTTCAAGAGTTTATCTGCGGTGAAGATCTGACAGCAAGCTGACAATGCGATAGGGGTGAAGGTGAGGGCGCTGAATCCGGCTTTGGTTTCTACATTTACTCTTGTATTGCGGCGTTTAGCGAGCTGTGATTATGCGGCTCGTTTACCTACGGCCTGGAAAATGCGGTGAGTTATATTGCGGCTGTTCGGGAGATGTGTTAATTCGTCCCATTTATCTTCAGCCTTGTACAATACGAGTGGTGTTGGGTGGTTAATATTCAGCCTTGTACAATACGAGTGGTGTTGGGTGGTTAATATTCAGCCTTGTACAA